>SMDT01002779.1:0-388139 GCA_005392925.1 Aquilaria sinensis | reverse complement strand
AAAAAAATTAAATTAATTAAAATAATAATAAATAAAAAATTAAAAAAAATTAGTTTAGGGGGCATTTTTTTTTGTAGGGTTAGTTAAAAAAATATAATAAAAAAAACAATATATATATATAATTAAAAAATATAAACAGGGGGAATTTAAAAAAAATTGACAAAATTGAGAAGTTTGGGGTAAATATGTAAAAATTGAGAAGTTTGGGAAAAATATGACAAAATCTGGAAATTCTAGGGAAATCTAGTAATTATCGCGAGGTTTTGGGCTAAATTGACAAAACAGACAAATTTGGGCCAATTTGTGATTTCGTGAAAACTATGGGACCATACCAGTAGTCAGTAAAAGTTGAAGGACTAAAACTGTAATTTTGACCATAATCTGTTTTTAATTAAATTTCGAATTTTTTTTAAACTAAGAGAATGCAATGCTCCACCCTATAAATAGTAGGAGTCCAAACCTGCAAATAAAAACACCAAAATTAGCAATATTTGAGCTCTTCACTTAAAAAAGAAAAACTGTAGCTATAGTCCCTGGCTACTCCTCCCTCACTCAAAAAAATCCTAAACTTCTATTTGGACCCCCCTCTCTCCGTTCGCCGTTTCCCTTTTGTTTGCCCCTTACCGTTTTCCACACCGTCGTTGCCTCTCGTCCGAACCCGACTCCGTCGCCGTGCCGCCCTCGCCCTCGCCCTCTTCTCCTCTTGGCGCGTCCGTTCGAAGCTCCACCGCCCCTTGGCACGTCCCGCGCGCTTCGCCGCTTCTCTTCACCACCACAACAACCGCCTTCCGTCGTCCTCCTCCTCCCTTTCAGGTCGCCACATCGCCGCCGGTGGATCCCAGGTGCTCTCTCCCTCTATCGTCGCTGGAAAACGAAGAATTGAAGGCGAAACCGTTTCTGACCCGCCACCCAACCCGGATCCGGTCCAGTCAAACTATTCTTTGGGTATAACTCCTCTCCAGCCCTCTGACTTCTCATTTCATACGCTTAAGCCACTAACATGTTTATGTTTTTGCAGATAGGCCATTAACAACAAGTTTTTTTTTTTAATGTTTATTTTCCTTTCTTTCTTGGTTTTCTTTATTTTGTTTTATTGCTTTTAAATGGAAGGTTAAACCTCCTATTTTTATTTCTGTTATGTGGATGGCCAAGTGTCCCACATTGTTTATTTTATTACTTTTACATTCTATTTTATGTTTATTTCTTTTATGTGGAGGGTCATATTTCCCACCTTATTTACTTTCTAGCACTTTTACGTTTTAATTTATTTTTGTTAAGTGGAGGGTCTTATCTCCCATTTATTTATTTTCTAGTCATCTTTGTACCATTTTCATTTCATTTTTATTTCTGTTATGTGGATGGCCATGTGTCTCCACCTCATATTTCCCACCTTATTTATTTTCTAGCACTTCTTACATTTTTATTTTATTTTTGTTGTGTGGAGGGTCATATCTCTCACCTTATTTACTTTCGAGCACTTTTACATTTTTATTTTATTTTTGTTGGGTGGAGGGTCATATCTCCCACCTTATTTACTTTCTAGCACTTTTACATTTTATTTTATTTTTGTTATGTGGAGGGTCATATCTCCCACCTTATTTACTTTCTAGCACTTTTACATTTTATTTTATTTTTGTTATGTGGAGGGTCATATCTCCCACCTTATTTACTTTCGAGCACTTTTACATTTTTATTTTATTTTTGTTGGGTGGAGGGTCATATCTCCCACCTTATTTATTTTCTAGCACTTTTACATTTTATTTCATTTTATTATTTCTGTTATGTGGATGGCCAAGTGTCCCACCTTATTTATTTTCTATTACTTTTTGCATTCTATTTTTATTTCTGTTATGTGGATGGCCAAAAGCCCCCATCTTATTTATTTATTCATTACTTTTACATTTTATCTTATTTTTATTATTTCTGTTATGTGGATGACCAAGCCCCCTGGTCTTTTATTTTTCTGTCATTCTTATCTTCTTTAGTATTATTGATTATTTGGAATGTTGAGCCACTAAAATTTTTTTATTTTATTTTATTTTTTTTCTTTAAAATGGAAGGTCGAGCCTCCTACAATTTTATTATTTATATATGGAAAGATTGAGCCTCCAACACCATCTATTAAAATAATTTTAAAATCTACAACCAGGTGATCTAATAAAAATCAATGGTTTAAATAAATACTTAAATTTTTAAAATAATATAAATAAATTTAATATCCATATTCAAGCGATTCGATAGGATTTATGGTTTGAATCAGTATTCAATTAAAATATTTAAACGATAAATAAAAAAATTAAATTCATTAGATTCCTCATTCGGGTGACTCGATAGAGTCCATGGTTTGGAAATATCAAATTTATTATAAAAATGAATAAAAATCAAGTACCAAGATTTAGAAGTCCATATCCGGGGGATTCAGTTAGAATCCATGGTTTGAAAATTAACCGAAATTATTTAAAAGCAAGCAAAACAAAATTAAAATCAACTAAGGTGCCAATTTTGGGTGTTAGAAAAAAGTTATTTTAACGTAACCGTACTCCCGAACCCCCGAACTCTCATAGACCATTTTAAGGTGTCCAATCGACCTAGGTGAAACCGATTGGTGGCGACTCAAAAAAATCACGTTGCCACAGTAACTAAACAAGAAAATGAATTACTTATCTCTAAAAAATATTACTATTCAAAAAATAATTAGATAAGTAAAGCATTTAAATATTATTAGGATTATAAAAAATAAGGAAAATGATTTATTAATGGACCCAGGATGGACCAGAACATCTAGTTACAGGTTGGGAATATGCCAAATTCCCCTTAGAATAATTCAAAGGCAAGCTCAGAAGAGCTATGCTGTATTAAATTTCATAAATATCCATCCATCTGAAAAAAAAAAAGGGATGAATTATATCTTTTTTTGGATTATTTCAAAAAGATTGAATCATTTTTCTTTTTAAAAAGTTGTTAACATCAAATCTATCACACTATCATCACTTGAACTTTCAACACACAAAAGCTGAAAAATTAATTTTTTTTAATCTTAATTTCTGTAAGAAAATGAAAATAATAATATAAACTAGCAAAAGATCTCCATGTGAAATGTCTCATTGTTGAGGTGGATGCAGCGGAGGTAGCCAAAACTAGGGATGGCAATGGAGCGGGCGAGAACCGCAAACCGCGGATATCCACCCGTGACGGACGGGTAAATGGGTGAAAATACCCGTGATGGGCGCGGCGTGGGTAGAAAATTTCACCCGTCTGGCGGGTGCGGGTGGGTGACGGGTAGGGGGTATCCGTCACGGATAAATCCGTGCCCGCATACCCATAAAACCCGCCTAGATATGAAACATTGAAACTTCAATTTTACCCTTAATATAAATGTTACTTCTCTTAATTCTAAATGGCTATTTTGGTATTTACACCTTTACAATACGCTATACGCGTTCAGCTGCTTGCGAAATTGGGCCGATTCTCAGGTCAGGTGCGAGTGTGCGATTGCGGCCCTTCACCGTTTTCATTTGACGACTTCGCCGGCGAATCGGCGCTAGGTTTTCGATAATCAGAAATTGGGCGGTCTCGCGGTGCCTCGCCTGATCGTTGTTGCGCCTCGGTGGCTCGCTGCTCACGACCGCGCATAGCTGCTCAGTCCTCACGTCCGACGCCGGCGGCACCATCCTCGTTGCTCACTTTCTCGCTTTCTCCGTCTCCGTTCGACGTTCTATCTGAGAGGCCGAAATCAAGCTCCGGCTGTCAAGCACGGAGGCACCCACCGCGTACCGCATCGCTAGCTAGCTGCTAGCCCCGCCCAACGCCCGACGGTGACATTTAATATTTGCGCCCGAGTCCGAATCCAAGAGGAGAACAAGCCCAACGAGGTAAATCTGTTAAGTTTCTCCCCTGTTTACTCTGAACTTGATCTTTTTGCTGATTGAATTGAATAAATCATCTCCATTACTGAACACGGGAAACACAAGCATAGGATATTTTTTTCATTTGGCCATTGTCGTACTTCTGTGGATTAAAGATGGTATGGAAGAACAGGTTTACCTTTTAAATTTAAAACCTAATTTTGAAAAGAAAAAATTTAGAACCTAAAAATGTTGAAAAGACCTCTCCGCAGTTCTGTTTTGTGTTTGAGCTTGTTAAGGATGCTCTTGCGCTATGACATTTGAGAAACACCAACTCAGGAATTTAGACCACTTTAACCATGCTCTTCATTGGTACTTATATGTGGATCAGGAGACTGATTTGTAAGCCCACATCGTAGTAGACTTCATCCAAAGACATTAGAGGCACTGATGTGTGCACAGGATTGGTTATGGGCTGAAATCAAAGGTATTTTAAATTTTTCTTTTTAATATAATTTTTCGCTGAATAATATCTTTGACCATACTAATATACTATTGCTATTATGTAGGATCAAGCTTAAGTGGACATGTTGGTTGTTGTACTTTTTTTGAGGATATGGAAGATGAAGAGGTAGAAACACTTTATTTATTTTGTTGAATAATGTTGTATGTTATCTATGTAACTCCAAATAAAGTTACGTGAATTCATATGGTTTGCCCCTTTTTGGAATTTGATTTTTCCATTTTGTAGGGAGATGTACCCACCACCAAAGCTTGAGGAATGAGGATATGGCATCGGTTAGGCTTTAAGTCTGTCCTTATGCCATTAAAGTCTGGTCTTAGTTAGGCTTTAAGTGCAATAGTAAGGTAGCTTGGCCTAATTATTGTAAATCTTTCTGCTTCAACTCCATTAGTTCTTGTTGGTTCATCGGTAACTATTTTGTTTGTCTGGATGATGCCTATGTTCCTGCAACTTTTCCTAGATTCACCAAGTTTATGGACTTTCTGGATAGAGTGTTGCTCTTTCGTAGTAGCTGTGTTTCAAGGTTTTGCCTTAGTTTGTGGGGAGGAGTTGTTGACACAGCTCATGTCTGCCGCTGGGTATCCGCTTTGTTGCAGCGTGGCATCTCGGAGCTTGATTTATCCATCGGAACTCACCACTTGCCGGCCAGCATGTTTACCTGCCAGACTTTGAAGGTCTTAAAATTGCATATTGATAAATATGTCATATATGTTCCTACTGATGTCTGTTTTCCGAATTTGAAGATACTTCACCTTTATTCAGTTATATTCCCAGATGATGTTTCTGCCGAAAGACTATTAGAATCTAAAGTTGTTCATTTTTTAATGTTCTGGATATTTCATGTGATGAATATTTTATTTTTCTTTCATGGAATCTATAAAATTAATTTAAACCGCGGATTACCCGCGGATTGGATTATCCGCAGGTTGCGGGCACGGATGCTATTTTCAACCCATTGGCGGATATCCGCGAGCTGGCGGGTATGAAAAAAACCGCGGGCGCGGATGGTGGATATAGAGTATCCGCGCCCGATCCGCCCCGTTGCCATCCCTAGCCAAAACTATTGTATCTACCTCAGTAGCTGCACCACGATGATAGCAAGTATTTTGATTTGACTCATTTGGGCTTGTAGGGCTTAATGACTATTCTTGTATTAAATTGACTTTTAAATTAAAACTAAATTAATTTGATTTCAGTTTTTTTTCACTAATTTATAAATTATTTATAAAATATATTTTCTGTTTCATATAATAAGAAATAAAAAAATTCAGAAAACTAGAGCAACTAAATGTAAGTCACTTTTTTACTTAACCATTAACGACTGACACGTTAGTTGCTTTGTCCATGCCTTTTAACCAAGGTAATGATTGCCTTCTTTGGTCATTTTTTATAGTCACTCCTCAATTGTTTTTTCATTAGCGAATAGGAAAATTGAAATTAATTGTTTCAGTTGCTTTTTAGTTGTTTTTAGTTATTGATTGTAATTGAAATGATAGTCGCTCTTCTGCATTCACCTTGTAGTGGTTTAACCCATAGTTTTTTAGAATTATAATTTGGTTCTTTTGATTATTTTTAAAAATATTCAATTTGATCCCCAGCTTTTTGATAAATTGCAAAAATGATCCTTGAGTTTGGATAAAATTTTCAAGTAAGTTATTAAAGTTTGAAAACTGTTAGTTGTTCAATAGAGATAACAACATTCAGTGCCATGTCATGCCAAATGTTTCCATCAAAAGCAAAAATTATTGCCTAACTTGGCAAAATGCAAAACATTTATGATTAATGGAGTTAACGGTTTTAAATTTTAAGACTTGTTTGGTAAATCGAAGAGTTTTATGACTGATTTTTGATTAAAAAAAAAGGTAAATAGTTTTAGGAGTTAATGTGTACTTCCTCCATTCCTTTCATTTAATTAGCTTGTTTAGTGGCAATACATCCTTGATGTTTTTTAGAGTCATGTATTGTTTATTTATAAATATTGATTTCACTTTTAATTGCAATAAATTTATTTTGATTAAAAAAACAACTTGGTTAGACAATACACCGTCCTTGTTAGTTATGACTAGCACAGAAGAAAGGTAACAATAAATTAGATGATAGCAACATAAATATGTGTGATCAAATAATGTAAATAGGATAAGTCAAACTTATGCCCTATTCCTAATGCCAATATATATTTACATTCAAATACTACTCTTTATAGTATAAAGATAAATGTGGACATATCAAATCTCATATCTCCTTAAAGCTAGAGATATGCATGAATGAGATGCTAAATATTTACAAACTTAATGTGTAAAAAAAAAATGAAAGGTGTGTATAAATAATATGTAACATGTCTACAAATGATATCATAAATATGTTGTGAGTTCAACCTCCCACAAAAACATGTGTGAATGTGTCAAATTTCACTTCCTGACAAAATTGAAAATATGTACAAATCGGATGACAGATATATATGAAACTCGATGTACAAAGTAAGTGATCAATATGTACAAAACATATACTACATATGTAAAATGAGATGAGAGAAATGTTATAGATATATACAAAATTCATATTTTTGTAAATAAATTGAAAATTAGGATAAAAATTCAATTAGTAGTAATATAATAGCGATATATATGCACAAGTTAGATATTAGATATGTATAAATACAATGTACAAATAAAATTAGAGGTGTGCATAAATCAAATAACTGACATGTATATTTGTATTAGAGATTTATATAAGTTATGTGTGAGATGTATAAAAAAAACTTTTTCATATAAACATGTGCAGACAAATATATTCTTTTGTTGAACAGGTTGGGAGTGGGTGAGACATGTCGTGAAAATGAGTTCACCTCCAATTCCCTCTACATCGATGGTGATTAGACGATCGGACGGTTAGCGGTGGCTCAATCGACCTGTAGGCGGGCGGACGATGAGACGACAACGTCGGACGGCGGTGGGATCGAACTCGGATTGCTGTGGGTTGGAACGTCTGGGAACGCCTACGAACAACCAGAGCTTGGGAACGACGTTTGGCACCTGGGAACTCCTCGGAAGGACTGCGATGGTGAGATGGGACGACAACAACAGGCTGAACACACTTGCGGCAATTGTGGGATCGGCTGACAGGCTGAGTGAGAGAGGTAAGATAGGGCATGATAGGGATTTGGTTTTTAAACAGGGACATGTTTGGCATTTCGCCTGTACAGCGTATGTAAAGTAAGGCATATATTTGGATAACACATGCAAATAATTGAATTTTACTAATTTATTCCAAGACTATAAAAGATAATATAATTGCGCGGGAAATCTCCATGGCGATCACGTCGGCCACGTTAACAAATATATGAAATAAATTAGACAGGGGCAGCCTTAGCAACCCTTTCCGTCGATTTTTTTTAGAGGAAAACAATTTTCCAGTTGAAATAAATACACCGACGAGTAAATAAAGAAATGTGAAAGAAAAGGGTACGTGAAGACGACAAACGTAATTTCTTATACCCTGGTACGAAAATTCGACGATGCGTCGTTATATTTTGATTATAGAATAAATAAATCTACACTTACGGTTTCATAAAAATTAAGACTAAGGTTTTTTTTATGAAAAATATTTTATTTCAAGTAAAAGTGAGAAAAATGACATCTTATAAATTAATGGTGATATAAAATTTTAAGGGATAACAGAAACATAAAAATGACTATAAAAAAGTTATTCATTCTTATGATATCGAATGAAGAGAAAAGAATCGGGTAGAGGAGAACATTCCAATTGAAAATATTAATTTAAATTAATTGAAAATAACTTATTATTTTTAAATTTTTTTTGTTTTAACTTAATATGAGGTCATAATGCAATTAACTTCTTATAAATTGTTTACTTACCAACCTAAAAAAAACATAAATATTAATAAAAATTTAAATATATTATAAAATATTATTCAAAGGGTTATTGAATTTATACAGTATTAATTTTCAAATGATATTAATTTTGGAAAAAATGTAAAATGAAAATAAAGCCTTTTTTTTATTAATCTAAGTTAATACCAAATGAATAGGGTTTAAGTTTAAGATTAAATTTTTTATAGAAGTAGAATTAGGTAAAATTCACCAGGGGTCACCTAATTTATTTATTTTTTCCTAATTAGGTACCCTACCTTCAAATTGTTCTAGTGAGATGTACCTTACCTCTTACTGTATGTCCTATCTAACTACTTTCCGCTAATTTCAGAGTTATGTCTAATGGAAATTGCTTGCATGGCATTAAAAATGTTAAAATAAATAATACTCCCTCCGTCCCAAGTTTATTGCACCATATTCCTTTTTAGGTTGTCCCATATTCTTTGCACTGTTTCCTTATTTGGTAAGTTTTTCCCATCTAATTTACTATATTACCTTCATTTTTATCTTTACCTTAAAACTCCAAATTTGTTAAACCTCATTCCAGGTACAATCAAAATCCCTAAAATTCATCTTCCCTCTATGCGACCCAAGTGCCCCATCGGCAGTAAGGACAATGTCTTTGATGTCGTGACTGGTAGCAGGCCAATATTGCCATTGCAAGTGCCAGCGGCGACCGTTGTCGACAAAATTCAGTCCCTTTTCAACAAGATTGCCGATTGCCCATCTTTTCTCTGACCCTTCATTGCCCTGCTCCACTAACAGTAATGCGTCCCATCTTTTCTCCGGTGTCATTCTAGTTATTTTGGTCTCGTAGGCGAGATTGCATTTGAATGTCTGGGTTGGAGTTACTGCACTTGGATGGTTGGCATGCTGTTGCGCCTCCTCTGATTGGTGTCCTTCTATATTGGCTCATGGAGTTGCTCCATCTACTAGATGGAAATTAATGTTGGAAGGAATAGGGGGTTGGGCATTTTGTATGAGGCCTTTGATTTTTGGAATGGCTAGTTTTGGACATTGTTCTTGTTTTGGTGCCTACAATCATGAGTTTCTGGGGATGTAAAATCATGAGTTTCTTGTTTGTTTCATAAACAAAAAAATTATTGTGGCTGAAAATTTGTCATTGCTTATTTTCTGAATTTGGTTCATTAGCTATATTGGGGTTAATTGACTTCTTTGCTTAAGCCTGAACATGTAATGGCATAAGGGCATGATGTTGAGTGCATTTTCTATTCTTGTTATGAACTCACTTAAAGATGTAAAACGTTTCTATCATTTAAGTTTAGCTCATATAACACAGAAACCATTAGAAAAGCCACACACAAATTGCAGGCAAATTTAAGTTTTTTTTTCACTGACACTTGTTTTTATTACAATTGATACAACTTGTTGCTTTAGTTTCTACAGGTAGACTAGCTCAGCCATTATGAATACTCAAAACAAATCGCTTAGTCCACATAAAGCAACAGAGGTGCTTAAGATTTCTTCAAACCAGGCAACAGAGTTGAGTACGATACCTTTGGAGAAAAATGCACAACAAAAGGATTGTTGGCCTCATTCTTCTTCTGATTCCTCCAATACTCCACCGGTTAAGCAATGTACACTAACAACTTTGAAACCTAGTAACATGGGCAACGTTATGGTGATACTTTCTAACCTCCCAGGTGTAGTGTCAGGAGATGAGTTTTGGATGGAGGCTGCTACATATCTAGAGTCATCAAAGCCTACGAGAGAATTCATATCTTATGATGCCATATGCCCAAAATTGAGGATAAAATAGTTGCATCGTCAAGTGCAAAACCTTAAAAAGTAGTGTAGTACATTAATGTAGGAGTGTTCTTGGTACAAGCTAAGTATTTTGGTGCTCAAAAGTGTAAATGGTTTTGTTGCTTCCTCTTTAATATTACTTTGATTTTGTAAGAACTAGTGCACTACAAAATCTAGTGCCTTGACCCTTATACTGATTAGTGCTATCAAATAGATTTACATGAAGTGACTTTTCATGTAACCAACAACTATGTATCATTGGTTAAGCAGCTAATGAAATGAATTTCAATTTTCGCATCTAATTGTTTTGATGTATTTGTTGCCTCATATCATTATAACCTGCAGCTTGTCTTTTAAACTTGTTTTTGTGAGGTGTTTGTTCAGCAAGTTATAAGGAAATACTGTGGACAAGGTTTGGTTAAAAACTAGTGCATGTAATGTGGATTTGAACATTCAATACTCCATATTGCAACAGTGCACTAAACTCTCTAGTAGTAAACTCTCCAGCTATTACACATACCCTTACTAAGACCAAGGTAACTGATCCTATATAAGTCACTAAAATTTTGTTTATCGCTTAATTGCTACTTGAGCCCAGCCTTTGACTTTTAGAAGGAATAAGAGTTAAGGACTGAGGCTTGCCAGCATGTTCCAAGAGTTTAAGTGGACTTGTGAACAACCTTATCTAGACAAAAATGATCTAGGTAATAGAGCAAGTTGCTGCAGCTACTAAAGCAATGAGTTGCTGTAGCTACTAGAGCAACTTTGTTTTAGTTAAAGGCTAAGAAGTTGAAAGCCTTTGACTAAAAGTTGACCTTAAGGATGGAGGATGTTTTCAATTGTAAGGCTGGACAAAACAGTTGTATGGATGAATTGAAACTTGTATAGGTACTTTCTAAGAAAGGGATAGCTTCCAAAAAAGTGCACTGGAAGTAAAAAAAAAAACCATAGGTTTATGACTGACTTCCAAAAACCTAAAAGCTAGTTTGTGACATACTAGTTCTATGACAGGTTCACTGATTGGGAAAAGGTTCGAACAACCAATGGAAGGTATATGTATGCCTCTGAGTGGAAAATCTTTAGATTTTGAAGCAAGTGTTACTGGAACCTAAAAATTTGCAGCTTTAGAAAGGCCAGTGTGGAGTTGAATTGTGGAAACCTGTTTAAAACATTTTTTTTTGGGTTTATGAAGTTGAAAGGACTCCATAGTGATAGAGAAACATAACTGGAAAGTTTTATTGAGTTATGGAATGAGGAAGGCAGTGAACTCAACAAAACCAAGTCGAAAACTTTTATGCCTGCAGAAACTACCCATGCTTCAAAATTCAAGTAAAGGGATTCAGGGTTAATGCTCAGGGTTTAGGGCAAGTTTCTTGTGCCTAAAAAAATACTTATGTAAGTTTTGGTTAAATTTGAAGCATTAGAAAAGGAAAATGACCCCCTAAGCCCGAATTCTGCTATAGTGGGCAACAGAATGAAAGATGCTTCAAATTGTGGGAAGAAGAGTCCTAAGTTGGGGTTTATAGATTAGAAAAATTTTTATATGATTAAAATAAGGATTTTGGATATTTTGACTGAATTTGAAACACTAGAACCTAAGAAGACACTTTGAGTCCTAGTTTCGTGCTAAGAGTGCCTGCAGAAATAAAAGTGCTTCAAAATCATGGAAAAAGGCTTCCAAATTGGATTTTTTAGATTGGTACAGGTTTCTTATGAGCTAAGGAAGATGACTAAAGTTCTTTGTGCTGTTTGAAGCTCTGGAAGTTAATATGGCCATTTTAGGATCAAAGTTCTGCTAAGACAACCAGCAGAACGTGACATGCTTCAAACTTTGGGGTGTAAGCTTCTAAATTGATATTTTACAGATGAAACAAACTTCCTATATCAGAAATGAGATACCTGCAAATTTTTATTGAATTTGGGGCAGCCAATCTCAAGATTCCCCCAAGATTATGTTAAGCTACTAAGATAACCTGCAGAGGAACTTTTGCTTCAAACATTGGGTAAATGGCCTTAAATTAAGAATTTATGAGCTTAGAAAACTTTTATATGATTAAGATAAGTTTCCTGCAAAATTTGGTATCATTTGGAGCATTGGAACTCAATAAGACCCTTTGAGTTCAAAGATTTTACCCAAATGACCTGTAGAAAAGAACTTCTTTAAACTCTTCAAAGATGACTTATAAATTGATGTTTTGGGGCTAGGAAAAGTTTATTATGACTAATAGATGGCAACTATAAAGTTTCATGTTAATTGGAACACTAGAACTCAAGATACCCCTTAAACCTGGAAAGTTGAAGCTTTAAAATTGCAAAACCCGCATAAAAGACTTACTGGAGTAGATTTAACTCAAGTTTGACTTTGAGGAAGATGATAGAACTTTGAAATGAAATTTTCTAGATCTGTTTATGGCCTTAAAATGGATTTGTTCATGACCTTAAACCAGAATTTTGGCTTAGGGATTGGATTCTGGTTATGGCTGCAAGCTAAAGGTAATATTGGTCTATAAAGGTGTATGAGCAATACTGATGGTCTCAGTTAGAGCTACTTAGCTGCTGTAGAATGAGTTTTAACTTATGTTTATAAGGGTTTAACTAGAAGTGGAGACCCAGTTTAAGAATTTATCCTAAGTCTATACTACACATGCCATGGGCAAAGAACATGGTTAAAACGAAAACTTGTAAGATTGTCAACTTTGATGTCACATTAGGGTGTTATGGCATTGTTGAAGGCTCTAACACCTGTGAAAGTGGACAACTAGTAGTTTTTAAGGTGTTTTACTAGTGTTCAGTGACCCATGTTGAGGAACAATGAGTTGGTTTATAAAGGGCAACAGCAATGAATTTGATCAACAGGAACTAACAAGTCACTTGCGATGTTTGACCTATAAGTTGACTTTTTGTGTAAGAAGTTAAATGACAAGAAGCAAAAGTTTGTAGGCCATATGGGGCGATGAAAAACTTATGGAAAACAAGAAATTTCCAAGTCCTTGCTTGCAAAGATATCAAAGTCCTAAATGTGTCTGAAATTGTTAGGCAGTTTATTGTATTGCTACATTGGTAAAATGAGCTTGTTAAAGGCTGAATTGAGGGTTAACCTTTTGCAAGAATCAACTGAAGAATCAACACCAAAGAGCAAAATCAAATTTTCAAAACCCAAAATTCTACTCACAAGGCATGAACAAGTCCACTTTATAAGTACAAATAGATCTGCAAAAATTCAGTTCAAGATACTTTTTCTTTCTCAAAGTCAAACCCAAAGTCAAAATAGCTCCAATAGACAATCTTGTGATGATTTTTCTCTTTTGCAGTACCATTTCTAGGTGTTTTAGTTTTATTGGTACAAGTTTGATAAAAAATGGTGAATTATTAAGTGGTGCAAATTATCATATGAATTCTAAGAGTTCATTATGTACAGAAAGTTTGAGGTATTTACAAAAAAATGCAACCTACAGCTTGCTTTGCAGCAAAACATTGAAACATTTCCCAAATGCAAAACCATAATTGGTCATTTTGAGTTTTAGGCTAAAGTTAACTGTCAAAATTTGCAAACCAGTTTGTTTTATGAAAAGAAAGTTGATAAACGAGTGAAATCTGAAATTTGGCCTTAAAAATCACATTTTTACGTTTCAACTCAAGAAATTTGTACTAAATCTGCAGAAAAATCAGGTTCAATGCTCATTTCAACAAATTTGGAGATTTTTTATGTGAAGTTGATGTCAACAAGTTTCAAATACCAAATGTGACACCATGGCCTATAAACACCTATACAATTAGCTATGTTAGGGAATTTGGTCCATCAAACTTGAATTTGAAGCTGAAATTTGCACCAGTTTCAAATCTGGCACTTTTGGTTGTAACAGTCAACATGAGTTTTGGTTTTCCACGGAAAACCAAAGCTCACACACACACTTTTCTTTTATCAAAAAACACTTTTGAGAAGCAACAAAACTAGATGTCAACCAAATAATCATAGTAACATAGAGAATAAAAAAATTCAGTCCCATTCATAAGGGAATTTGGTATTGCATTGGTATAGAAAATAGGAGCAGTAGTAATCAGATTACAAAATCAACATACTAGATTAGTGTTTGACAGAACCTTCACTATACAATTTTTTGTCGAAGCACTAAGTTTCCAGATCTGAAATGACATTCTTCAGGCAAAAGTAGGACCTATCTACACCAGCCAAGACTATTTTTGAATTACTTACATAACTACCAAAAGCAAAAGTTCAAAAACTGACAACAAAACAACCAGGCTGGAGTGTAGCTGTTATGCATCATCAGTTGGCCATAATTATATACATTCCTCCAGGAAAAGCACACTATTTTATTCCTGCAAATGTGCTTGTACAGCCTCAATAATTTCAGGAGCCACATGAACTTAAGTTGAGAGATGACCTTATTGCTCCAACCGACTCTTGTTCACATGAGGTATCTTGTAGCCATTGCAGCCATTTGACTTCATGATTTCTATCATACATAGCTGCAAAGTGACAAAAACATGCTTCAATCTAGTGGATGGAAATTCATCAAATGCTTTCTCAACAGCTTTTACTAATTCATCAATATTTTTCAGAGATTGTTGGTGCTAGAGAGATTGAATGGCTCGAAAAAAAACCCAAATCTAGCACATTCATGTTGGGAGAGTTAGGAGGTTGGCACACCAATTGAACATTAAGCTCGGTTCTTCTTGTAGCTTCTTGAAAATCAAAGTCATCAGCCTTAATATGTGGTTTTGCATTGTCTTGTTGAATATATATTGTTCTCCCGGGACTTGTGTGAGGCCATTTTTCCTTAATTGATAGTAAAACTTTCTCAATCAAGCAAGCCTTAACAACTTCTTTTGTGACAGAAACAATGGCCTTTGTTTCCATTGTTCCAGCAGCTCTATTCTTGCTTTTCCTCTTTGCTGGCTCTTGATATACAAATGGAAATATTCCAATTTTGCCTGAAAATTCTATCCCACTTGCTGGATCATTTCTAGGCCTACCAACAGCAGCAAAAAAACATGACTTTCGTGATGAAACGCTTGCTTTTACAGCTACGTATTGGCTCTGCTTCATCAGGCAAAAGATAATACTTCTCTGATCCTTTGGTTAAGTAAAACCATTTCTCATCTATATGCACAAAATCAAACATATCAATGAACATAGGATTATGCATAAGAGAGTTCTTTTCAATCATACATAAGTAGAACATCAATCGATCTTTCTTATTTTGATTTGTCAAGTAAGGTTTAATGGAATTTGAGTGGCGCCTAAATATCCCTTCTTTAACTCGTCGGTGAAAAGTGGATTTCGACATATTAAGCTCTGTTGCCATGGTCCGGATGGTAATTCGCCTATGTAAAAGGACTGTTGTAACAAGATTTAGATCAACATGAATTCGTTTGGAGCCTGTAGCTCCAGCATACCTTGTATTGAGCTCAATGGGTCTATTGTTCTCGATTTGTTCCTTTGCTTCATTCTAAATTCGCCAAACAGTGTGTCAACTGACAGAGAAGTGATTACAAACATTCAAAATCGATCCTCTTTTTGGTTTCCCTTTGCTGTTGCGCTCCTTCATTAATGCTAAACATATTGCTTGTCGTTCATCCTTGGTCAAGACTTTGTGTCGCTTCTTCTCAATTTCCAGGTTCGACAAAGAACTCATCAATTTTGGTGGGGGAGCTGAATTTCAAGTGCAAGCTGTAGTTAACAGGGGAGTCGAATTTCAACCAAGTTTCAATTGCTAGTTAAAGTGTTGCGAGGAGCTATAAATTTACTTGATCGACTGAGAAAATATGAGTAGTTTAGAATTGGAGATGGATTTTTGTGGGGAGACGAAGAAACCAAATAAAGTCATCCCGCCAAAACCAAAATTAACTTAAAGCAGCCATTTGCCGCCAGTCAACACTGTGATTTTAATTTCTGATTTTAGGGGTATTTTTGTCAAAAAATACATCATCTTATCATTTCTTAATCTCCGTGCCAATCACAAATGGTGCAATAAACATGGGACGGAGGGAGTAAAATAATACTTATGGTCATTTAATTTTTTCTATCAATAATTCTAAACCTTAACATTCTAAATCTAACCTTTGCGCGGTCTTTAATTCCTCTACTTCATCACCGCTGTCACCATCGCTGCTTGCTTCTTACTCATCACCGCCACCGTCGCCCTGCTGCTCATTCCTCGCTCACCTCTGGTGCTCGTGCTTCTTTACTCACTCACTGCAGCTGGTGCCTACTCACCACTCATCATTCGCAACCGCCAGCAGTGCTCACTCCTTACTACTCACTCACCGCCGCTCAGCGTTCCTCGCTCGTCGTTACCCCTCTTTCCTCACTCCTTGCTCACCGTCGCCCCTTTTTGCTCACTCCCCGCTCATTACTGCTCCTCGGTTATGACTCGTCGCCACATTTAGTGCCCCATACAGTTCTTCAATTTCTTAGATTCGGTATCAACATCTTTGATTCATCATTGATTCTGGCAATTTTGGGGTCACGGAGAAGCAACAGAGATAAGTGGTGGCGGGTTTGGTGAGAGATTTTGGGGTTTTGGGCATAATCGGGTTTTCGGGCTAGGGGATTCGAGTTGCTTCGTGGGCAACGGTGTTGAAGAATTACAGTTAGGCGAAAGCGAGAGAGAATTAGATATTTCAAAATCATTTTCAGATATAGCTGGGCGGTCAATTGAAGGGTGGCCAACGGATGGGCTTGTGGCTAATGGGCGGTTAGCACGTGGTTAGTTGCTTGCAGTTGTGGTCGTTGAGATGAAAATTTGGGGTTTTAGTGGTAAAATTGATTTGATTATGAGTTTAAGGGGGTTAAAATTAGTGATTGAAATGGTTGAGGACTTAAGTTGACATTTTAAATTTATTTTAGGGTTATTTAATGCCTTATCAGCATTTTTCATTCAATTTAACTGAAAAAATTGATAGAAAGTAGCTGAATGGAACGCACAATATAAAAAAAAGTACCTCATTAGGACAATTCAAAAGTAATGTACCTATTTAGGACAAAAAAAAAAAACTAGATAACCCTTGTAAATTTTACTCAAGTAGAATTATATATAATCGTTCATTGAAAATCTCACACATTAATTTATATAAGAACAATTGTGAAAAATTTTGTAGCTGTCATACCACTCTGTATTATGACCCACTTTCATGTACTTATCACATGTGCGATTTATTTTCTTTGAAAAAAAACAAAACATTATAATTTTTTTTGAAAAAGGGCAATCTGGAGACTGGAATAGTGTCAAGCAGACATGTGATAATAATAATGAGGGAGTCCAACCGGTCAAGAATTAGCACCCCATCGCCGATCAAAATTGGTCAAAAATTTGGGACGATAATTTTTTTAATTAACGTCCAAAGGACAATAAAGTACTTTCACTATAGAGAGATTACCGTATAAATCCTTTACTCCTCATTTTCCACTCTCAAGTCACCTTCTCTGCTTCTCAGGTCACAAATTGACAGGAAATGATGGCCATCTCCGGCGAACCTCTTCTCCTCACTCTCCTTCTCCTACTCGCCATCATTTCTCCGTCTTCACAGAGCTCCGTCAAGCCTAAGGCCTTGCTACTTCGTCTTTCGAAAGACTCGAAAACTTCCCAGTACATCGTCCAGATCAAGCAGAGAACCCCTCTCGTCCCCGTCGACCTCACCCTCGACGTCAGCGGTCCCCACCTCTGGGTCGATTGCGACTACGGTAGCTACGCATCCTCTTCCTACAAGCCCGCCCACTGCAACTCTACTCAATGCAAGCTTGCCGGCGCGGTCCAGTGCCACGACTGCCCCTTCGACATCTCCATGGCCCATCAGCGCCCCGGCTGCAACTTGAACACCTGCCTCCGCCAAGTAGTTGGACCAGATACCGTTTTAGCTGGTGAGGTCACCCAGGATGTCTTGTCCGTCACTTCGACCGACGGGAAAAACCTCGGTCCGGAGGTTTCGGTCGACGACTTCCTATTCACTTGCGGATCCTTCAGCACAGTTCACGGCCTCGCGAGAGGAGTGAAGGGAGTCGCCGGTCTTGGGAGGACCGTCACCTCTATGCCGGCTCAGTTCGCCTCCGCTTTCGGGTTCCCGAACAGGTTCTCTCTCTGTTTGGGCCGAAACGGTGTCGTTTTCTTTGGCGAAGGACCATTCTATATGCAACCGGAGAAGGAAATCTCCGGTCAGCTGTCCTACACTCCGTTGATCAGGAGCCCGATTATTTCCCCCAACTATTACATCGGAGTTAAAGCCATCAATTTCGCCGGAAAACCTCTTCCGGTGGACAGTTCATTGTTCTCGATCAACAAATCCGGCCAGGGCGGGACGAAGATCAGCACCCGAGCACCATACACGGCGTTAGAGACTTCCATCTACAGAGCCCTACACGATGCTTTCGACAAGGCCTTGCCAGGCGTTCCGAGGGTGGCAGCAGTGAAGCCTTTCAGGTTATGCTTCAAGGCGTCGGCTCTCGGGTCGACTCGGGTTGGACCTGCAGTCCCGCAGGTGGAGCTTGTGATGGAAAACGACAGTGTTTGGACGATATTCGGTGCCAACTCGCTGGTGGCGGTGGGGAGTGACGCGGCGTGCTTGGCCTTCGTCGACGGCGGCGTGAAGCGGAAGGCGGCGATTGTGATCGGACAGCATCAGTTGGAGGACAACTTCTTGGAGTTTGATGTGGCCAATTCAAGGCTTGGATTCTCGTCTTCCGTGCTTTTCCGACAGACCACTTGTTCCAACTTCAACTTCACCTCCAACTAGAGAAGCTTTTGTTCTTTTTGGCTTTTTACATTGAAAATAATTGATCACCATTTTGATTTGAGTTTTCAGAATTTGATGAAGTGTGTAATGTCAAGCGTGTGTATCGTGTACGACTGGTGTCAAGATTAAATTATCAATAAATCCAAAAAGGCCATTAAAATCTTCTAGATATGCTAGTTAGTCCATCAAATATTTCTCTAGAAGGATGTTAAGAGAACCCTTGGGTGTGTAACCCTAGGGAGCCCTTTCTTGTGCTCAAGTTAGTAGTGCAATGGTAGTCTACCTGCCCTTTAACTAAGTCTAGATTTATCGATCCTAGTTACAGGAAGGTACAGGACCAAGGGGTCACCAAGTCGTGGTTGCTTGAGTGTGGAGGCAGGTACTCAGGAGGAGGAATTGTAGCCTTTAAACGTTCGTCCATATTGTCCAACTTCGTGAGGACTATTCTTATATCACCTACCTCTTGTTGCTTTAAGTGAGCCGTAGAATCTTGTGGTGGATCACTTATAGGGGCCCTGAGCTCTTCTGGGGGCTCTTATTTACCTTCTTGGGTTTTCATGGAATCACCTTCCTGATCTCATGCTGGATTGTGGCCTTTCGAGTGACGTATCTTAGATGGCTTATAACTGATCATTGCCAAGGAATATAGGAGCCTTTCCTTTTTCCAGGTCCCAAGGAGGAAAAGGAGGTTGTTCACCCATGTTCCTTTGCCTTGCATCTTGTCCTAAGGCATTCTTAAGTTGATGTTGTGTCAAAATCTTTGTGCACACACCATATCATTCCCAGAAGTGGCACCAAATTGATTGCAAAACTATCAAACGAGTTGATGGACTAGACCTTGATATGTTGATTGATGTGAACCAATTTCCAGATATCTGCAACAAAAAATGATGTCAGAACCTTAGAGTTTATTTCCAGGAAATGCCTTCTTATGGTCAAGTTAGTTATTTAGAACTTAATGAAGTAGCCATGAAAATAGGATTTGCTTACATACCTTGGATATACTGTGAGAGTTTCCTTTTATCAATGGTAGTACCTGTAAACATTAAAATTTTATTAGGTCAAAAGTAAATTAAACCCAAATAAATTATGCTGCTTGGACCAAACTCTGTTTTGGGGTAAATGGATCTCAAAATTTGAAACCCACATGAAAAGGAATCACATAGCTTATGTTTCTAGAAAACTCTATTAATTATCCCTTCAGATTAAATAATTAGGATAATTAAGAAGGGATAATTATCATATTTATTTTCCTTTGATATAAATACAAGAGATAATTAAGTAATAATTATCACATGTGATTTTCTTGAAATAAACAACATTTTCTCTACACTTATAAATAGCCCCCATAGGCTAAAGGTGAAAACACAACAATAATTTGAAGAAGCAAAACCAGAGAGAAGAAAAATTTCTCCACAAAAAGCCCTCTTCAACTCTTTAAATTGATCATGCATAAATGCTCCACACGAGGAGAAATTAAATCCACGGAAGATTAAATCTTAGTTTCAAGGCCAGATTTCAAGAACACGGCAATAAATGCATATAAAACACAATGGCAATGTATCAAGTTCAAGTTCAAATTTGACGGAAGCGGCGGAGAACATGAATAATTCATTTATGTGCCACATCAAGTCAAACTTCAAGGAAAGCAACGGGAAAGCGGTGAAAATTGCCAGATGTCCACAAGTCTAAAGATAATGGTGGAAATTCTTTTAAACCTCAATCTGTTATCATTTTAATATTTTTTCCCAAATGAGTCGCTAATGTTCTTTTTTGTACGTAAAAATATACAAGGAAAAAATGATAGACTTACATACATATATACATACATATATATATAGGGTAAAATTCAAATTTAGTCCCCTAACTTTAAGGATCATCCTAATGTGGTCCCTTAACTCAAAAAGTGACTATTAAAGTCCCCTAACTTAACTCTTGTATCCTATTTTGGTCCATATCGTCAATTTAGGCGTTACTTTAGACAGAAATTGCTTATGTGGCGTGTCAATTGTTATGTGGCATCCTCTTTTATAAAAATTAGTGATAAAAATGAAAGGATAATAGATATAAGGGTAGATTTAACACAAACAATAATTCTAAGGACCTAAAACATATATTGACCCAGCTCGACTCCGATGGCAGATGTGGTCCTCCAGTTCAGTGACGTCGTCCGACCACCCACGGTTTTTCAGATACTCAGCGGCAAAACCCCATGTCCTTATCCATCTATTTTTCTGCTCTTATAAATGCCCTCCAACTCGCTCGCCCCTCGTCTCCATCGAAGAAATTAAAACCATCATCGAACAAATCAAGAAAGCGAGCTCAGTCATCAGATTGCAAATGGAGTACGAATACAGCTGCCAAGGGGGGGCTTCAGGGACCGGCTTAAATCTGCCGTTTGTTGCTGCTTCCAAAGCCCGTCGGTGGCGACGAAGACGGATGTGATGACAAAGACGATGTCTCCAAGATCGCCGTCCTCTTGGCACTTGGTGGCCAGGATCGGCAAGGGATCATGTTGATTAAGGCACCGCCGATCGGCGTTCGATTTCGGATACGATCCGATAAGCTACGCCCTCAACTTTGAGAATGTGGCAAGCCGAGCCGATGACGAGATGCCGATGCTCAGCTTCTCTGCTAGGCTTCCTGCCATGCCTGAGAGATACGAAGGGGAAGGAGAGAAATCGGTGACCGTGGGGGGGGGGAGGCAGCTGGTGGCAAGATGGCGACGGTGGGTGTTGGCGGCGACGAGATGAGCGGTCACGGTGAAGAGATGAGAAGATGGAATTTGGATTAATCACCTTTTAAGTCTTAAAAAATATTTACCTATATCAATTCTACCCTAAATTTTCATTCTTTTCAGTCTTATCACTTATTTTCATAAAAAGAGGATGCCACGTAGTAGTTAGCATGCCACATAAGCAATTTCCGTCTAAACTAATGCCTGAACTGACGGTAGAGACCAAAATAGGACATGCGAGTTAAGTTAAGAGACTTTAATAATCACTTTTTGAGCTAAGGGATCACATTAGAAAAACCCTTAAAGTCAGGGGACTAAATTTGGATTTTACCTTATATATATATATATATATGAACAATTTTAAAATTAGAACATGTACAACTACATAAACACAGTCATGTAAACATATTACACATATAAAAGATCTATACATATTTATAAACAAAAAATAAACCCTTTTTGTATAAATAACAACTCATGTATTATTATTTGTACATAAAAGTTGATTCACTTATGCATGCAAGCTTGTATGTTTCAATATACGTATATGTATTTGTTCATATCTATGCATATTTAGAAAAACGGAACATCGTCCGTTAGAAGAAAGATAAAAATCTAAAAAGGGAATAATTGAAAATATAAATAAGCAAAAAAATTGGAAATAGTTAAGCAAACAAAAATTTGAATAAACGGGGTGAAAATAAAAATAAAAAATCAGTATACATTCATCTCAAACCAAACACATATATTACTAATGTGTTACTATTAAACATTATTTTTCTGCAAAATCTAATACTGGTTTTGTTTAAGAAAACATAATATGTACAAATAAATATAAATTCTTGTATACATGCAAAAAAAAAAAAACTACAAGTTCGAAGTTATGAAATAATATTTATAAGAAAACTACTTGAAAAAAATAATTAAATGTCAAAACATAGTATGTAAATTTCGAGAAACAATTTACTCATGATTTCAGAGCTTCAATATTTCCTCATGGTCGTTTCAATCTATTTTGAACTCAAAATCTTATTAAAGAGGAACATCAAAACCCTTGAAAAAAAAAGGAGTAAAAAATCCTTCTTGCGGGCGAAGAAAACCATCTCTGTAGTCTCAAACTGTTATTTCAAGATCATGGCGTCACTAGGATTGATACTGCGTGGTAGGGCAAATTTATTGGCGGTGAATGGTGAGGTAAGTGCTTCAGGAAACAATCCCACCAAGGCAATAATTAATAATCACTACAAGATGATGTAAATTTTCATCATTCGTTCGGTTGTTAAATGGTTGATAATTTATTTTTTAGTGACTGACCGGTAACTGAATGATTGGTCGTAAAAAATGTAGTTGTTAGTCAACTGGCAATCAAATGGCAAAGGTCACTAATCAGTTGCCTATAGCCTTCAAAATGTTTTTTTGTGTCTGATTAACAATTTAACGGCTGACAATTAGAGATTTGATCCTTTTTTCTATCAAAATTTTAAATTTCTTCTTTATCATCTTTCAGATTTTTCTCAAATTATTTATTGAGTTTCATCTGAAATCCAATTCAAATACAAAATGCTCGCAAGCCGCTTCTACTCTGTATACTTTCAAGATCTTGGCAAATTATCGCTCGTGCTTCCACCCGCCGTTTATGCAACTTAGATCTCGAAAATACACCTAAAAAAAAAAAACGATCTCGAAACTACAACTCCAATCCAACTCAGTTTTTGGTCATAATGAAACCGAACTGATCCAATAATTTTAGGTTCGGCAATTCATATCGGCCTGAATGGTTCATGAGTGTTTTGTTATTCGATTGGGTTAAAGGTAATAGGGTGTGGACGGTGTAGTTTGGGCATGTTGGGAGTGGGCTGGCCTGAACATAATAGGCAGGCTAATGGAAGGCATTGGGCTTGTATGGAGTGGACTGCCATATGGATGTAATATTTCAGGTCTGAGTTCGGGTTCAACCGTAAAATGAATTTTTACCTCTTTTAAGATTGGGTCACAATGACCCGAGATACCTATATTTACACTTTTAATTGGGTTTTTGTCGAAATTCTGGTTTTTGTGTTTAATTTAGCACGCTAATCTCTTTATTTCACTCTTCTTAGGCTCGAAAAGTTGGCTCAATTTAATCTGAAATAATTTATTTTTATTTTTTTATTCAGAATATATTTTATTTGAAAATTAATATTAGGGGTAATAATCCATTAGAAAAAAAATCTTTATAATATTATTAATTTTTTATGAATATTTCACTTTTAATGCTTAAAAATTTAAATTCATAAAAATTTAATGGAATATCATGAAAAATATTTACTTTCAAATGGTAATGCTTTTTGTAAAGAATACGTAAAAATAAAAATAAGTGATTTTAGATTAAGTTACTTAAGTTAAAATGAATTGGTCATAAATTTTACAGTAGCTAAAGGGTAAAAAAATTTAATTAAAAAATTAAAAATAGACAAAAAAAAAGTTTCAGGAATAGGTAAAAATCGAAGTGCTCATTTTATACTTTGCTTTTTATTTTTTTGTGTTAAGATAGACCGATAATATTCAGTTGTTATATTGAGTTCTGATGACACTTAAAAATAACTACGACCGTTTCTAAAAGGAAAAAAAAAAAAAAACCAAGAAGAGGAAACGTAACAATCAACTGATCAACGTCCATTAAGTGCTAAAATTAAATAAAATCTTCCTTTGTTTTTGTTTTTGTTTTTAAACTGGAACTATCTCAATACACTTCGTAAACACAATTTACATGCAAATAATTAACTCATCCTTCAATTGAATAATGTAAAAATCTCTATATGCTTAAAATAGAGAAATGAAATCAGTGCTAAATTTGATACATGATACAATAAATAAAAAAAAAAAATAACTTATTTAACATACCCAACAGAGAAGCAAGTGGAAGAAATTCTCTTAAAATTAAGTCATCTATCGTGGTCTTATTTTAGAATAACTTTTATCATTTATGTTAAAGTTTTGGAGAGTTTATTAGTGATTAAAATCAAACGACTGGAGGTAAAAATTAAAAGTTAGGAAGCGATAGTTTTTTTCTAAATCGAATTAAACAATACCAAAGAGGGCCTTTATCATCAGCACAATTACTCAATTTTGTGAAGTGAGTTATACTTATTTCCACACTAAATATATCTTAGTCTCTTATTTGTCTCTTTACAGTATTCACTTTAGTTTGGGGTAAAATTCATATTTAGTCCCCTAACTTTAAGGGTCATCCTAATGTGGTCCCTTAACTTAAAAAGTGACTCTTAAAATCCCTTAACTCAATTAATGCTTCATATTTGGGTCCCTACCGTCAGTTCTGCCGTTATTTATGACGGAAATTGTCTATGTGGCAACCATACTGCCACGTGGCTGCCCTTTTCATGACAGTAAGTGGCTAAATTGAAAGAAAAATAAATATCTGGCTAAAAAGACGTAATTGCATAGTCCAAAGGTCCTAAGACATAGTTTAACCCAAATTTTTTCCCTAAATCTTATCCAATTCAAACGGACGATGTCGCCGGCTCCGGCTGTCCCCGTCCCCATCTCGATGCCCTCTTCTTGCCCAGATTTCTCCTTCCCCATCCTTGATTTCTCTCCTTCCCCCTTATATATGTTCAATTACTTAATTAATTACTAGGAATTGGCGCTGGATCTAAGCGAGGGTATGAGCAGGTGTGGAGCTACCAGAAAAGATGACTGGCGCATTTCAGAGACTCGATATGGTTCGCGGTGAAGGATTTACGGTCAAGGATGGAGGATTCCCAGGCGGAGATGGAATGGCGAAGGATTTGCAGTCAGGGATGAAGGATTCCCGGGCAGAGATGGAATCTAAGGTTTGGAAGGAGGTGGAAGCGAGACAGAGGAATTTGGAGTTGAGGGATTGGGATTTCTGAGAGAAGAAGTTTTCTGGGCTTCAAGGTTGCTGAAGAATTTCCAGGCACATTCCGTCATGTTGGCGAGCTCTGTCGACATGGGAGAGTTTCGGAAGAATTTCTAGGCAGGGTTCGATGACGATTATGAAATGAATTCGTCTCTGTTCGATCGATTCAAAGAATTGTTTGACCCACTTAAGTTTAAGCCTGAGTTGCTCTGAGTTTAGGCGACTGGTGGGGCTGTGGATGAAGGGGGAAGGTGAAGGGTTGGTCGGAAAGAAGGAAGATGAAGCGTAGGCCGAGAGAGGAAGAGAGGCAGCGGCGGCGATCAAATCGAAGTGAGGGGAAGATTGGGTTAACTATCCTTTTAGGTCCTTAAAATTACTTTTTGTGCCAAATTTAGCTTGAACTTTATGTTCTTGCAATCGAATAACTTCTTATCATAAAAGAAACTGCCACATGGCAATATACGTGCCACGTGGGCAATTTCCATCCATGATAACGGTAGAACTAACGGTAGGGACCAAAATAGGACAGTTAAATTGAGTTAGGGGACTTTAAGAGTCACTTTTTGAGTTAAGGGACCACATTAGGATAACCCTTAAATTTAGGGGACTAAATAGGAATTTTACCCCTTTAGTTTGCCACATGTTGCTCTATTTTACCTTATTACAATTTCTTTGAGTCATATACCGTTCCCAAAAATTAATCGGCCATTTTTTATCTTCAACTTTTTGATATATAAGTATAAAGATTCACAAATAATAAATGAAAACTTGTAGTTTTTAAATATAATTTGAATTTTTTTTATTTTTAAAAAATTAAAATAAATAAATTTCAATCAAGCTTAAAGAGAAAATATTAATAACTCAATCAATTAGTGTGTGTGTATGTATATATATATATATATATATATATTTGGCCCCCTCTCTCTTCATTTTTTTTATTATTGTAATGCATTTTCCTTAGGCAAAAACAGTAAATTGCTCACTCAATTTTTGTGATAGGCGGATCAGCTACTATTATTTTTTTACAGTTAAATTCATTATCAATATTATCTTTTGGCAAAAATAGCCCAATACTGTTATAGTCTTTACGGTGGATGATGATATAACACATTCAGTCTACATGGCAATCTTATACGGATGATGACATGGCCTATTTTTTCTAACTTAGCCCTAAACTTTTGTACACACTATAAATTTTCCCTAAACTTTATTTGTCCTCTTTTCGATCATCCTCTTCCTCCTTTCCTTCTCTCTCTTCTCAACTGAGGCGCACTGTTTAATCTTCTTGCCGTCGGACCACATGTCCAGCCCTATCTAACGCATATGTCCAGCCCTAAAGAAATTGGAAAAAATCAGGAGATAAAATGCCAAGTATCCGAGTTGGGTTCGGAACACAGACATTAGCACTCCACCATAAATCCCATCGGCATCCCACAAAGACTTCATTCATCATCTTTTGCCTAAAAAACTTCTAAAGTTGGAGCACGTGGTCTGCCAGAACGGCAGCGAAGAACAAAACACGAGCCTTGACTTGACCACATCAAACTCCAAAAGATGATCATCTACTTGATGAGCTCCAATCATAATCACCGCATTCGCCTCTATTCCTAAGTCCACAAACGCTAAACATAGCATTTTTTCGAAGAATGCTTCGTAGGGCTTCATCGGCTTAACGCTCAGAATCCTGACAATTGATTCCACGAAAGCCTGCACGCCACTTGTTCAGTGAATGTCCTCAGCCAGTTCTCTGTCCACCCTCTGCTAGTCCGCCCTCTACTCAGCCTGTACCTCATTCTCCTCTGCCTCTCTTTCCTTTGCCACACAAGCCGAGTTCTGAAAGTACCTTGTGGTGGATTTAGAGCGTGCCGCTTTACCCCGCCACAACGGGCAAGACGGCAAATCACCGGCTCCGTGATCCCCTGAATGTTGTCACGAAGGACCTTGCGGTGGCGCTTTGCTCTACCCTTTCCCAGACCATTCCCTTTTTCCTCTTCCTAACATTTGCGGGGTTTCAGACAAGCTTCCACAGAAAGTTCAAAGTTGATTTCTACTTTTATTTTTTCTGATTTTTAAGTGTTATTATTGTTAGTTAAGGGACATATATGCATCGATGGATATAGTTCAGGTATAAATATTGTAATTTACCCACCAGGATGGTGATTACATGGCTTCTTTATTTTTATTATTCAACAGATATAATAGAATATTTTAAATTTAATGGAATATCATTTTCTTTAGTTTTATGAGTGGTTACTTTGCCTACATTTAGAATTTTAATGATCAATATTATAATCGATGAAAACTTTAATGGTCTTTCTAATTGTAAAAAACCTTTAGTGGCTTATATCCATTAAGGCAAAAAGTTAAGTGTGCAACTTGTCTCTTTTACCCTTTCATTAAGAGCAGAAACTAATCAAAATAGATGTGATATCCCCACGTTTTTTGTCTAATGGTTAAAGTATTAAAGGACATTTATGAGAAGGTACATGATTTGAACTTAACATTCTCATCCCCTTTCTTAAAAATGTCATACAAAACTTGTTTAGTTGCTCTTTGGGTCCCAAAGTAGCTCGCATTCTCCATTCATTACTTAAATTACTAATACTTATTTTCTTGTATACTTGTAAGTATGTTTTTGAATAAATAAAAATGAACATGATTTATCAATTCAATAAATTGGACCATAGTGAACCCACTAATTACTTTCACGTGATGATTTATATGTTAGCACATAGATTCTAATCTAACTCCAGGCTTTCACATTAAAAGTGATTAAAGAAAAGGTTATTGAAATTTCATCGTTGACTTTTTCCTGTGGCAGAAACTTTTCATACTTCTAGTTGTCGTTTGTCAAGTCAAACGGATTTGCATCATCGGACACCAAAGTAATTTAGATTTTCGTACCACTAAATTTCCATAAGTGGCGTGGCGCGTGCATACATATATAATACATTTTTCTAGAAAATTGTCAACAAATGATAGATAATTTAGTAATTAGATTCTTTTTAATTTTTTAGTGAATTCCTATAATTTTAATAATTTATAATGGAACAAAAAAATATGCCTTATTTACATTAATAAAAATAAAAGAATAGGTTTGTTTCTTCTCTTTATTGACAATTAAATGATAGAAGTCCTATATTGGTCCCTAAACTTTCACATATTTTCCTACTTTGGATTTAAACTTTTTTTGCCACTCTTTTTTTTTTTCAAACATATGAAAAATTTAAGGAGCTAATTGTACATTTGATACAATCAAATGAACCAAGTGAGAAGGAATGTTAAAGTTTACACGGGAAAAGAAAATTTTTGTTTTGTATATTTTGTACAACATGGGCATCTTATTCACCTTTTTTTATATTTCATTGAAGCAAGTCAATCCATGATAGGAAAAATAAATGCTAAATCAAAATATTTTTAGCTCTTCCTCTATTTTTTCTACAAACATAATGTTATGTATAAAAATTTATAAACTTTGTTTTATAATGTTATCGTCTAATATACACACATGGACCCCTTTTGTAAAATTCCTGAATCGGCCACTGATTTACATAAATGATTCCAAAACCATTATAGCTGTACATACTGTTCTCTTAGTTTGAAATCAATTTTTACATGAAATTATATATTTTTTTTACTCAGAAGAAAATGAAGATGATTTATAAAAAAATAGTCCCCCTAATAAGAATATGAGCTGAATGAACTATTCTCCTAGAGACAGCAAAACAACAATAGAAAAATAGTTTGTGAATTAAGAAGTGAATTCTTCCACTTAAAGGAACCAGATTTGTAAAAGAAGCTAAAAACCTGAAATTTGTAAGAAGCTATTCACACTACCGGTTAGAACTATAATCTGTTGCTTGCCTGAAGTGATCGCTCATCAAAGCCCTTCAAAGATTGCCTAAAGTTTTGACTCTATCAAAGACTTCACTCCCAATATTAAACCACGAAGAGATGCTAAAGTCAAACTGTCATGCCCTAAACCACTCTCACCCTGTGCATTTGCATGTTGTTAAAAAGGTTTATTAGTTTGGAAGCCCACTTAGTCTTGGAGGTGGCTTAAGGCACAAGTGCTAGAACACTTAGCCAAAATTTTTCTTTGTTTCTCGGTTTTAGTCAAGCCAAAATTTTTCTTAGTTTCTCAGTTTTAGTCAAGAAACAACAAAATTCATTTAGGCCATTACATGATGTCTATTTTTTTTGTTAAAAATTCCAGTTAAGCTAGTTTTAGATGGAACATGGAGTAAAAAATAACTAGGACACAAACTATACAAGTATAAGTACGAAACAAGCAACTTATACTTAGGCGGGTTGAGCCCATGCACTAGTGTCCTGGTAGGCTTCCCATCAGGCCCCCTAGGCCACATACTAGGGTACATATTTCAGCACTCACATAGCCACTTCCATTACATGTCAAAATGGATAATACATCTTTTATGGAGCCAAAAGTGTCATGTATAAAGATAGGTATAGGTGACTATAAATAAGTGCCTTGGTAGGCTTACCTTATGCCTTCTTATGCATATGCCAAGACATATGCCCTAGCTCACTTACATAGTTATATGTCACACTATTCCCACACTTTAACCACAAGTTCACTAGCTTCCTAGGCAGTAAAAGCAGACCATAATGCAGCTAGTCCCACAGCAGCAACACGTGCCTACGCATGTGAAGACTTAAGTTAACACATTGAGCATTACTTGGTTACCATAGGTTTGGTTTAGTACTTGAGACATACCTAGTCATTTACAACACTAGCAAGAGAAGTTAAGTACACACTTAACCTCTTAATCCTTTCTTGAAACATGAAAAAATAGGGCATGAGTATATAATCATCAGTAAGAGCCCGAACAGCACTAAGTGCCACAATGTGCATGACATTGAAACATAACATAATTATAAGCCTTTCCTAAGCTAGAACCTATAATGTAAGACATAGGAAACAACATGTGCAGGGCAATATACTAAACATAATATTTGGGGTCAAAATATGCATCCAAACAATGATGCACACAAAACACACACACTACAACACTCAACTAGCAAGCCTAATGCATAGCAAGCATTTCATAGTTTGTTCATTCATTTATTAGTTAAATTTATGTTATGTCACTTGAAATCATAAAGCTCTAGACCTTGTAAAAGACTGGCCAAACTTAGAACAAGGTCCTGATGCTTGCCTTAGACATAATCTAGCTAGATCATAAAACATAGTGCTCTTGGCACCATTGCCCCTTCTTAGCAACTAGGTTCCTTCAGCTCTAAGCCATATATTAGGGCATTTCTTCTTTAAGAAAAATCAGAAACTAATCAGGAATTCAAGAGAAGAACCTTATTGGAACCCTTACCGGAAAATATAGGTGTTTGACATACAACTTGACTTGGTTTTTGACAAGCCTTTGGTATCTTGTAGTCTAAGCAAGCAAGTCCTCTTCTCTTTTGTTCTCGTATTCACCCTTCTCTTTTTAGAACTTCTTCCCAGCCATTATGGACCTCTAGAATAGGTTCTTCCCAACCAAAAACTGCTAAAATCTACTATACAAGCATATTAAGTTAGAAGGAAAAAATAGAGCAATGTAAGGGGTCAAATCCAGTTAAGCTAAGTGTACTATTTTTTGCTTAACCTCTCAATTAAGGTGTTTACTTGTTTGCTTGCTCATTTAACCAGCTCTTCCTAGTTTTTACTTCATTTCCAGCACCAAATTTAGGTCAATTGAAGTAATTAAGTCCCCAAATTTCAACAAAAATACACATGCACCTCAAGTGCACCTTAGGGCTCCCTTGTACATCCTTGTACACTTGATAGTGCACTTTGGTTTTGTTTGCCATTCTTGGTCATTTTTTTTTAGTTTCCTAGCCATATGCCTTATTCATAACTTAGGCACTTAAGCCCTTCAAGTTGCTCGAAAGGAAATACTACCTTAAACCTCCTAATGCATATGCACACACATGTGCACATTGGTGCCACTAGCACATTTTTCCTTAGAAGTGGTTAAATAATCTTGTTTTGCCATGCCTTCCTTACCCTTTCTATTTCATTTTCATTGACTTGTACTCTATTTTATGTTCAACCCATGGCCTATACAAGTCATGGGCATAACACAAGTTCTTTGGGATCTGCACTACAACCTCATAAGCACTATGACCCTAAGAATCTTTTGAAGTTTCACCATCCAAAATGACATTATGACCACAGTTGGAATTTTTTTACCACAAGGCTTGGAAAGAAGGGAAAGACGATTTACTTCAGATTGTCTTTTCAGCAAGTTAAAAACTATGGTTTGGTTTAAGCATTCCTTTTCATTTCTGTGGAACAATATACTTATGGGTCTAAAAAGCTTTCGTTGAAGACTGCATCATTTTGGCATAGCCAAATACACCAAAGAGTAGTGTTACCATTATTATGCCATTTATTGTAGAAGACGATCTTTGAAATAAATGAATGGTCTAATATTTAAATAAGTCATCTAAATCTAGTGTAAAGGGGTATGTTCCCATACAAAACGGTACACAGGGAAAGATAATAACATATGAGAAATCATTTTTTGGGTAGATTGGCATCTACGACAAGTATCATTCATGGAATAGTTTCTTTTCACCAGATTTTATCTAGTTGGTAAAGCATTAATGAAATATTTCCACAAGAAGACTTTGTATTTGTACGGAATTTCTAAGGTCCATACCTTTTTATAGAACTTGCTATTAACCAATCCATGATCCCCATTATAATTGGAAACTTTAAGCGACTGTTGTTGCTTCCTGGCTAAAGGATAACTCTATTTAGAATTGTAATTGCCTTCTTTGGACCTTATCCAAATAATTGCATCTTGAAGTAAAACATATTCATATGTAGGAATAGACAAGATACTTGTGCTAATTTCTTTAGGGAAATTAGAAGTAACAACCTCCATATTCCACAATCCAGTACTTAGGTCTTTTAATTCACTAACTTTATTTATGGTCCTTACTCTAACTATTGGAACTTGTTGGCCTTATATAGATGGAGGGTTTTTTGGAATCCAAGTATCATTCCATATATTATTGCGATCTCCTATGCCCATTATCCATATAATATTAGGAAGCAATAGGCTCCTTCCATATATGAGACTTCTCTAATTTGTGTAAAGGAAAAGCCTTTCTCTGTATACCATAAAGAACCTTCCTTAGCATACTTAGCTGATAGCACTTTATAGATAAAGGAGTCCTAATTTTGGGCAATATGCCAAAAATTATTGCCAAGAAAAACTTGGTTAAATAAATGCATGTCTTAGAGGCCCAGTCTTCCTAAACCTTTGAGGAGGGAAAGGGTAAACTGATCTCGATAATAGATACCCTTCTGTGAAGAGGAGCCATTCCACCAAAACCAAACAATGGCTTTAGAGATTCAATCAGATAAGGTCACAAGCACCTTTAAAATAGACAATAAATAAATTGGCAGAGCAGAGAGGGTGGACCGAATAAGAGTGAGTCTACTTGCTGGATTAAGCAGATTCCGCTTCCAAGCTGTTAATTGAGATTGAAGGTGATCCCAAAGGAATCCGAAACCCTTCATTTTAGAATAATTCACATAAAATGGAACACCCAGGTACTTGAGGAGGCGACTATTGCTAGAAAAATACAATGTTTTGTAGAATAGTCTAATAAATTTATAAGGAATGTTTCTGCTAAAAACCCATTTAGATTTATTCATATTGACCACCTATCCTAATGTATTTTTATACAGATCTAGAGCATATTTCAATTTATAAACGAAGCTAATTGTGGGGCATAAAAAGAGTAGACAATCATTAGCAAAAAAAAAAAATGATTCACCTTAGGTCTAAAGATACTGGGTTGAATTCTAAGCAATTGGGCAATGAAGTACAGGTGACTAAGGAAAGAAGAAAAAGCCTCTGCACACAAAATCAACAAATATGGTGATAAAGGATCCCCTTATCATAGATCTATTAGTGGAGTGAACCAATCTGCAGTATATCTGTTCACCAATGCTAAATAAGAAACCGAGGTGGCACACTTTATAATAAGATTCACCTAATGATTTAGAATGTTCACTATTCTTGGATGCCCTAATCCACTCTACCATAAGCCCTACTCATATAATTTAAGTGCAACTTTATTTGCTCTAGGTCCACTTTTTTTGGATGTTTTCAAAATAGCCTAAATCAATTCTTATGCAATCAAGATATTGTCTTGAATTGAACACCTTGGGATAAATGCTTTTTGAAACTTTGATACCAGTGAGTTCATCATCGGATGAATTCGATTAACTAGGACCTTTGAGATGATTTTATATATTATGTTGCAAAGACAGATAAGCCTATAGTCATCAATAGTCTAGGGAGACTACTTTTTTTAGAATCAGAGTAATAAATTTTCTATTAATCTGCCACAACAAGGTTCAAGAAGTAAAGGGCTGTTTGAATAACTGACGGGCCTACCACTTGCCAGTTATGCTTGAAAAATGCTACTTTAAAGCCTTCAGGACTTGGAGCTTTGAAGCTTCATAATTGGAACAAAGCATGTTTAAAATCTTTTAAAGTGAAAGGCATATTAAGCTAAGTTTGCTGGCCAAGAGATAATTTCTTTGACATGTGAGAACAAAATAACCTATACAAATCCACATCCTTTAGAATGGAAGAGCCAAAACTAGTTTTAAAATGTGATGAAATAAATTGTCTAATTGTGTGGATATCAGCCAACCATTCCCTTTGGGCATTTTGAATAAATGAAAATTTGTTTCTATTATGTCTAACCTTGGTCATCTGATGAAATAATTTTGTGTTTGCATCCCTCTGCACCAACCATTTAACCTAAGATTTCTGAGCCTACATATACTTTTCTTACTCAAGAAGTTAGATATAAAGATGTCACTTAGAAGCAAACTCTTGACAAAGCTCTGAATTATTATTCTGTTCTTGCAATTAAACCAACTCAGCTTTTGCTTTTGCCAAGTTAGATGGTAAATGACCCATTGAGTTTTTGCTCTAATGGCTTAGTTGGGAAAGAGCCTTCCTACACTTTGTAACCAATTCAAACATGGGCATACCATTACAAACTTCATGTCACACATCCTCCATAATCTGGGAATATTAAGAAGTTTAGGGCCAAAAGGTGTCAAATTTCCATGGGTGATGAAAGAATAGAACCCTAATAGAAGTGTTCAATAACAATGGTGCATGATCAGATTGAGTTTCTACTAAATTCTGAAGCTCCGAATTAAGGAACAATAACATCCAATCAATAGCACACATTCCCTAGTCCAAAACCTCAAAGATTGCATCATCACCTTGTTGATTATTAGTCCAAGTGAATTGATGACCTTTCAGAGGTAACCCAATTAATTAAAGGGAATAGATAAATTCAAATATGCTCTTTGCCTCTAGAAGCCTAGTAGTGTGCTTAACCATTTTATCTGAGGTGTAGGACACTTGATTAAAGTCCCCTATCAATAATAATGGATGTGATAATTGAGAAACATGCCCAAAAATTTTATCCTATACAGTTGCCCATCCTTTGACCCATGGACGTCCATATATTAAACCTAGTACCAACTATGATGGAACTCATTAATGACAAGTAGTAAAATAAAGTGTTTCTAAACAACATCAACTGTTCACTAAATTGAAGATAACCAACCCTTTAAAGACCGCCACTTTAACCAATTATGTTTGCTGCAATAGTGCTGCCAAATCTATACCAAGCCAGTTTGAACAAAAAAAATGACAAACGAGCTTACTTGTCTTGTCTCACAAAGAAAAATAACTCTGGATAGTTTAATTATATAAGGCCATTTAGAGTTTTAACTGCCGAGTCCTGGCCTAGTCCTCGGTAGTTAAAACTTAATACGTTTATTTCATTTAAGACAGTCTATTAAGGACTTCTGCCCAAGGCCCATATACATTAGTAATAAGAAAGACAGGAGAAATGAGCTAGACTGTAGTAACTAAAACTGCATATTTTGTCCTTATCAAATGGATTAGGAAAATCCCTTATAGTATCTAACACAAGAACAAGTAAAGCTTTTTAGATTTAAAAACACTGAAGTCTGCATGCTCCTGATCCTCTCAATTGCCATTGCCCTTTTATAGGTCTAATTGAGATCTGAGGAATAATTTGGGGATTAGAAGCACCTGCATCAAACTTTGTTTTGTTGTTTGGTGTAAAACTTGGAGTGTTATCTCCATCACTATCTAAGAAGGAGACATACTCAAAAGACCTCTTTTAAGCCTTTAAAATTTTTAATAAAGTCTCAAAATTGTCATGCTTTTTTTTAAGGCCATGAGAAGATGATATTACCATTACATCATGTACCTCACCATCAGGCAAAGCCTTCTTAGACTCTATATTGGAAAAACTTATTGATAGTCGAAGGGCTATTGCCTCTCTCACTACATACTTCCTGCCAAAAGCGTGGCCAGGAAACCTGGCGTCGTCCGAAGGAAGCGCTAACACTGACCTCAGAAGGGGGCGAAGTCAAACGCCTCGAACTCAGGACTTCGGCTAGAACGTCAGGAATTTCAAAGATGTTGCCGGCTCCCCCGGGGGACCAAACGGATCGTCTTCGGGGATAAAGAACCAACCATTGCAAGCAGGAGAGACTCTCCCCGAAGGCGGAACCCCCGAACCAGAGAAATCCCCGAACTACGGGCATAATTCCCGAAGAAGGGCATCCGTACCAAAGGACGGCCTCGCCCAGAGGACCTCGGGAGTACGGCATGAGCATTTAAGGAGCCTCTGACATGTCACCCACAGGCGTTACACGCCGCCTCAAACGGCGGTCTGACGCGCCGACGCCGTTCGAGTCTTGTCACAACCTGTCTCAGTCCAAGACTCAAGGGGCCTATAAACGGCTACTTGTCCCCTACGCCCGAAGGTACAGAAAGCATCCGACCGAACACGTGTCATGATCTGAACGGGCTGGGCACTCCTATAAATACCAGGAAACAGGCCCTGGCAAGGGATCCGACCCTCTCTCCCTGAGAAAACACAAGCAGGCAAGGCCTTCTAACCCCTTAGTGCTCCTCCTCTATCTCCCCTCAGGACACTGACTTGGGCGTCGGAGGCTCCTCCCCGGAAAAATACTCCGGGGACCTCCTAACCCTTTTTTCTGAGCATTTCAGGCACGCTCCTCTGGGAAACCTTTGCTCCAGACGTTCTTCCCTTCAGGAAGTCCCTCCCGAAGTCATAATGTCACCCGACGAAGATGCTGCTGGGCATCATTTGGCGCCGTCTGTGGGAACTCACTCTCAGGTCGCCGTTGTCCGCGCCTGAAACTCGGCGTTCAAAGGACAAGGGACTTCCGAAGTCCTCGTCCGCGCCTGAGGCTCAACCGGCTACCGAGCAAACCCTTCCAGGGACTTCCTCGCCTGAGGAAGAGCGTCCTCTAGTCATAACTATGAGTTTTCTGCGCGACTTTCAGCGCTCTGTTGTGGCTGAAATGACACAGCAAATAGACCGAAGGTGGCCGCAACCAACTCAGGGCCAAAGGCCTCCCTCGCCAGCACGCCCTCGGGAGAAAAGCCCTAAACCAACCTACCGCAGTTCGGGAAGCGGGGATCCGCGCGAGGAGTCTTCGACGGAAAACATGCTCCTCGGGACACGACCTACGGGACAAACGGGGTCCAAGCGACCTAAAGTCCCGCGCCAAAGGAGCTCATCACCTGAGGCGAAGTCCCCATCCCCTCGGCGCCGGAGTCACTCCCCGAAGAGACGCCGACAATCTCCCTTCCCAGAAGCCTACAAGCATCAGGAGGAAGAGCCTAGTGCCACGTTCCTTATGGAGAAGATATTAGCGAGGTTGGAAAGAGTGGAAAAACAGGTAGCTCGCAAACCGGTCTGGGCAAGGCTGTCTGAAACTTTCTGTGGGGATGAGTCGCCGTTCACCCGAGCAGTAGTTTCGGCAGCCATGCCAGGTGACTTCCGGGTGCCTCGGCTGGAAACCTATGATGGCCGAACTGATCCACAGGCCCATCTAACAAAATACAAACGCAGCATGATGATGCACGGTGCTGATGACGCTACCTTGTGCAAATGCTTTGAGGTCACCCTCACAGGACCAGCAACAGCATGGTACAATTCGTTGGCTCCAGGAACCATCAGGGAGTTCCAGGAGTTATCTACGGCCTTTACACAGCAATTCATTGGAAGTCGGCCGACGGCGAAGATGCCTGTCCAGATGTTCGACATAGCGCAGAAGAACGGAGAAACCATCCGCGACTATGTCGAAAGGTTTAACAGAGAAGCCTTAAGTGTTCCAGACTTCCGCCCCGAAATACGCATTCTCGCCATGACACGGGGCCTTCGGAGGGACTCACAGCTGTTCTACAAATTTTCCAAGGATCCTCCGGACACGCTTGGCGAATTCTACCGAAGGGCCGAGCAGCACATGACGGCCGAAGAGCTAAGGATGGGTGGACCGAAGTCCGATCACATCCGCGCCGAAGGGTCCAGTCAGCAAATGCGGTATTCAACTGACCAGGCGGGACGACCTCGAAGAATTAGGGGAAGGAAACCCCCAACCTTCACACCCCTGAACACCACGAGGACCAACATCCTCATGACGATGGAAAGACAGGGGACCCAGATTCAGCGGCCAAGGGCCATGACCGCTGATAATAAAAAGAACATGAAGAAGTTCTGCCAGTTTCACCGCGACCACGGCCACGACACCGAAGACTGTTTTCAATTGAAAAAATACATAGAGTCGTTGATAAAACAAGGCCAACTTCGGCGATATCTGCGAATGCCTTCCCCGAAAGGGAGAAAAGAGGAAGAAGGAAAGGCAGATGACGAGGACTACGACTCCGACAGACGGAGGAATAGAAGTCCGAAGAGGCGTCCTCCACCTCCGGCGGGAATAATACAAACAATTACGACAGGACTCCCATCCTCGGAAAGAAAGAGGAAGGCCAGAGAAATATCAGTGATGGAATATCAGAGTCCGACGAAAAAGCTGGCCCGCAAGGATGGTTCCACTGTCATCTTCCCCCATGACGATCCGCTTTTGGTCATGGCGAGGATAGGAAACTGGGACGTCAAGAGAGTGTTGCTTGACGATGGATCAAACGCTGACGTCCTCTTTTCACATCTGCTGCCAAACTTGGGCATATCCAACAGCGATCTCAAGCCCGTCACTTCGCCTACTTTCGGGGTAGGACCATCCGAGCTGCCCGTCCTCGGATGGATCGATCTTCCCCTAATGATGAAAGGAACTTCGGTGGACGGGACAGCTGAATTATTCGCCTCCACAATGACAAGGTTTATTGTCATGGATGTTCCTTCATCATACAACGCCATCCTTGGGAGGCAAACACAGGGAAATTTGCACATTCGCCCTGATGTAAAATACTTAACTGTCACTTTTGCCACCAAGGATGGAGACGCAGAAATCTTCGTTGATCAGGGCGAAGTAAGGAAAGTGTTCGTCAAGGCACGAAAAGCTCCAGTAAACAACTTCGCGCAAACTGTAGAAGCAGAGGCTTTACCAGGTGGAAAACCAAAAAAGGGCGAGGCAGAAGATCCCGCGAAGGTAGAAATGGAAGAGGTAGAACTTGTCCCAGGCCGAAGTACCCGAATAGGGAAAAACTTGGCCGAAGGAGACAAGAAAAAACTTGTATCCTTTCTACTGATGAATAAAGACCTGTTTGCCTACACGCCGAAAGATATGCCGGGGGTAGACCCTCGCATAATACAGCATAACCTTAAAGTAAGTCCGGAAGCAAAACCTGTCCGGCAAAAGAAACGGGGCATCTCAGTCCATAAAAATAACTTCGTCAAAACCGAAGTCCAGCGCTTACTAGACGCAGAAGTAATCAGGGAAGTCAAGTACCCCGAATGGTTGAGCAACGTGGTTATCGCCACAAAAGAAGGGAGCAGTAAGCTCCGAATGTGCATCGACTTCAGAAACTTGAATGATGCTTGCCCAAAAGACTCATACCCTCTCCCACCAATAGACCAATTGGTGGATTCGACTGCCGAATACGGACTCCTAAGTTTCCTAGACGCCTTCAGTGGGTATCATCAAATAAGAATGAACCCCGAAGACGAGGAGAAGACTGCCTTCATCACGGAAGGTGGAACGTATTGTTACATCAGGATGCCCTTCGGGCTCAAAAATGCAGGAGCCACCTACCAGAGGTTGATGAGCAAGGTCTTTAGCGACCAAATAGGGAGGAATATGGAAGTCTATGTCGATGACATGATAGTCAAGAGCAAACTGCCTACCGACCACGTCGCAGATCTAAAGGAAACTTTCCACCAGCTCAGAACCTTCGGGATCCGCCTTAACCCCGAAAAGTGCATCTTCGGCGTAACCTCGGGAAAGTTTCTTGGATACATGGTATCAGAAAGAGGCATTGAGGCTAACCCCGAAAAAATTAAGGCTCTGCTCGAATTCCGAACTCCCGTCACAATAAAAGATGTGCAAAGACTCACTGGAAGGATAACCTCTCTTAGTAGGTTTATTTCCAGATATGGAGACCGGTGTCGAGCATTCTTTAAAGTCCTCACTAAGGCAGCAAAAAAGGAGGGCAACCTCGGAAGTGATGATCATCCTTGGAATGAGGACTGCCAAAAGGCCTGGGAAGAACTCAAAATCTACTTAGCCCGTCTGCCCACTCTGCGACAACCTCGCGAGGGAGAGCCCCTCGTGTTATACCTCGCCGTCACAGAAAAAGCAGTAAGCTCGGTCCTTGTGAAAGAGGAAGGGCCGAAGCAATGGCCGGTTTATTATATAAGCAAGTCCCTGCACGGCGCCGAAGTCAGGTATCCCTTGCTACAAAAAGCTATATATGCCCTGGTACTGGCAGGGAGAAGGCTACGGCCATATTTTCAGGCTCACCCTATCATCGTCCGAAGTAGTCTACCTCTACGGGACGTCATGAGGAAAGTCGATCATTCAGGAAGGCTTTCCAAATGGTGTATAGAGCTTGGCGAACACGACATTACTTATGAACCTCGGAAAGCCATAAAAGCTCAAGCCTTGGCAGACTTTATTGCCGAAGTACCCATCACCGAGGACAGCCATATGGATCCCGGCGGAGGTGAGCCAGAATGGACTTTGTATGTCGACGGAGCCTCGGGCTCCGAACACCAGGGAGCTGGGGTAATTATCAGAGGCCCCGAAGGTCTAGAAGTAATGAAAGCCATCAAGTTCGGCTTTAACGTCACCAACAATATGGCTGAGTACGAAGCTCTCATAGCAGGGTTATGCCTAGCCAGAAAAATTGGTATAAAAAACTTAAAAGCCCACAGCGATTCCCAGCTGGTAGTTCGACAAACAGCAGGGGACTACGGGGCGAAGGACCCGACCTTGGCAAAATACCATGAACTGGTAGCAAAGCTTATCCGAGAGTTTGACACCATACGAATCGAAAATGTGCCTCGTCGAGATAATGCCGAGGCAGATTGCTTGGCAAAGTCGAAAACATGCACCGAGGTGCTAAACCACCCGAGCATTGCAGTGCTGAGCATAGTAACTCCGGGAAAAGGCTGGAAAGATCCGATAAAAAGATATCTCGCAACCAGTGCGCTCCCCGAAGACCCCAACGAAGCGGCGAAGGTACGGAGACGTTCTGGTCGTTTCTTCCTAATTGGAGAAGAATTATATCGGCAGGGATATGCAAATCCACTGCAGAGGTGTGTTGGCGAAGAGGATACTGAAATGATCCTCGAAGAAGTTCACGAAGGCGCTTGTGGTTCGCACATTGGAACCGACGCTCTAGCAGCAGTAATACTTCGCCAAGGATATTTTTGGCCTACCCTAAGAAAGGACGCTAGGCAGTTCGTCCAGAAGTGTGGTAATTGCCAAAGACACGCGAATATCCAAAGGACACCCTCGGAATTGGTAACTTCGGCTGACTATCCCTGGCCCTTCGCAGTTTGGGGCATAGACCTCATTGGGCCACTCCCGACAGCGCCTGGAGGCGTGAAGTTCTGCGTAGTCGCAGTAGACTATTTCTCTAAATGGGTCGAGGCAGAACCCTTGGTGACTATCTCAGCAAAAGATGTGCAGAAGTTCGTATGGAAGAACATTGTATGCAGATTTGGCATACCGAAGGTACTAGTAGCCGACAATGGGTCCCAGTTTATAGACAAAGGGTTCCAAGAATTTATCAACAACCTCGGAATAAAGATGCACTTCGCCCCAGTAGCTCACCCCCAAAGCAATGGGCAAGTAGAAGTATCTAACAGGACCATAAAAGATGGTCTGAAAAAGAGGCTGGGGGAAGCAAAAGGGAAATGGCCAGGAGAGCTCCCAAGTGTGTTATGGAGCCAGGAGAGCTCCCAAGTGTGTTATGGAGCTACCGAACAACACCCCGAAGAGCCACAGGGGAGACACCTTTTTCACTTGTTTTCGGTACGGAGGCTATCATCCCAATCGAGGTAGTGCAACCATCAGTGCGAGTCCAAGTGTTTGATGAAAGGGGAAATGACCTCGGCCTGAGAACCAAGCTTGACCTCGTCGGCGAACACAGAGAAATAGCCGAGCTGAGAAGAAAAGCTTTTCAGCAAAGAGTGGCCGCGGCTATAAACTTGCGAGCCAGGCCAAAGGGAATAAAGGAAGGGGACCTCGTTCTCCGAAAGGCTGAATTTGGACCCCGAAGGCCATCCCACGGGGTACTTCGCGCAAATTGGGAAGGTCCTTATCTAGTACTTGCCGAAGTACGAAAAGGAGTTTACAAGCTCGATGACGCTGAAGGCATAGAATTAAAAAATACATGGCATTCGGATGCCTTGAAAAAATTCTATGCTTAGGATTTTGGTGGGAAAATTGTATTGTATAAGTACAAAAGACTTAGCCAAATTTCTTGAATGTAAAATGTACAAGTTAGAATTTCGCAAGGGTGACCGCCGTGATAAGCGTAAATATGATTTTCCGAAGTCACTTGAGCGAACATGTTTGGGACAATGGGAAATGAAAAATTTCTAAGTACAAAAGACGTAGCCGAAATTTTTCACAAGAAAGAAAGAATCTTTATTAAGATAGACCTGCTTACAAAGAAGGAAGCTTGCCAAAAAAGTACAAGGAATGAGAAAAAGAAAGAAGGCAAAGGACCCTAAGGCAAGCTAAGGAATCTCGGCATCTCGGGAGCCACCAGTTCCTGCGGCCTCATCCACCGCCTTCGACGCCGGAAGAGGGAAGGGCAGTTTAAGGTGCTCAATTTTGGACCAAGACCACCGAGGACCCTCAGGGATGTTTAGGGACTCCAAAAAGGAGAGGTCCAGATCTGGGAACCTCTGCAGAACTTGATGCCGAGCGAGGCAAAAGCCGTCTTGAAAACCGACCTTTGTCATCTCTTCGGCTTTCTCCTTCTCGACCCCTAAAGCGTCAAGTTCCTTCTCCAGATCTGCGATCTCCTTCTTCAGTGCCTTCGTCTTCTTCTTCTTCGGCTCCTTCTTCAAAGACTCGACCTCGGCCTGGAGCGCGGCCTTTTCAGCAAGCACCTTCGCCAGGAGAGCCTCAGACTCTGACTTCTCCTTTTGATGTGCTTCGTTTGCCGAAGTCAGCTCCGCCACCTTGGAGCCAAGGTCAGAAATCTTTTGGGAGGAGTCCTTCAAAAGCTCCTCTTTTTCCTTCAAAAACTCCTCCCGAACGGCAGCAACCTCCTTCTCCGCAGCTTGAGCCATCTCCCTGTTCTTGGCGGCCAAGTCAGAGCACATGGCCTTAGATTTTTCCAGGCAGTCTAAGACCGAGAATCGGAACGCCGCCTGCTTCGCCGCCCGAAGTCTGAGTAGGCCAGTGTACCCCAACAGCTGCAAAGAAGTAAGAACAAACTCAGTAAGACAAAAAAATGAGCCAAGAACTTAGAAGAAATCAAAAGGAAAAAACAAAGGCGTGAAGTATACCTGGGCAGCGTGCTCAGAAACTCTGGCAGCAAGGGACTCATCGTCCGGGCACGCCTCGGAAATGGCCTTGAAGGAGGCCTCGGTGAGGATCCCCCTCGAAATTTGGTTGGCCATTAGCTGGGAGTCGCCGGAGTACAAGTTCATGTCCTCCGTAAACGACCAGAAAGGCTCCCTCGGGATCTTCCCCTTCGGGATATGGGAATCCCGAAGGGCTCGTTTCCGGGCGTGCTCGACCATCCAACCCGAAGACGGTACCTCCTCTGCAGGGCAAAACAAGAAGCTTGTCAAAACAAGTAATTCTCAAAGTACAAAAAATAAAAGCACCCCAGCTCGTCTAAAAAAAAAAAAATGAACCTGGCGGCACCTCGGCGACATCATCATCGGAGTCCTGTACTCCCTCGGAAGAGATCTCCTTGCCTTTGCTCTTGCGGCGCTCCTCGGCAGAAGGGACTTCCACCAAGGCGTCCAGAAGAGCCGCCGAGGAAGTAGGACTCCGAGGAGGGACGTCAGCGGCGAATTTAATCGGCGGGACAGCAACTGCGTCAGGCTCTTCGCGCACTTCCTCGGGAATTTCCGAGGGAGGAAAAGGCGCATCTTTCTTCGCCCGCTTTGCCGAGGATGGCCCGGCCTCAGACGATTTCCGCCTTCGGGAAACGACCTTCTTTGTTTGCTCCCCCTTCTCGGCTTGACCGAGGAAGAGCGCCTTGTAGTAAGCAGCGGACTCGTCGCCCATCTCTGAAAAAGAAGGAAAATATCAGTGTGAGTCTAAGTGGTATCCATAACAAAAAAAATTTTTTGGATAACTTACTCTCACAAAAGGCCTCGTAAGTAACCTCCTTCCGAAGGAGTTTCACCAGCCATGAGTCTTTCCCGGTGATGGCAGGAGCCGGCATCCCGAGGTCCGTCTTATGCTCCTTCACTACCCCTAGTTCCCGAAGGACCTCTTCGGTCATCAGTTTCCACATAATGGGGAAAGGGTAGAGGGAGCGTGAAGGGACCTCGGAATCCCAGTCGGAGACTGCTCGGATCCGTCGGTCGAAGTCCGCGAATCTGGATGCCAACTCAGGAGTCAGCAGCATCCTCGGGTCTATGACGTCCATCTCCAATTTTCCCCGAGCCCACTTGGTCGGAACGTACGACCAGGCCTCCTCCATCTTCAGAAAGAAAAACTTTTGTTGCCACCCCCGCCAGCTGTCCTTAGTGGCGAAGGTGAACATATACTTTTTGCTCCCTGATCCCCGAGGTAGCATAAAGTAAAAGCCACCCTTCGGGACTGTGTAGAGCTTATAGTACTGCAAAAAAAGAATGAAATGGGGTTCTATTTTGAAAATGCCGCACATACAAAGGAAGGCGTTAAAGTAACAGTACGAGTTCGGGGGAAGTTGATTTACGGCAATGCCATGAAATTGGCAAAAGTCGCAAATCACCCTCGAGGGAGGGTACCGAAGTCCGGCCTTCAGTTGGGCGCGAAAAACGGTAACCTCATTTTGGCGGTTCATAAAACTGACCTCCTGAGGTCCAGGAAGTCTGGTGGTGGCGTAAGAAGGAAGAAAGAACTTTTCGGTCCATCTTTCCAATTTTTCTGAGGTCGTACAGCAAGTATGACCGAGAAGGGGAAGCCAACTTTCCGGGATAGGGGAAACAGTTGGCGAAGACATTTTTGAAGAAAAAACGACTTCGGGGAATGAAAAACCGACTTCGGGAAATCTTTAAAATCAAAAGACTCTGGAAATCAAAACCCACCGAATCTTTTGCCAAAATCTGGGTTTGAAGCCGCCGTCGTGAAAAGTGGCCGAAAAAACTCCGTCAACAGCACCAAAAAACAGGGGAAAATGCAAGAACGATTAGAAGGCAGGAGGGAAGCAAAAGCAGAAGCAAAAGGAGATTATGACGGAATAGCATATATATAGGCCGAGGGGGGTAGGCGAACCGGCGTCATAAGTACTCCGCGAAGGCGAACAGTCGCCATAACTGCTCATTGCGCATAAAAAGGCGCGCCTGCTGTATCCGATGCAGTCCCCGCCAATAACAAGCTGCCACGTGTCAGCCATCGCGCCAAAAGAAGGACACGCCTTCTGACACCCCTAAACCCTGGGCGCGCCGCTCCAGACTGACACGCCTGGTTACGAGACGCGACGTTGCGCAGACCTACAAAAGGAGAGAAGTAGGCTACCTCGAAGACACCAAAAGACAGGCTATGGGCGAACAGCCTACGTCTTCGGACAAAAGGTCCATCTTCGGCACAGGTATTACACCCAAGGCCCCGAAGGGCGCTCTCCGAAAGCTGACAAGCCGAAGTTTCCACTTCGGCTTTCTGAAGGGGGGCCTGTGATAGCCGAAGGGCTATCGCCTCTCTCACTACATACTTCCTGCCAAAAGCGTGGCCGGGAAACCTGGCGTCATCCGAAGGAAGCGCTAACACTGACCTCGGAAGGAGCGAAGTCAAACGCCTCGAACTCAGGACTTCGGCTAGAACGTCAGGAATTTCAAAGATGTTGCCGGCTCCCCCGGGGGACCAAACGGATCATCTTCGGGGATAAAGAACCAGCTATTGCAAGCAGGAGAGACTCTCCCCGAAGGCGGAACCCCCGAACCAGGGAAATCCCCGAACTACGGGCATAATTCCCGAAGAAGGGCATCCGTACCAAAGGACGGCCTCGCCCAGAGGACCTCGGGAGTACGGCATGAGCATTTAAGGAGCCTCTGACATGTCGCCCACAGGCGTTACACGCCGCCTCAAACGGCGGTCTGACGCGCCGACGCCGTTCGAGTCTTGTCACAACTTGTCTCAGTCCAAGACTCAAGGGGCCTATAAACGGCTACTTGTCCCCTACGCCCGAAGGTACGGAAAGCATCCGACCGAACACGTGTCATGATCTGAACGGGCTAGGCATTCCTATAAATACCAGGAAACTGGCCCTGGCAAAGGATTGGACCCTCTTTCCCTGAGAAAACACAAGCAGGCAAGGCCTTCTAACCCCTTAGTGCTCCTCCTCTATCTCCCCTCAGGACACTGACTTGGGCGTCAGAGGCTCCTCCCCGGAAAAATACTCCGGGGACCTCCTAACCCTTTTTTCTAAGCATTTCAGGCACGCTCCTCTAGGAAACCTTTGCTCCAGACGTTGTTCCCTTCAAGAAGTCCCTCCCGAAGTCATAATGTCACCCAACGAAGATGCTGCTGGGTATCACTTGTGCCAACTTTCTTATAGACATTCAATACATCATATGAGGAGTCAGCAGATGTCATGCCCATACATATCAAATAATGTGAATGCTTAGTACATGATCGGCTGAAAGGGTGTTCGGGACAATCTCTTATTTTTTGTCTTAAAACATCAATATCATCCCAATTTTGAGAAACATCTTGACAAGTAGCCTTTGAACAGTATGGACATGAATGACCAATATTAAGATACATTTTGAATATTGAAAAAAAAATTCCATACCTAAGGTAGATTGATTTGAGAGAACCATGAGAATCATGTATAAAAAATCTTGGTGGTAAAGGCTTATCAATCTGCATTTTCACTCTAATTTATAAGAAATACCACCTGTGAGGCTACTGATCCACTTCAACAAAAGAACCTAAAATATATCCATTGTGTTGGGTTGAAGTATGAGTGATATACAGAGGTGGCAAGTTATGAATCTGAACCTAAACATGTAACTCCTTTAATTAATGTTCCACAATCGAAAAATATGGATGCAAATGTTTCACCAAAACTAATGCTCCATCAAAATTCCAAGGAGTTTGCTGAACCATTTCCTTTAAATAAAGAGGATTAGAAAAGTTTATGATAAATGAATTAATTCCTACAACACCAAAAACTTTCATCTCACCATGGAGCTACCAATTTCGGTTAATGAACTAATGAACAAATCTAGGGGAGAAGGATCGTCAATCATGTACGTTTATAATTAAACAATTATAAAGTGATTATGGATTATTCTCCATAAGAACTCTATCCACAGGAATCACCACGTGTGTTTGAGGAATGCTAGACATAACAACCAACCATTCTAAAGAGGTTAAGGAATGTAATGCCAAAAAAGAATGAGTCCAGAGACTACACTTTTAGTCTTAAAATATATAACAAAAAAAACATAAACCAAAAGATACCAATAGAGCTCCTCAATTAAATGATCATTTGTGGTTATAAAAAATTTGAGCAATATTACCAAGTTGAGCATCAAATGCAATTTAATCACTAATTCTTTAAATCAATAGCATAAATCACAACAGAGGTTACTTTTGTTTTCTACTTCCTCTATAATTAGAGCCATATGCATCCATGAAGTACCTTCACTCGAATCCTTTGCTAACACCAATTTAGAGAATGAAGAATGAACTTGATGACTAGCGACAGCAGTTGCTTCTATTTAACCCATGGCTACTGTGTCATTAGGTGGTCAGAAGTGATATATCCTATTCAAAAAAACTCATATGATTTCCTTCTTGGAACTTAAGGAAAAGAAAACCACAACTCAAAGCCCTTAATGAAGACGCCAATTTGAAAAAGAGTAATCGAGCACTAAGACGAACAAAAACAGGGACTATTATTTAACTTATGACTGTCATAGAATTGGGGATCAGTGGTGGTAAATTTGGCCAACTAGGAATTAGGAAGTCAAGAATAGGGCTACGTGTACTTAATGCAAGTTCGCCTATCTGTCTAGAATCTTACCATCATTGAAATTATGAATAAGATTATAAAGCTAATCCTCTTGTTCTATTTTCTTGATCATGCAGCAAAAAAAGCATCCCGTAACTTATTCCATTTTGTAGAAATATTATTTTTTTTATTAACCACACTAGGGTGATCTAAACCCCTTAGTGGCTTGCCAAGAAATGCATTTATAATGGATTGCAAGATCCAAGACATGCTTAAGGGAATAGCGAATACTTCCACCCCTAACCATCTTATGATTAAAATTGAGTAGTGTAGAGAAAAACATAGAACAGCCATGAACCGTTATATGCCAAGTAAAGTTCATAAGGAGCCTGAGAGAAAGAGTGCTTCAATAGCAACATTGTGTGTCCTGTGACTTGTTAAAACAATACTTAAGATGACCTTAAATAAGCTTTATGCCTACAGAAATGAGCCCTAATTCAGAGTGAACTAGAAGTCCTAAACCCTGAAGGACTCTTAGTAGGACTCAACATAAGCTTCTCAAGACACATAAGAGCTCATCACGTGTCCAAGGTGTGTCTACGGCTAAAACAACACTCAATCACACTAAGTCGTCTAGTTTGAACATAAAAAAATTTAAAACTAAGTGAAAACATAAGATAATTGACTTGAGGGTGTGGCAAATTTGGACATTGTCTAGAGTGCATATGGTCTTGGGTGCATGCTCCCTAGGGCGCACTTGTGCACTGAGGTGCACATGGACTTTGTGTGTTATGGCTTTCCTGGTCGGAGGCTCAAGCAAGGAAGGTTGTGATAGTTTGTTTGGTCTTTGCAATATGTTTTACATGTATGTGAAGTTTGAAGGCCATCCAAGCATGTTTAGTATGTTTGGTAAGTCTTGAAAGGTTATAGTAGCAAAATTGAGAAATTATGGGCATTCGCAGGTGACGCATCATAGATGCCACAAAAATTGCTAGAACATTGTGAATAATGGTGACACATCACCGTTAAAAGAAGATGTGTCACCAATACAGGAAAAATCTACCCAAGCGTTCACAATTGTGATGGTGCGTCGCCATAGTTAAGATGGCTCAAATTTTTCAAGTTTGCTAAAAGGTTCAAGGGGAAGTGAGGTTTAAGTATTCCAAGAGTACTTTGAGGCTTCAAAAACTTCTCTGACACTTAAGAGTTTTCTTGGCTTTTTATGATTATTTTCACCGTAAGTAAGAAAACTATGTAATCAAGGATCATAACTAAGTATCATTAGCTCAGGTTAAAGGTTTAGTACTATCGATGACCTAGCCATGCAGTTAGCCACGAGGTTATGATGTGAAACCTTAGTGTACCTAGTGGGTCTTTATGGCCTAGCCGATGTAGTCCCACCGTAGAGCCATTGTACAACATAAGCAAGTTTTAATTAGTGATTCATCACTAGTTAGGCTAGTAAGCTATGCTTGCTATAGGACAAGGCTCCACATTATAGTTCAAAAACTAGGTTGAGGAAAAGTCCTGAGGGACTGAGATCTATGCGCGTTAGTCTAGCCTCAGGTTGTATGAGCTTGCAGCAGGTTACATATGTTTATATATGTGTGGTCCTTAGTTACTTTTCTTGCGGGTGAAGATACTCCTTACTGAGAATTCTTGCATTCTCATTCCCTGGTTATGTTATATAGATTTTGATGTTGTTGGGCCTAATAGCTGTTGAGGGTTGTCATAGTGGCTTATTGTTGTAGGTATGGTGCTTGAGAATCTTTTTGATTCTAGTCTACTTAGGTTACTTATTGGTTAAGTAACAATACTAACTATAGTGTTTTTCTTGGCCACAGAGCCTAGTAGCACGCGAATAGGACTTTTGAGACTTGCCATTGGGACTTATCTCCAAGGTATGAGTTAGTTGAGAAGATCTTAGTCGAGGCATGTATATATTGTACTCCTAGTTGCTTCCTTTGTCTATGATGGAGTCCTAGACTCTAGGATTGCTTTTGGGTGGTGAGCATTAGTCTACTTTATGTTGAATGCTCTCACACTATTGTTTATGTGTAGTGTTAATCATACAAATGTTGATTTTTTATACTTTGGCCATTTCAACTTGTTTTCTTGATGGAAATATCTTGGCCAAGTGAATGTTTTATAGATTTCATTTACTTTAGTCAAAGCATAAAGAGCATGCATCTTGCATATTGTATGTTAATCAACTAGTTTCATGGAGTTTTAATTTGCACACATATACAGCTAGCGAATTACAACCACCATGAGACTAGTTCTCACAGGCTTCCTAAGTAGAGACCAAGGACGGCCATGTCAATTTTTGGTATCAGAGCTTAGACCTCAATTCATAGATATTGGAAGCTAAGATTGAGATCTATTTTGGAAGTCCATGTGCTAGGATAGTTAGTACTGACCAACATTTGGGGAATGTCGTCTAGCTTTTGTTGCATGTTGTTATGGTTGACACTAGGTCTTAAGCTTCAAGAGGAGCTAGAAAACTTGGTGAAGGTTTAAGTGACATAGTTGTAGCTAGGCTGGATGAAATATCTAGGGTGCTTTAGGGATTAACTCAGACTATGAAACAAGTAGCATAGGGTTTGATGACCATTATGAACGAGTTATTTCAAGATCAAGAGTACAAAGAAGTTGTCTAGGAGGAAAATGACCTTGAGATGGATCAGGAATAACATGTTGAACATCAGCAAGTGTCTAGGGCCCATAAGAGAAGAGATCATGTTTATGAGCATAAGGTGGAGTAGGAGGATATGGAGGCTCCAAAGAGGGAAAAAACCCCAGATCAAATAAGCCTGCTTGAGAAGTTTAAGATTGTGGATCTGCCCAGTTTTGATGGAAATGTTAAGGGAAAGTGATGGTACTCGACCAGAGCACAAGAACAAGGTGCTCAAGTGGTCAAACTTTGAGAAGAAGTTCTGACAGGAAATCATCAGTGAAGCTACACAGGATCAAAGACAGATCCAATTTGAGAATCTGGTACAAGGAGAATTGTCTGTAAAGGAGTATAAACAGCGTTATAATTTAGTCATACGGTATGCTCCATATATCGTCAGTAATGATGAGTTGATGGCCAGGAAGTTCTTTTAAGGCCTTAAGCCTATGTTGATGAGGTATACGGTGACGGTGGATATCCGGAGTTACTGCCAAGTGGTCCAAAAGGCATTGGGTTTAGAAAGAAAGATTGATGACTCAAGGGCACCGAGCAAAAAGGTGGAGGTTGGACTAGCCAACCCAGGAAAAAGTGCCAGAAAGTGACCAATGGTAGCAGAGAGTCAGGGTCTCTTTAAGTGAAGGAAAATAAGTTTATGGCCCAAGTGTAAACGATTCAATGACATGAGGCCAAGTACTTTGGGAACGAATATTTGCAACATCTGTGGTTGAAGTGGTCATTGGGCGAGGGAATGCCCACAGGCTCGACCTTTGCCAGGTCTGCTTAGGCCCACATGGTGTAGTCACATCAGTAGTGGAGTCGAGGGTTTTCACCCTAGTTAGTCAGGTAACCAAAGAACCAACCACCGTTCGAGGTAATTTTACTTTTCAGAACAGTAGTATTAGAGTCCTTTTTGAAACTGGAGCTACTCTTTTTGTGATATCGTCTATATTAGTAGATAAGCTTAAGATGCAGTGACAAATTTCAGATGAGTTGAGACTTATCAGGACTACAAGGAGTAGTTTTATTATAACTAATGAGTTGGTTATTAGATATCCTTTGCAGTTAAGTGACCATGATTTCTATTGTGAGTTGTGGGTGATAGAATTGAGGTTTTACGACCTAGTATTGGGAATGGATTGGCTAAGCAAGAACAAGGTGCAAATTGACTATGCTAGTCATTCAGTTGACATTACTGATGCTTAGGGAGCTAGGGTGACTTATGCAAGAGGGTTAGCATCTAGTGCTAAGAGTTTGCACCTTAGACTTATGGACACAATCTATTGTCAATGAGGAGGAATATTATTCTTTGAATGGGGTGGCCATAGAAGAAGAACTCAATGAGATCCTTGTAGCCAATCAATTTTCTAGAGTGTTTCTAGTGAGGTTGCCAAGGTTACCACTCAAAAGGGACATTGAGTTTTTTATCCATCTTCAACCTAGAGCAAAACCTATCTCGATGCTACCTTACCGAATCACAGCTCCTGAAATGGATGAGGTAAAGAAACAACTAAAGGAACTATTAGAGAAAGGCTTTATAAGGTCTAGTGTGTCACTGTAAGGAGCGCCGACATTGTTTGTGAAGAAGAAGAATGAAACTTTAAGACTGTGCATCGACTATAGAAAGTTGAATGCAATGACAATCAAGAACAAATATCAGCTACCTAGAATTGATGACTTGTTTGATAGGCTCAGAGGAGCGAAAGTGTTTTCTAAGATTGACCTACAATCTGGATACTTCCAGGTTAGAGTAAAGGAGGAAGATATCCCAAAAACTGCCTTCTAGACAAGGTATGAACACTACAAGTATACTGTTATACCATTTGGTATGACCAATACCCTGGTAGTGTTTATGGCTTCCATGAATAAAATATTTAGACCATTCTTAGATTAGTTTGTTGAAGTTTTTATCGATGATATTTTGGTATACGCATAGTCTATGCATGAGCATGAAGAACACCTTAAAATGGTTTTGCAAGTACTAAAGGATAATCATTATTATGCAAAGTTGTTTAAGTGTGAGTTTGGTCCAAAAGGATGCAATTTTTATGGCACATTATTAGTGCTCAGGGTTTATAATTGATCCTGAAAAGATTTAGGCAGTGGTTAAGTGGAGGAGACCAACTATAGTTTTAGAAGTAAGGAGTTTCTTGGGCTTGGCAGGCTACTACGGGAGGTTCATAAAGAAGTTCTCTATGATAGTAACACCATTGATAACCTTGACTGAGAAAACTTATAAGTTTAATTGGACACCGAAGTGTGAGGAAGCTTATTTGGAATTGAAGAAAAGGTTGACAAATGCACCAATGCTCATTTTGCCATATCCAAACAAAGCCTTTACGGTGTATACTGATGCATCAGGTTCTGGTTTAAGGTGTATGTTGATGTAGGAATACCAAGTAATTGCCTATGGTTTAAGGCAATTGAGACCTATTGAGTTGCACTACCTAGTTTATAACCTTAAGCTAGCAGTAGTAGTGTTTGCTCTTAACATTTGGAGACACTAGTTTGTGGGGAGGTCATTTAGGATTTTCACCAATCGTAAGAGTTTGAAATATCTGTTCATGCAAAAAGATTTGAATATGAGGCAGCGATGATAGATCGAGTACGTAAAGGATTATGATTGCTCGATTGAGTATTGTGCAGGCAAAGGAAATGTGGTGGTAGATGCATTGAGTTAGAAGTACATAGAAGTGATCCTATCTAAGGATTAGATTATGAGTTCTTCAGGAGAAGTATTGGGGGATTGTTTTTCGGCTTTGCATGAATTTTTCCAAAACCAATAAAGGTCCCTAGTCTACGCACTGGAGATATAGCCATCTTGGTTGTCTAAAGTCAGAGATTCTCAGGGCAAAGATTCGTTGTTGAAGAAAGTTTCTAGAGAAGAGAGACTTGGTATTGTGAAGGAGTTCCAGTACAAAGATGGAATATTACACCATGGAGACCGACTCTATGTGCTGAATATGGCGAGACTTAGGCAACAAGTTTCATAGGAGGCACATTGTAGTAGGCTAAGTATTCATCCTGGTGTTAGTAAAATGTACTAAGACCTAAAGATGCATTTCAGGTGGCTAGGACTCAAGAGGGATGTAGCAGGACATGTGGTTAAGTGTTTGACATGCTAGATGGTTAAGGCTGAACTTCAGAAATAGACAGGCATACTTCAGAGTTTACTTTTTCCAGTGAGGAAGTGGGGTCCATTACCATGGATTTCCTAGTAGGACTACCGAACACCTAGATTCAGCATGATGCTATATGGCTGGTGCCGATAGGTTGACTAAATCGGCACACTTTATATCCATAAGGATTACTTACACTCTAGAAAGGTTGGCTCAGTTGTATGTTAAAGAAATCGTGAGGTTACATGGTATACCAGATCAGCTCATGTTTGATAGGTATCTTCGATTTGTATTAAGGTTTTGGAATGCTCTCTAGGAGGCATTGGGGAGTAAGGTTAGTTTCAGTATTGCCTTCCATCATCAGACTGATGGACAGCCTGAGAGAGTGATTCAGACTTTGGAAGATATGTTGCATATGTGTGCTATTAACTTCAAAGGTGATTGGGATCAGCATTTACCACTCATTAAGTTCGCTTATAATAATAGTCACCAAACTGTTATAGGTATGGCACTATACGAGGCTTTGTATGGTAGGCGGTGCATGATGCCCCATTATTGAGAAAACCCTCCAAATAGAGTAGTTGTTTGTCCTGAGGTTATAGCTAACACCATAGCTAAGATCAAGTTAATTCGAAAACAAATTAAGGCAGCCAACAACTGACATACTAAGTATGCAAATCTAACAGGAAGAGAATTGAGTTTTGAAGTTGGGGACAAAGTGTTTCTTAAAGTGTTTCCCATGAAAGGAGTTACCCAGTTTAAATAAAAGGGTAAGTTAGCCCCAAGATACATTGGTCCTTATGAAGTTCTAGTGAAAATGGGAAAAGTTGCTTAACGGTTCGCATTACCGCCCAACTTGTCCTAAGTGCATAATGTGTTTCACATTAGTCTTCTAAGGAAATGCATAGTGGATCCAGGACAAGCAGTAAATCCTTCAATGGTACCCATTAAGGAAGACTTGACCTATGAAGAGAAACCCATTCAGATACTTGATAGGCAAGTCAATAAACTTTGAACCAAGTGGATTCCAATGGTTAAGTTCTTTTGGTCGAACCATAGTAAAGAGGAAGCTACTTGGGAGATGGAGCAAGATATGCTGAAAAGATATCCTAGTATTTTTCTGCAGTTACAGTGGAATTTGAGGGACTAAATTCCAGAAGGAGGGGAGAATGTTATGGCTCTCCTAGTTGGAGGCTCAAGTAAGGAAGGTAAAGTGTTTGAAACTTTGTTTGAAACCTTATTTCAAGTTCTCATAGCAAGAATATGTAAGTTTAACAAAGTTCACTAAGTTCCGAGAAAGTTAAGGCACTAAATGAGATTCGGGGATAAAATGGTAATTTTACGTCCTAAATAGTCAGGCCGGGTTTCAAGTGATAAAATTGAGTTTTTATCACCTAACTTTTACCTTTAACCAAGTCTAGGTCAAATCAACAATATTTGGCCAAGTTTGACTAAGGTTACCTAAAGAAATGGACTTATTTATAACTTTTTGTAAACTTTGGTGGCTTGATTTTAAAAATGGGTATGAAACCTGGTAAAGGTAAGGGATGACTACCATTTCCACTCCAAAATGGAGCTCATCCTTCTCTCAACCATTTCTTCATCAATTCATGCCCAAAACCAAGAGTGTTTGGTGGAATTTGAAGCTACCAAGGGAGTATAAGCCATAGAAAACTTGTTCCAAGTAGAATTTCATGTTTTTGGAGCTTGGAACCATGTTTTCCACCATCCCCTATTTTTGATGCGAGGTAACACTTGTGTTCTTGGTGAATTATTGCTTATTAGTTGATTGGGAGCTTGGGTTTTTGTTAAAAGTTAGTAATTATGTGTTTTGTGCCTTTGGTTGCTTGGAACTAAGTAGAACTTTATGAAACTTGCGTTTTTTAGGAAGGTTTGCTTCATTCTTGCTTGTGAGTTGAAGTTAAGGTAAAGGACTTATATTTTCAAGCTTAATTAATGCTATTGGAATGTGTTTGCTTGATGAATTCAAGTGGTTTTGACAAAAGCATTAGTTAGTGGGCTAGTTTTATTATGGTGGACTACTAGGTTTATGGAGTTTGGCATGATGTTATAATACATCATAGGAATGCTTGTGATAGTTGGATGTGATCTTTGTAACATGTTTTACATGTATATGAAGTTTAAAGGCCATCCAAGCATGTTTAGGATGTTTGGTAAGTCTTCAAAAGTCATAGTAGCAAAACTAAGAAATTCTGGGCGTTCGTAGGTATTGCTCACGTGTCGCCAATACTCGTGATGCGTCAGTGCCATGAAAATTGCCAGAACATTGTGAACATTGGTGACACATCTCCGTTCAGGGAATACTCATCGCCAAGACAGGAAAAATATGTCTGAGAGTTCACAACTGTGGCGAAGTGTTACCATAGTTAAGGTGGCTCAAATTTCTCATGTTTGCTAAGAGGTTTAAGGGAAGGTTGAAGGGGGTTCTTAAGGTACCTAGGGGTCTAAGTATCCCGAGGGTACTCCAAGGCTTCCAAAACTTCTCCGAGACCTAGGAGTTTTCTTGTATTTTTATGATTATTTTCACCTTAAGCAAGAAAACTAAGTAATCAAAAGATCACAACTAAGTATCATTAGCTAAGGTGAAAGGTTTAGTACCATCGGCGACTTAGCTGTACAGTTAGCCATGAGGTTGCTATGTGAAACCTTAGTGCACCTAGTGGGTCTTTATGTCCTAGTTGATAGTAGTCCCACCATAGAGCCCTTATACAATATAAGGGAGTTTCAACTAATGATTCATCAATAGTTAGACTAGTAATCTATGCTTGCTAGAGGATAAGACTCCGCCTCGTAGTTCAAGGACTAGATTCAGGAAAAGTCCCAAGGGACTAGATTGAGGAAAAGTCCCAAGGGACTAAGATCTATGTGTGTGAGCCTAGCCTCAAGCTGTATGAGCTTGCAACAGGTTACATATGTTCATATATGTGTGGTCCTTAGTAACTTTTCTTACAGGTGAAGTGAAAACTTCTTATCGAGAATTCTTGAATTCTCACTCCCTAGTTATGTTGTGCAGATTTTGACATTGTTGGGCCGGATAACCGTTGAGGGTTATCACGGTAGCTTGTTGTTGTAGGTACGATGCTTAAGAATCTTTATGATTCTAGTATACTTGGGTTACTTGTTGGTTAAGTAACAGTGCTAACTATAATGTTTTCCTTGGCAGCAGAGCCTAACAGCACCTGGATAAGACTTTTGAGACTCTTCACTGGGACTGACCTCAAAGGTGGGAGTTAGTTGAGAAGATCTCAGTTGAGGTATGTATATATTGTAATCCTAGTTGCCTTTCTTGTCTATGATGGAGTCCTAGACTCTAGGGTTGCTCTTGGGTGAGGAGTATTAGTCTACCTTTTGTTGAATGCTCTCAGTGGTTGTTTATGTGTAGTAACAATCATACAAATATTGATTTTGTATACTTTGGCTATTTGAACTTGTTTTCGTTATGAAAAAATCTTGGCCAAGCAATTGTTTTATGGATTTCATTTACTCTAATAAAAGAATAAAGAACATACATCTTGTATATTTTTGGTTAATCAACTAGTTTCATGAAGTTTTAATCCGCGCCCATATAAAGCTTGCCAATTGCAGCTACTGTGAGACCAGTTCTCATAGGCTTCCTGGGCAGAGGCCAAGGATGACCATGTCATTGTGCCTCCAGCACATTAATCCAAGGTCTTTGTTGTTCCTTTTGAAGTACATCCAAGCTATCCTTCATGTCTCCTACCTTGTGCATCTCCTGCCCTTTGAGAAACCCCTTTACGCGCCATTAGAGCACTTCCTTAAGCTCTTTGCTTTTGCCCCTTGTCATGGGTCTTCTTTTTCAATTGTGCGGGTTTGGGCCGGGTTCAGATAATTTATTATTTTTGTACCCTTCGTCTATGGTGATAGCCGGAGGGCTGTCACCCTAGTAGCCCGCAAACTGAGGTCAAGTACCGCACGCAGTAAGTCGAGTGTCACCTACAAGGAGTACTTAAGCAGACCTCGGAAAGGATGAAGTCTGGCACCTCAAGCATACGACTTCGGTGGCCAACCAGCACCCCTGAGGATGGTAGCTACGACCTTGAAAAGATAGCACGTTGCCCCCTTCGAAAGAGTGGCTGAATCACCATTGGAGAGAAGGACCAGCCACCTTTGGCAAGAGAAAATCCCCTGAACAAGGAGCCTCAGTGCTAGGGAATCTCCCGAACTACTGGCACGACTCCGGAAGAAGGGTCCTCGCTATGTGGGATGACATCGAGTAAAAGGACCTTAGTGGTACGGCAGAAGCATTTAAGGAGCCTCTAACATGTCGCCCGCACACGCTACACGCCGCCCATATGCGCTTTGACATGCCGGGACTGTCCACGTCCTATCATGTAGGACTATGCCTACCCTAGCCCGTGGCCCGAGGAGCCTACAAGCAGCTAGAGGCCCCCACGCCCAGAAGGTACAAATTACATCCGACTGAACACGTGTCGCGATCTGAACGGGCCACACCCTCCTATATATACTAAAAAAATGGCCTCACCAAAGGATCTTTTTTTTGAACTCCCACGAAAAGAGATAACAAGTAAGAACCCTTGGCCCTTAGTGCTTCCTCTCCACCTCCAAAAATCTAACTTGGGCGTTGGAGGCTCCTCCCTGGAAAAAGACTCCGGGGACCTCCTTACCCCTGTTTTTTGAGTGTTTCAGGCAGGTCCTCCTGGGAAACATACACTTTAGGCGTTCTTCTTCATTGGAAGTCCCTCCCGGCCTCACCATGTCATACAACGAAGATGCTGCAGGGCATCATACGGCGCCGTCTGTGGGACCCACCCCCAGGTCACCATCGTTGAAACTCGGCGTTCTAAGGACAAGGGACTTCCAAAGTCCCCGTTCGCGCCAGAAGTTCAACCGGCAACCGAACAAACTGCAGCAGGGACTTCCTCGCATGAAGATGAACGTCCTCTGACTATTACTATGGGCTTCCTGTGCAAATTCCAACGCTCTGTTGTGGCCGAAATGACGCAGCAGTTAGACCAAAGGTGGCCACAGCCAACTCCGGGACGGAGGCCCTCTTCACTAGTAACCCGGCGGGTAAAGAGCCCCCGATCAACTCATCGAAGTTCGGGAAGTAGGGATGAATGCGATGAGTCCTCAACGGGAAATATACCCCTCAGGGCGTGACCTATGGGAGAAACAGGGCCAAAGCAACCCAAAATTCTCCACCGAAAGAGTTCTTCACCTGAAGGAAAGTCACCGTCTCCTCGGAGCCGAAGTTACTCCCCAAAAAGGAAGCGTCAATCTCCATTCCCAGAAGCCTATAGGCAGCAGGAAGAAGAGCCCAGTGCCACCCTCATGGATAAAATTTTAAAGAGACTAGAAAGAGAGGAGAGGCAGGTAGCTCAAAAGCCCGTTTGGGCTAGGTTGTCGGAGTCTTTCAATGGAGATGAATCACCATTCACCCGAGCAGTAGTCGAGGCACCTATGCTGAGTGATTTTCGGGTACCTCGGTTAGAGACCTACGATGGCCGAACTGACCCTCAGGCTTATCTGACTAAATACAAGAGCAGCATGGTGCTGCAAGGTGCTGATGATGCTACCCAGTGCAAGTGCTTTGAGGTCACCCTTGCCGGGCCGGCCACAGCATGGTACAGCTCACTGGCTCTTGGAAACATCATGTAGTTCCAAGAATTATCCACCGCCTTCACACAGCAGTTCATCGAAAGCCGTCCAACGGCGAAGATGCCAGTCCAAATGTTCGACCTAGTGCAGAAAAATGGAGAAACCATTCGCGACTATGTCGAAATGTTCAATAGGGAAGCTCTAAGTGTCTCAGACTTCAGGCCAAAAATACGTATCCTGGCCATGACATGAGGACTTGGGAAAGACTCCCAGCTGTTCTATGAATTCTCCAAGGCTCCCCCCGACACACTCGGTGAATTTTACCGAAGAGCAGAGCAGCACATGACAGCTGAAGAACTGAGAATGGGAGGCCCGAGACCTAATCATATTCGCACCGAAGGACCAATCCAGCAAACTCGCTACCCAGCTGAACCAGCGGGGCGACCTCAGAAGTGTAAGGGAAGGAAGCCAACGGCCTTTACTCCCCTGAACACCACGAGGACGAACATCCTGATGGTGATGGAAAGACAAGGAACTTAGATTCAACCACCAAAGGCCATGACCTCGGACAACAAGAAGAACATGAAAAAATTCTGCCAATTCCATCGCAACCACGGGCATAATACCGAGGACTGCTTCTAACTGAGGAAATACATAGAGTCGCTAATAAAGCAAGGTCAGCTCCGGCGTTACCTGCGGATTCCTTCCTCAAAGGGAAGGAGGGAAGAAGAGGGAAAGGTAGATGATGAAGAGTACGACTCCGACAAGCGTCGAAACCGAAGTTCGAAAAAGCGTCCCCGGCCCCCAACAAAAGTAATACAAATGATCACTACAGGACTGTCATCGGCGGAAAGAAAAAGAAAGGCGAGAGAGATTTCGGTGATGGAGTTTGGGAATCCATCAAAAAAGCTTGTTTGGAAGGATGGGTCCACTGTCATTTTTCCTCATGATGATCCACTGCTGATTATGGCAAGGATAGAAAGCTGGGACGTTAAGAGAGTACTGCTTGATGATGGCTCAAACGCAGACATCCTATTCTCACACCTGCTACCAAGCTTGGGGATATCAAGGAGTGACCTCAAGTCCGTCACTTCTCCCACTTTTGGAGTAGGGCCATCCGAACTCCCCGTCCTCAAGTGGGTAGATCTTCCTTTGATGCTGAAGGGAACTTCAGCAAATAACGAAAATGAGCTGTTTGCCTCTATAATGACAAGGTTCATCGTCACCGATGTCCCTTCGTCATATAACGCCATTCTTGGGAGGCAAACGCAAGGAAACCTCCACATTCGCCCGTATGTGAAGTGCCTAACTTCACCTTCGCCACCAAGGATGGGGATGTTGAGATCTTCATCGACCAGGGGGAGGTGAGAAAGGTGTTCGTAAAGGCGAGAAAATCCCCAGTGACGAACTGCGCACAGACCACAGAAATGAAGGTTCTGCTCACGCAAAAGTCAGAAGAACAAGGAACATAAGATCTTGAAAAGGTAGAAACGGAAGAAATAGAGCTTGTCCCAGGCCGAAATACCCGAATAGGGAAAAAATTCGCCGAAGGTGACAAGGAAAAACTTGTATCTTTCTTACTGATGAATAAAGATCTGTTCGCCTACTTGCCGAAAGACATGCCTGGGGTAGACTCTCGTGTAGTACAACATAGTCTTAAAGTGAGCCCAGAGGCAAAGCCTGTCCGCCAAAAGAAGCGAATCCTCTCGGCAAACAAAAACAACTTTGTCAAAACCAAAGTCCAGCACTTGATAGAAGCAGGTGTAATCAGGGAAGTCAAATACCCCGAATGGCTAAGCAATGTGGTCATTGCCACAAAAGAAGGGAGCAACAAGCTCCGAATGTGCATCGACTTCCGAAATATAAATGATGCTTACCCTAAAGACTCGTATCCCCTGTCGCCGATAGATCAGTTGGTAGACTCAACCGCTGAATATGGACTCCTGAGCTTCCTCGATGCTTTCAGTGGGTATCATCAAGTCGGGATGAACCCCAAAGACGAGGAAAAAATCACCTTCATCACTGAAGTCGGTACGTATTGTTACGTCAGAATGCCCTTCGGGCTTAAAAATGCAGGAGCCACCTATCAGAGGCTGATGAACAAGGTCTTTAATGACCAAATAGGGAGGAATATGGAAGTCTACGTTGATGACATGATAGTCAAGAGCAAGTTGCCCGGCAGTCATATTGCCGATTTGAAGGAAACTTTCCACCAACTTAGAGCATTTGGAATTCGTCTCAATCCCGAAAAGTACGTCTTCGGTGTAAGTTCGGGCAAATTCCTCGGATTTGTGGTATCGGAAAGAGGCATCGATGCCAACCTGGAAAAAGTCAAAGCGCTATTCGAATTCTGAACTCCTGTTACAACAAAGGATGTGGAAAGGCTCACTGGGAGAATAACGTCCCTTAGGAGATTCATTTCCAGGTATGGGGATCACTACTGAGCATTCTTTAAGGTTCTTACCAAGGCAGCAAAAAATGGTGGCAACCTCAGAAGCGATGACCGTCCTTGGAATAAGGATTGTCAAAAGGCCTGGGAAGAGCTCAAAATTTATCTGGCCCGTTTACCCACTCTTTGGCAACCACGAGAAGGAGAACCCCTTGTGCTGTACCTCGCTGTTACTGAAAAGGCACTAAGCTCGGTTCTCGTAAAGGAAGAAGGGATGGAGCAATGGCCAGTATACTACGTACGCAAGTCCCTTCATGGCGCCGAAATCAAGTATCCTATACTGTAAAAAGCTATCTATGCCCTGGTGCTAGCAAGCAGAAGACTGCGTCCGTATTTTGAAGCTCACCCTATTATTATCCGAAGTAGTCTACCTCTTCGGGATATCATGAAGAGAGTAGACCATTCGGGAAGGCTTTTCAAGTGGTGCATAGAGCTCGGCAAGTATGATATTACTTACGAGCCAAGGAAAGCAATAAAAGCCCAAGCTCTGGAAGACTTTATTGCCGAGGTGCCTTTTGCCGAAGATGATCAATCGGACCTCGGTAAAAGTAAGCCAGAATGGACTCTGTTTGTAGATGGGGCCTTTGGCTTCGAACACTAGGGAGCTAGGGTAGTTATTCGCGGCTTGAAGGCATAGAAGTAATGAAAGCCATCAAATTCGGGTTTAATGTCACTAACAATGTGGCAGAATACGAGGCTCTCTTAGCAGGGTTGCGCCTTGCTAGAAAGATTGGTATAAGGAACCTTAAGGCACACAGTGATTCTCAGCTAGTGGTCCGGTAGATGGCGGGAGATTATAGCGCAAAAGATCCAACTTTGGCAAAGTACCATGAGCTTGTGTGAAAGCTCATCCAGGAATTCGACATGGTCTATATAAAAAATGTGCCTCGGCGAAACAATGCCGAAGCAGATAGTCTGGCCAAATCAAAGAGGTTCACTGAAGTACTGAGCCACCTGAGCATTACGATAATGAGCATAGCAGCCTTGAAAGACAGATGGGAGAATCCTATAAAGAGGTACCTTACAACCTCAGAGCTTCCTGATGACCCTCGCGAAGCAGCAAAAGTGTGAAGACGACCCGGACGATATTTCCTAATCGGGGAAGAACTGTATCGACAAGGATACGCTAGTCCATTGCAAAGGTGTGTCAGCAAAGAGGATACTTAGACAATTCTCGAGGAAGTCCACGACAGAATTTGCGGTTCCCATATCAGGACTGACGCTTTGGCAGGAGTGATACTCCGCCAAGGGTATTTTTGGCCCACCTTAAGAAAGGACGCAAGACAGTTTGTCCAAAAATGTGGCAGTTGCCAAAGACATGCCAATGTTCAAAGGTTGCCCTCAGAATTAATAAACTCGGCTGACTACCCCTGCCCTTTGTAGCATGGGGCATTGACCTCATCGGGCCACTCCCGACAGCACCTAGAAGAGTGAAATTCTGCGTGGTTGCAGTAGACTACTTCACCAAATGGGCGGAGGCAGAGCCCCTGGCAACTATTTCGGAAAAGGAGATACAAAAAATTGTCTCGGAAAGCATCATATGCAGATTCGGCATACCGAGGGTGATAGTGGCTGACAATGGATCCCAATTTATTGACAAAGGATTCTAAGAATTCATCACCGACCTCGGAATAAAGATGCACTTCGCCCCGGTAGCTCACCCTCATAGCAACGGACAAGTAGAGGTATCCAACAGAACCATAAAAGATGGTCTGAAAAAGAGATTGGGGGAAGCAAAGGGAAAATGGCCAGGAGAACTTCCTAGTGTGTTATGGAGCTATCGGACAACACCCCGAAGAGCCACAGGTGAAACGCCTTTTTTCGCTCATCTTCAGCACAGAAGCCATTATTCCTATCGAGGTAGTATGGCCATCAGTCAGAATACAAGTATTCAATGAAAGAGGAAATGACCTCGGGTTGAGAACTAAGCTTGACCTAGTTGACGAACATAGAGAGGTGGCCGAGCTCAAAAGAAAGGCCTTTCAGCAAAGGCTGGCCATAGCCGCAAACTTGCATGTTAGGCCAAAAGGAATAAGGAAATAAGACCTCGTCCTCTGAAAGGCTGAGTTTGAACCTCGAAGACGGTCCCATGGGGTACTTCGGCCAAACTGTTCGGCCAAACTGGAAAGGGCCTTACTTGGTCCTTGACGAGGTCCGCAAGGAAGTATACAAGCTTGGCGACACCAAAGGGGGAGAACTGAAAAATACATGGCACTCCGATGCCTTAAAGAAATTCTGTACTTAGAATTTTTGATAAGAAATTGTACAAGTTAGGAATTTTTTCTAAGTACAAAAGTTTTCTCCCATCTGAGAGTACTTGCCGAACAAAGCTGAAACATGCACTCTCGAAAGTCACATTTTCCTTCCTAAGTTAATGGGGTTACATGCCTAACAAAAGGTGAAGTCTATCAAGTATGGCCGACGAAGGCAAGCTAAAATTTGCCTAAGGGAATTCATCAACAACGAACGTTTACCTAAAGGTTGGCCGATGAAACGAGCAAAACATACCTTTCCGAAGTCCCTTGACCGAAAGTGGTCGGGACAACTGGGAAACAAAAATATTGCTCAAAAGACTTAACCAAATTATGAAGGAAGGAAAATTTATTGAAGAAGGCCTTTGTACAAGGAGAAGGTTACAAGAAGAAAAATTACAGGGAAAAAGAAGAAGACAAAGGCCCTAGAATATCTAAGGGACCCCGGCATCATGGAAAGCTCCGGCTCCTGTGTCTTTAGCCACCGCCTTTGGTGCAGGAGGAGGGGCGAACGACAGGTTGAGGAGCTCGATTTTCGACCAAGTCCATCGAGGCCCTTCAGGAATATCCATGGCAGCTAGGAAGGAAAGGTTGAGATCCGGATATTTTTTCAGAACTTGATGTCGAGCTAGGCAGAAGCCGTCCTAAAAGGCAACCTTGGTTGCCTGAACGGCCTTGTCTTTCTCGACGTCCAAGTCGTCTACCTTGTTCTAAAGATCTGCAACCTTCTTCTCCAGCTCCTTTATCTTCTTCTTCTTCTTTGAATCCTTCTTCAGCGAATCGACCTTGGCTTGAAGTTCAGCATTGTCAGCAAGTGCCTTCGCCAGGAGAGCAAAATCTTCTTTTTTCTCCTTTTGAATGGCCTCGTTGCCGAGGTCAGACTCACAACCATTTCACCAAGGTTGGACATCTTCTTAGAGAAATCCTTCAAGAGCTATTCTTGGCCCTTCAAGAATTCCTCCCGAAGCTTGGCAACCTCATCCTTGGCTATCCGGCTCAACTTGGCATTCTTCACAACCGAGCTAGCACAAAAGACCCTGGCCTTCTCCAGTTTATCTTCGGCCCAAGCTCGGACCGAAGACTACTTCGCTGCCCAAGCTCGGAGGTATCCACTATACCTTAAAAGCTGCAAAGAAAGAGAGGAAACTCAATCAAATTCGCATAAGGAAAGCCAAAACACTTAGAAAAAATGTGGGAGGGAAAATGAAGAGGCCTGAAGAACTACCAGGGCAGCATGCTTGGACACATTGGCGGCAAGGGCATCCTCGGTAGCGCACTCCTCGGCAACTACCTTGAAAGAAGCCTGAGTGAGCACGCCCGTCGCCATCTGAGGAGCCATTTCCCGGTAATCCTTAGAGAACAGATTCATGTCCTCCGTGAAAGACCAAAACGGCTCCCTTGGAACCTTGTCCTTCGGGATGTGGGAATCCCGAAGAGCCCGCCTTCGGGCATGCTCAACCATCTAAGTTAAGGGCGCCAGTTCCTTTGCAAAATAAGAAGCATACGTCTCATCAGGCAAAACTCCTTAATTATGAAAGCTATAAGATTACAAGTGCTAAAAAGGGGATAAAAGACAAACCTGGCGCAACCTCAGCGACGTCATCATCGGAGTCCCGGACTTCCTCCACGTCAGTAGGGATATGTCTGCCTTTGTCCCTTCGGCGTTTTTCCAACTCTATGGTAGAGGGACCCCCTGCCAAAGAGCCCAAAAGATCCACCGACGTGGCGGGACTCAAAGAAGCAACAACAGTGGCCACCTCGGCAGAAACCACGGCGTGAGTTTCAGGCTCGGCGGGAGTTTCAGGCTCATTGCCGACCTCCGCCACATCTTCCGGGGGTGGAAGAAGGATGTCCTTCTTCACCTTCTTGGCCGAATACGGTCCACTCCTAGTAGTCTTGCGCCTTCGGGGGCCGCCCTTCTTCGTTTGTTCCCCCTTTTCGGCTTGGCCGAGAAAGAGGGACTTATAGTAAGCAGCAGACTTGTCGCCCATCTCTGAAAAAAAAGGAAAACATCAGTGTGAGTCCAGACAGATACTTATACTAAAAACTTTGAAAGGAAACTTACTTTCGAAAAAGGCTTCATAAGTGAGCTCCCCCCGAAGGAGCTTCACTAGCCAAGACTTCTTCCCCTCGATGGTAGGAGCTGGCATGCCGAGATCCGTCTTGTGCTCCTTAACTACCCCAAACTCCCGAAGGACCTCTTCGGTCATGAGCTTCCACATGATGGGGAAGGGGTAGAGGGAGCGTGGAGGGTCCTCGGCATCCTAGTCGACGACAGCACGGATACGTCTGTCGAAGTCCGCAAACCTTGCCGCCAACTCGGGAGTTAGCAACTTTTTTGGGTTTATGACATCCGTCTCCAGCTTTCCCCGAGCCCACTTAGTCGGAACGTGCGGCCAAGCCTCCGCCACCTTTAGGAAGAAGAACTTCCTTTGCCACCCTCATCAGCTATCCTTAGTAACGAAGGTGAACATGAATTTTTTGCTCCTAGATCCCCGAGGTAGCATTAAATAAAAGCCACCCTTCGGGACCGGATAGAGCTTGTAGTACTGCATGAACAGGATAAAATGGGGTTCTATTCCAATGACCCCGCACATGTAGAGGAAGGCATTGAAATAGCAGTATGAGTTGGGAGGAAGTTGATTCACAGCTATGCCATTAAATTGGCAGAAGTCGCAACTCATCTTCGGCGGAGGAAACCGAAGTCCAGCCTTCAGTTGGACACGAAAGACGGTAACCTCGTCCTTATTGCTCATGAAACTAAAATGCCCAGGATGAGGTAGTCTGGTGGTGGCATAAGAGGGGAGGAAAAAATTGGTTGTCCACTTCTCTAATTACTTCTAAGTAGAGCAACAAGGGTGGGACATGAGAGGCTGCTAGCTCTCGGGGATGGGTTCAATGAACATAAGGGGGACAGCTTGAACAGGCGCGAGGGGGACAGGAGAAGACATAGTCGATCAAAGAATGGAGGGACTTCGTAAAGAAGAAAAATGACTTCGAAAAGCTAGAGAAAGCAGAAAATGAAGAAACCGAAGCACCTCTAGAATCAGAACCCACCAAAAGTTTTGCTGAAATCAGGGTTTGAGGATGCCATCATGAATGGTGGCCGGAAATCACACTGCCGTGAACGCCGCCACAAAGAAAGAGGAGAAATGATGAAAACAGACGAGAGCAAAACAAGAGCAAAGAGAAAGCAGGAGAAGATTATGATGGAGGAAGGTTTAAATAGACCGAGGAAGGGTAACCGAATCGACGTCATAATTGCTCCGTGAAGGCGAACCGTCGCCATAACTACTCCTCGTACGCGAAAAGAGGTGGCTGGTCTAACCGACATGCCACCCCCCAACCAGTGCCTGCCACATGTCAACCAGCGCGAGAAATTAGGCCACGCTTTTTGACACCCTGAAAATCCGGGCACATCACTCCAGATTGACACGCCTGGTTACGAGACGCGACGGTCCACTGACCTACGGCAGAAAAAGTAGAGAGATTGGTCACCTCGAGGACACCAAAGGACAGACAATGACACCTGACTGGACAGGGCGCGCCTTCGGACAACGAAGTGCCTTTTCCGTGAATGTTACACTCCGAGTCCTGATAAGGGCCCCCTAGAAGGTCTACAAGCCAAAGTCTCCACTTCGGCTTCCTGAGGGGGGGCATGTGATAGCCGAAGGGCTATCGCCCTTGTAGCCCGCGAACTGAGGTCAAGTACTGCATTCGGTAAGTCGAGTGTCACCTACAAGGAGTACCTGAGCAGACCTCGGAAAGGATGAAGTTTGGTGCCTTGAGCATACGACTTTGGTGGCCAGCCAGCACCCCTAAGGACGATAGCTACAACCTCGGAAAGATAGCGCGTTGCCCCATTCGGAAGAGTGGCCGAATCACCTTTGGAGAGAAGGACCAGCCAGTTTTGGAAGGAGAAAATCCCCCGAACAAGGAGCCTCAGTGCTAGGGAGTTTCTCGAACTACTGGCACGACTCCGGAAAAAGGGTCCTCGCTCCGAGGGACGACCTCGAGTAAAGGGACCTCGGTGGTATGGCAGAAGCATTTAAGGAGCCTCTGATATGTCGCCCGCACACGCTACATGCCGCCTACATATGCACTCTGACACGCCGGGACTGTCCACGTCCTATCATGTAGGACTAGGCCTACCCTAGCCCGTGGCCCGAGGAGCCTACAAGCGGCTAGAGGCCTCCATGCCCAGAAGGTACAAATTACATCTGACCAAACACGTGTCGCGATCTGAACGGGCCACACTCTCCTATATATACTCAGGAAATGGCCTCACCAAAGGATCTTTTTTTTGAACTCCCATGAAAATAGATAACAAGCAAGAACCCTTGGCCTTTAGTGTTTCCTCTCCACCTCCAAAAAACTAACTTGGGCGTCGGAGGCTCCTCCCCGGAAAAAGACTCCGGGGACCTCCTAACCCCTGTTTTTTAGTGTTTCAGGCAGGTCCTTCTGAGAAACATACGCTTTAGGCGTTCTCCTTCATTAGAAGTCCCTCTCGGCCTCACCATGTCACAAAACGAAGATGCTGCAGGGCATCATATGGGTTTAAGGGTCTACCATCTTCAAACTTGGCTTGTACCTTACCCGCATATTATATGTAGTATTTAAGTATATAAAATATTACATATATTATACATGTACCTAATCCTAATCCTATACAATACAAATATGTTTATTGTTTGGTTCATATGTTTATTGTTTTTTGTGTAATATAGCCTAATGAACTATTTGTGGTTTCATTGTTTACTGTTTAATGTAGCCTAATTGATGTTTTAGATCAATTATATGTGTATAATCATATGTTGAGTGAATTCTCTGTTATGTGAATTATTTATGTAGGTATTACGCGTGTAATACCATACCCTACTCGCCCCAAAGTGCAGAGGATTTAGGCAAAGAACCCTACTCGCTGTGGGTTGCGGGGAGGATTTGGGTAAAGCTTTGTTAATGCAGGTAGGGTTTGGGAATGACTTTATTCTTTCCAAATCCAGCCCACTGACATCTCTGTTCTCCCACCCTAATCCCCACATGGGGAGGGAAGGGAAGGAAGAAGATCAGAATGTGTATGCTTAGAGAAAAGGGAAAGAAAAGGCAAAAATGCCACTCATCTTATAATGAGGGAACAAATTGCCCACTTATATTTGGTTGGAGGTAAATCATCCACTAGTGTTTTCGTGTAGCTAGAACTAAGTCACTAATGTTCTAGTGAAGGTACGAAGCACCTACAAAGAGGTTTCGCAGGGAGAATATTCTGCTTCTAAAAGGAATATTCCGTTTGAATGGGTAAAGTTTGTCGCTATAGCTCTAATAAGGTTATTTTCTATTACTAAAAAAACAAGTATACATTATAAAACGATCGAGTTTTGACTAAAGTTTAGGGCGCTGGCTATTTTCCTAATCCAATTCGCTATATATCAGCGGTTTGACTGAGGCAAGTGACAACTAAACATATGGTTAGACATAAAGACAAATTTTGTTAATATTGTGTTCTAATTCTTGGTTGCTTGTCAACTTGGTACTGTTTCACACAAGACAACGTGCGCAACACACAGAATTGTTTGTTTTAAAAACACAATAGCTGTTTTAGCCAGCAACGCGGTACAGCAATAGCTTCACTAATTAAACACATTAATGAATGACACGAATTCCTTAAATAATTAAGGTCTTGAGTTTGAGTCTTACGAATTGAAAAATAGATTTTGTGAGAACTTTATCATAATAGGGTCATACAATGTTCAGTTTAGATTAGTATAGGGTTTCAGTGTGCTTATCAATATTGTAAATCTTGCATAAAAGATTAGAACACAAATTAAATATCATGTACAAATAATCATCAAGAAGGCGAGGGTTGAAGGGGATAACCCACATTTTCTGGGGTTTTGCTTCATTTCGCTTCACTAACGTGCTTGGGTCGGTGATGAAGCAGAGCTCAGTCAATCCTACCTGTTCTTGCCCCTCCTAAGATTTAAATATTACAAGTCAATAGACTAAATACCAATAAAATAACAATTCTAGTCCCTATATAAACCAATTCAATTCGTTCTCCCCTCACATCAATTTATTCAAATGGCTCTTCCCCTTACAAAACCTCCCTTCCTCTCGCTCCTCCTCCTTCTCCTCTCTGTTCTTCCTTCTCTACAAAATGTTCTAACATCCCGCCACCCAAATGGCATCCTCATTCCCGTCACTAAAGACTCCAAAACCTCCCAATACACCCTTCAGATCAAGCAACGAACCCCTCTTGTCCCCGTTCGTCTTACCCTCGACCTCGGCGGCCCCCATCTCTGGCTCAATTGCCACAACTACGTCTCCTCCACCTACACCCCCGCCCGCTGCGGCTCCCGCTTCTGCTCGATTGCTCGAGCTTCCAGTTGCAACGACTGCGCCATCCACTCGCCGCCTAGCCCCGGCTGCAACAACAATACCTGCACCCGCCAAGCCACTGGCCCTGCCTCCGTCTTCGTTGGCGAGGTCGCACTCGATGTCGTCTCTCTTTTATCTACCGACGGAAAAACTGTCGGCCCCTCGTATTTGTTCCGCAACGTTATCTTCACTTGCGCTTTCTCTAACTTCGTCCGGGGGTTAGCTGAAGGCGTGACAGGGATCGCCGGCCTCGGCGCTACTCCGACTTCTATCCCTTCCCAGATCTCACTTCGCCTTGGAGTACCGAAAATATTCTCGGTCTGCTTGGGAGAGAAAGGCGCCGTGTTCTTTGGAGCCAACAGTATTTTTATGCTTCCCGACAAGAACATCTCCAGCTACCTGATGTACACTCCTTTGATTCGGCATACTTCTACACATCACGATTTATCTCCTAATTACTACATTTCCGTCGACGGCATGAGGTTTAACGGCAAGGAAGTCCCGGTGAACAAATCGCTCTTATCCATCGACAAGTTCGGCCGCGGCGGGACCAAGATCAGCACTATGGCACCGTACACGACGTTGCAGTCGTCGATCTACAGGGCACTCGTCGACACCGTCGGTAAGACATTGTCCGGAGTTCCAAAGGTAACCCCATTGAAGCCCTTCGGGTTATGTTTCAACTCGTCTCACATTGGGTCGACCAGGGTCGGGCCGGCGGTGCCTCAGCTAGAGCTTCTTCTGCAGAATGGAGCTGTGTGGAACATATTCGGCGCCAACTTGATGGTGGATGTGGGCGGCGACGCCTTGTGCTTGGCGTTCGTTGATGGAGGAAGAAGGCCCAAGGCATCGATCGTGATCGGGCAGCATCAGATGGAGGACAATCTGTTGGAGTTCGATCTGGGGAAGTCGAGACTTGGGTTCAGTTCTTCTTTGCTCTTTGAACAGACCACTTGCTCCAATTTTAATTTCACGTCTACGGCCTAATTTAAGCCATTATAATTTCAAATTGTTTTTTTAGAGCAGTAAAAATAAATATGATTAAATAATAATAATATGATTTGAGATTGTAGTATGCTTGATTATTAGCTTCATCTACAAGCAGGGGCGGACCTACGTAGGGGCAGGCCCCCCGAAAATTTTGAAAAAATTTAAATATAGGTACTTAATTGGTTAATTCAAGAGAAATTAGGGACTATAAATGTATTTTGCTCCCCCGGAAATATTGAAAGAATATGAAGATGGGGGCAGTAAAGTAGGCGCTAAATAAAATAGTGACCAAATGAGTAATTATTCCCTCTAGTCTTAAACAGATATTCTAACATGGCCCAAATGCACTATTAGTCCTTCAAAATTTTCAACCTGTACGATTTACACTCTAATCTTTGAATTAGTACGAATTACTCCCAATCTCCAGCTTTACCTCGTCACGATGCCGTCCCTCTCCTCCAGGTTTAGTCGACTCTCCTCCGGGCTCGCCCCCCAGAACTGAAAATCCTAGTTCCGCCACTGTCTACAAGTCGTCGTTAATCTTCATAAATAATAATAATAATAATAACTCATTTTTTTATAGAATAAAACAATAATTCTTCCTTTTTCACTATCCAGGAGGAAGAAAAAAGTTGAACAAATGATCGATGTTCTTCTATTAAATAACATAACAATAATAATTAGAAATGGAATTGGAAAATTCTAGGTTAACAAAGCGTTAAATATCAGTGAGTGAGGCATCGCGGTTTCGCGATGCGACTAAGCAAGTGACATCTGTATTATGGGAAAAGTAAAAAAAGTAAAAATAAAAATATGGTGAGAAAGATTATGATCTTTCCTGCTTCGATGGAGATGATAAAACCTAACTGAAGCTGCCTATGAGGGTATTACAAGTTAAAAGAAATTATTGCATCTCAAGATTGAAACCAATCTTAGTGAAACAAAGCTAAAGTTTGGAGGGGTAATAAAGGAAGACGGGAAGGTGATTTTGGAGATGACTGAATTCCTGCAAGGTAGTTTACCTTTCAAAGATCTAGGGGTGCTGTGGGGGCACTACTATAAAAAATGTCATTTCTATGGAAAATTCTGATGATTAGTTGTTGGAAGATGCCGTTGCCGACAAGCCGCCATCAGAAAAAGAGCAGTTGGCTTTGTATATGTCAGAAACAGAAATCCGACGGCAGCCATCAGATTTCCTACGGATGCAACTGGCGCTGGAAATATTTTTCCAAAAAAATTTCATTTTTTGTATGCAATAATACGTAAAAGTAGTGAGAAAAAATGAGGAGCAGAAGGATATAGAAGAAGGTAAAGATAGGAAGGAAGATGAAGAAAAATAAGAAAAAATAGCAAAAGAGGTAATTATAAGGAAGAGATGAAAGAAGAAGGTAGCGGTAAGATGGAGTTCAAGGGAGAAAGAAGGAGGAGGAGCACAAGAAGAAATTTTAAGTTTTGGAGAGGGATGAAGAGAATTTCATAATAAAAAGAAGGAAGATGAGAGAGAAAAAATTGAGATTTTGATGGAAGAGGATGATTTTACAATGGTGGAATAGGAGGAAAAATTCCAATTCAAAATCAAAAATTGAAATTTTTAGTTGGACAATTTGGAGAGAAATTTTTTAATCTAATTATATATATATAAAGCAGGATAATTTATAGGGAAGTTTTGGTTTTTTCCTTAACACCCTTATTGATTGGCAAGTGTCATTTTTTCCTCAAAGATTTGTTTTTGCCATAGTTGTATATTGGTCGGTCAAAAGTTGAAATCCAATATTATCCTTCATTAAAGTTAACGAATTTCTTAACACCATTATATGAATTTTAACGGAATGGTATTTAAAAAGAAAAGATGACCAGACGATTATTATATTGGGTTAATGGATCCAGAAACTCCTCAATTACTAAGAAACCATTAATAAAATCTCAAAATTTTGGACCATACAATCATAAATTCAATTCAGTTGTCGCAAAATTAAATGAATGAATCAATTAAATGTAATACAAAAATTAAATCGAAGCATTTAACATGGAATGTATTACAATTCAACTGAACAATAGTTTATAGAATGTAAGGTCAATAGTTTAATGTCCATTAACACAATTGGAAATTAAGGAATGAATACTATATAATTACCATAACAATCAAATTAAAAAGTCTATACATATATTAAATAAAAATATTATCAAAGTTGGTCAAAGTTGGTAATAAAAATATTAATTATTTTTCTTTCAATTTAATTAAAAAGTCTATACATATATTTCCATAATTAAACTTCGAATAATTACTTATTTAAAAAGCACCATTATTAACGTTTAATTATTTATTTGATACATAATTAATTATTTTTATAATTAATTAATTATGGTAAAAATTTAGTCTATACATAGACAATCAAATTAAAAAGTCTATACATATATTAAGTAAAAATATTATCAAATTTGGTCAAAGTTGGTAATAAAAATATTACCATAACAATATTTTACTTTCTTAATTCCTTTCATTCATCATTATTAACGCTGATACAATTCAACAATTGTTACTAAAATATTATAATTGTATTATTATCCATTTTATATTAAATAAAAATTATGACCATACATATTATTTGCATCTAGATTTATAAATTGTAAAGTAAGCTGAAAATAAGGATAAAATCAAGTTCAATTATTACTAAATCATTATGATTGAATTATTACCCATTTTGTCTTACATTAAAGTTATGGCCACAGGCCGCATATACTATTTCTAGGCAAAATCCATATATAGTCCCCTAATTATACCGGTCATCATAATGTGATCCTTTATCTCAATTAGTACATCTTAAAGTCCCCTACCTTATATATTGTGTCCTATCTAAGTCCTTTATGTTAATTTCTTTGTTATCATGGATGAAAATTGCTTATGTGTCACTTTCTAAGTCCCATACTGCTACATTACATTCTCTTTTATAATAATAAATAACTATACTGAAAGAAGGAGAAACTTTAGGTTAAAATTAACACAAACAAACAATCTTAGGGACTTAAAACATGATTATCCCAACTCATTCTCTCTTCCCCAAGTGAATTTGTTCATCACCGAATATGTTCATAACCTCCCGGTGGCACCGTAGCTTTTGCTTCCCTAACGCCACGACAACCAAAACAGTCTTTTTCAACTGTGTTGCTTGACCCGAGCTACGAGTCTAGGAATTTCATCAACAGCCCAACATCGCCTCCATATCCATCAATTTTTTTTTAAAAAATATACAAATCATATATCTACCGAAGATGAAGCAATCGCAGAGCCATAGCCTAAATCAAGGATTGAAAATTAAGCTGCCTTCTCCACCTTGATTGGCAATCGATTTCATGAGCCGACTGCACAAACTAGGCGTGATAGGAGACGCGTGGGAGGGCATGGGCTGTGCGTGGCAGAAGACAACGTGTGAAGTACAGGTGGGAGCAAGAAGGATCACCACAGGCACCACTACGGGGATCTCAAAGAGGTCTCGACAATGGAGGCGCGGCTGCCAAGGGCCAAAGGCGGAGGCAGTGCCTCTATTATTGTGAAGAAATCTCAAATTTGTTTCTTCTTTTTGTTGTTCCAACTTCGGCTTCTTCATTGATTGGATTTAATTAGGGAAAATTTTCCATTGAGCTCTGAACTAGGCATCTAATATTTATGTGAAATTGTTTGAAATTGGACTTGAATGAAATTTGGAAGAACAAATCTAAGGCCAAAATTATTTTCTGGTTAATCAGCTGGGTGACGAATTGATTGAGTTTGGGGAAGAGAGAATGAGTTGGGCTAATTACGTTTTAAGTTCCTAAAATTGTTTGTTTGTGTTAATTTTAGCCTAAAGTTTCTTATTTTTCAAATATAGTCATTTATTGTTATAAAATAGAATGATACATGGCAGTGTGGGACCTAAAAAGTGCCACATAAGCAACTTCTACCCAAGGTAACGGAGAAATTAACGGAAGGGACTTAGATAGGACATGATATATAAGTTAGGGGACTTTAAGAGACATTAATTGAGATAAGAGACCACATTAGAACAAACATTATAGTTAGGAGACCATATATGAATTTTACCATATTATTTTCATACAGATTTTTAATTGTAAAATCAACTAGAGATCAACATCCTATCGAGTATAATTATTAATACAATATTATGATTAATTGTTACCCATTTTATCGTACCTATTATGCACTTTCCATATATAGTGTTCAATTGCAAATTGAATGAGAAAACTGGGTAAATCACATATAATAATTACTAGAATATAGTGATTGTATTATTACCCATTTTATCTTCCATTAAAATCATGTCAGATATATGCTTTCCATATAGTTTTTTGAAGTGGAAATTGATAAAAAAAATCAATATAAAATCTCGCATAATTATTACTAAAATATTATGATTGAATAATGCCCCAAGAGCTAGTTTGTTTTAACTTAAATTAACTTAATCCAAAATAGCTTATTTTTGTTTTTACATCTTTTCACCTGAAATCAATTTCATTTGAAAGCTAATATTATGTTCATGAAATAATCCATTTGAAAATTAAATTTTTATGTTCTAATTAAATTTTTTTCAATTTTTATTTTTAATGTCTAAAACTAGAACAAAATTATAAGATTATAAAAATTATATTTTCAATGGATTATTACACCTACATAATATTGGCTTTTAAATAAAATTAGTTCCATATGAAAAAATGTAAAAATAAAAATAAGTTATTTTAAATTAAGTTGACTTAAGGTAAAATGAATTGACTCTAAATTTTTTTATTGCCATTTTTTTTGTATGAACAATGTATTTTTTATGTAAGGTTAAAATCTAGATGTACCCTTCATTAAAACTAACACCTTAGATGGTGTTTTCCCATTTTAACGGCATAGTTGAAAAATGAAAAATGCTCTTTATTATGTCAGGTAATTAATTACCGTATCAAAGAATTAACTACAAATCAGTGAGCAAAAATTAAGGACCAAACCAGCCCAAAATTGAAGACTTTAATTATTTCCAAGTAGGAAAAATTAAATATATGAAATAACTAAGGAATCCATTTAATGCTTGTTAACAAATTATGGAAGCACAAAATTTGATACTTTAATTGTTTCCAAGTAGGTTGCCCATTAATGGTACGAAATAACTAAAGAATCCATTTAATGCCCATTATCAAATTAAGAAAAATTAAGCAAATTAACCATAATTAAAGGAATAATTTTTGGAATGATATCATGGCAATACTCAATTATCCACCATTATCAATATGTTAAGAATACTCAATCATATGAGAAAATTTAGGTTATTAATAGTTTGAATTTGAGTTTTGAAGATAAAAATGGAAAAAATAAATTGAAGATAAAAAAATATGGTTCACTATTAATACCACCAAAATTCCAAATCAAAATTCCTAAATCTCTTGATCAATTCCTAAATCTCCTAATCATTTTATTTCAATTTTGCACCATTCTTATTTTTTTTTATTTATATATGGCCAGTCAACAATTTTTAAAAAGCAAAGCAATATAAAGGCATTGTTTTAAAACCATTTTGGTTAAAACAAATTAGAAAATGATGAGATTCAAATTAAAGCCAAAATTAAGATATTTTCCCCTAATTATAGAGCAATTAAGAGAAAAATACGAGCCAAAATTATAAATTACTATGCAATTAACATATATGTATTTACATTTTCCATATATTAATATTACACAAAAGTCAAATGACACCAAAATTAGGAAGTAATCGAAATCAAGTTTCCATACAAATTGACATAATAACAGTATAAAATTCATACTTTCTCTACTGGTTATGAACACAATTTTATTTCAAAGTAAAATAATTATTGTCTATTTATTCCTATACAAATTACACAATATGTGTGATTTCTTGGAAACAACTATTCTTTGCTAAAACAGCTTCAATTGTGGCCGATGGAAAACAGAGGCGAAGATAAAAAAAAAAATACTGATATGAAATAAAATGAGACAAGGATCATGCGAGAAAATAATAGAAATGATGCAAAGATAAAAAAAAAATTAAAAGAAATCATGTGAGAAAAATAAAATCAAAAGGACATAGAAAAACTAGACCAACAAAAAAGGTATCAAAATAAATAAAAAATAGGAGTGATGGAAAGATCGAGAGATAGATCATGCAAAGAAAAGTAAATTAGCCATCATTTAGCCACCAAATAACTGGTCGCTAAAATCTATTTCTCTTAAAGTAGTAGTACAAGGATGAAAATTCCTTAGTTAGCATAATTCAATAGGCCAAAAGCATATTGCAGTAGTATATTATAGTATACTCAACAAAAAAAAACATTTTATTGAGTTTCATATAGTATGTTATATTATATTATATTAATTCTTAATATAGAATATAAATTTTTATAGATTTTTTGTTGTTAATTGCGCTAAGTTACATAAATGAAGCAAAAAATTAATTGGCAAAACTTCTTCAAACAGTTTATGCCAATCTAATTAATATATTATAGGTAAGTTAATGGGATAAATACCTTTCCGTACTTGCTACTATGTAGCGATGATGCTCATAAAAATTACCCAATCTTATATAGGTGACAGAGAATATTTGTATGATTACAGGGAAGCCAAGTTCAGTTCTGATTTGTACATGATTTCATTATTCTAATAAACTTAAAGTTATATTATTTTTATTCAAGAAGATTTATGTCAACTAAATTTTCATCAATTGGACTAAGTTATTTATTATATTTGTATCATCATAAGTCAGATTATTTTCTCATTTCAAGAGAATTTTAAATGGGTTAATCGGGTTCTATTTAAATTTAGGTTCACTTATTAGGTTTATTATGATAAACACATTTTAGTGAATTTGATAGCATAATATTGTAGAATTTGTCAAATATATAATATAAGTTTATATTGATTATTTTTTTTGTCTAGATTACTGTATATCATTATTAATCATACAAAAATAAAAACCATTTGACAATTCTTTTCAAAAGATTTATATTAATTACAATAATTTATACTATTTAGATAGGTTGACGGGATAAGAAGAACCTTGTCCCATTATCTTAGTACATGTACTTTTTAAGTATTTTTGCGCTTTAAAAATGTTGAACTCAAAATATAACATTCTTATTGTTCATGTTATTATTTATAGTTTTATTAAAATAAAAAAATTATTGTAACTTTTTTTTTTCATGTTTCTGACTTTTTGAATTCCATAGCAATGCCGAGTATTTAAACTAGTTTCCACTAATCATCATAAAAAATTATTCATCGGAAATATTGAATTCAAAAAGCCAAAATTAAGATATCTTTTCCTAATTATAGTGAAATTAAGAGAAAAATACCTCCCAAAATTATAAATTACTATGCAATTAACATATATGTATTTACATTTTCCATATATTAATATTACACAAAAGTCAAATAACAGTCAAAAGTAAAAAGTAATCAAAATCAAGTTTCCATACAAATGGACATAATAACAGTGTAATATTCATACTTTCTCCGCTGGTTATGAACACAATTTTATTTCAAAGTAAAATAATTATTATCTATTTATTCCTATGCAAATTATGCAATATGCGTGATTTCTTGGAAACAACTATTCTTTGCTAAAACGGCTTAAGTTGTGGCTAATGGAAAATAGAGGCAAAGATCAAAGAAAAAATATTGATATGAAACAAAATGAGACAAGGATCATGTGAGAAAATAATAGAAATGATGCAAAGATAAAAAAAAAAAAGGCAAAAGAAATCTTGTGAGAAAAATAAAATCAAAAGAAGAACATAGAAAAACTAGACTTATGAAAAAAGTATCAAAATAAATAAAAAATAGGAGCGATGGAAAGATCAAGAGATAGATCATGCAAAGAAAAGTAAAATAGTCATCAATTAGCCACCAAATAACGGGTCGCTAAAACCTATTTCTCTTATAGTAGGAGTACAAGGATGAAAATTCCTTAGTCAGCATAATTTAATAGACCAAAAGTATATTGTAGTAGTATACTATAGTATACTCAATAGACGAAAACCTTTTATTGAATTTCATATAGTATGTTATATTATATTATATTATATTAATTCTTAATATAGAATATAAGTTTTTATAGATTTTTTGTTGTTAATTGCGCTAAGTTACATGAATGAAGCAAAAACTTAATTGGCAAAACTTCTTCAAATAGTTTATGCCAATCTTATTAATATATTATAGGTAGGTTAATGGGATAAATACTTTCCTACTTGCTACTATGTAGCGATGATGCTCATAAAAATTACCTAATTTTATACAGGTGGCAGAGAATATTTGTATGATTACAGGCAAGCCAAGTTCAATTCTGATTTGTACATGATTTCATTATTCTAATAAACTTAAAGTTATATTATTTTTATTCAAGAAGATTTATGTCAACTAAATTTTCATCAATTGGACTAAGTTATTCATTATATTTGTATCATCATAAGTCAGATTATTTTCTCATTTCAAGAGAATTTTAAATGGGTTAATTGGGTTCTATTTAAATTTAGGTTCACTTATTAGGTTTATTATGATAAACACATTTTAGTGAATTTGATAGCATAATATTGTAGAATTTGTCAAATATATAATATAAGTTTATATTGATTTTTTTTGTCTAAATTATTGTATATCATTATTAATGATACAAAAATAAAAAACCTATTGACAATTCTTTTCAAAATATTTATATCAATTATAATAATTTATACTATTTAGACAGGTTGATTGGATAAGAACCTTGTCCCATTATCTTAGTACATGTACTTTTTAAGTTTTTTGTCACTTTAAAAATGTTGAACTAAAAAAATAACATTCTTATTGCTCATGTTATTATTTATAGTTTTATTAAAATAAAACAATTATTGTAACTTTTTTTTTCATGTTTCTGACTTTTTGAATTCCATAGCAATGCCGAGTATTTAAACTAGTTTCCACTAATCATCATAAAAAATTATTCATCGGAAATATTGAATTCAAAAAGCCAAAATTAAGATATCTTTTCCTAATTATAGTGAAATTAAGAGAAAAAAACCTCCCAAAATTATAAATTACTATGCAATTAACATATATGTATTTACATTTTCCATATATTAATATTACACAAAAGTCAAATAACAGTCAAAAGTAAAAAGTAATCGAAATCAAGTTTCCATACAAATGGACATAATAACAGTATAAAATTCATACTTTCTCCGATGGTTATGAACACAATTTTATTTCAAATTAAAATAATTATTATCTATTTATTCCTATGCAAATTACACAATACGTGTGATTTCTTGGAAACAACTGTTCTTTGCTAAAATGGCTTAAGTTGTGGCTAATGGAAAATAGAGGCATAGATCAAAGAAAAAATATTGATATGAAACAAAATGAGACAAGGATCATGTGAGAAAATAATAGAAATGATGCAAAGATTAAAAAAAAAAAAGGCAAAAGAAATCTTGTGAGAAAAATAAAATCAAAAGAAGAACATAGAAAAACTAGACTTACAAAAAAAGTATCAAAATAAATAAAAAATAGGAGCGGTGGAAAGATCGAGAGATAGATCATGCAAAGAAAAGTAAAATAGTCATTAATTAGCCACCAAATAACGGGTCGCTAAAACCTATTTCTCTTATAGCAGGAGTACAAGGATGAAAATTCCTTAGTCAGCATAATTTAATAGACCAAAAGTATATATTATAGTAGTATACTATAGTATACTCAATAGAAAAAAACCTTTTATTGAATTTCATATAGTATGTTATATTATATTATATTATATTAATTCTTAATATAGAATATAAGTTTTTATAGATTTTTTGTTGTTAATTGCACTAAGTTACATGAATGAAGCAAAAACTTAATTGGCAAAACTTCTTCAAATAGTTTATGCCAATCTTATTAATATATTATAGGTAGGTTAATGGGATAAATACTTTCCTACTTGCTACTATGTAGCGATGATGCTCATAAAAATTACCTAATTTTATACAGGTGGCAGAGAATATTTGTATGATTACAGGCAAGCCAAGTTCAATTCTGATTTGTACATGATTTCATTATTCTAATAAACTTAAAGTTATATTATTTTTATTCAAGAAGATTTATGTCAACTAAATTTTCATCAATTGGAGTAAGTTATTTATTATATTTGTATCATCACAAGTTAGATTATTTTCTCATTTCAAGAGAATTTTAAATGGGTTAATTGGATTCTATTTAAATTTAGGTTCACTTATTAGGTTTATTATGATAAACACATTTTAGTGAATTTGATAGCATAATATTGTAGAATTTGTCAAATATATAATATAAGTTTATATTGATTTTTTTTCTAAATTACTGTATATCATTATTAATGATACAAAAATAAAAAAACCTATTGACAATTCTTTTCAAAATATTTATATAAATTATAATAATTTATACTATTTAGATAGGTTGATTGGATAAGAACCTTGTCCCATTATCTTAGTACATGTACTTTTTAAGTTTTTTGTCACTTTAAAAATGTTGAACTAAAAAAATAACATTCTTATTGCTCATGTTATTATTTATAGTTTTATTAAAATAAAACAATTTCTGTAGCTTTTTTTTTCATGTTTCTGACTTTTTAAATCTCGTGGTAATACCGAGTATTTAAACTAGTTTCCACTAATCGTAAAAAAAAAAATATTCATCAGAAATATTGAATTCAAAAAGCTTCATTTTGGTGGCCAATTTTGAGCGAATTTTCTTTTACCTGGAGGGAATGTTGCCAAAAATTTTTATGATGGCTATCAATCGAAATTTTTGTGCTAGAAGTTTTCAGTGGATAACTGTAGGAAAAATTGAATTTAAAAAAATTCATTTTGACAGAAAATTTTCAGCAGAGAAAAATTTAGCGGAAATTTTCTGGCACATAGTCATCGGAAAATGTTATTGGATAATTTGTGATGGATAACCGTCAGAAAATGTCATTGGATAATTTGTGGAGAGGCTGAACTGCCGTGGGACGCCCCAATTCACGGCAATTAAAGCCGAAAATTCTCATGTGTTCTTGTGGGTTTGATGAAGTTCAAACATAGAAAAGCTATGATTATTCCGTGAAGAATCGACTAGATGGGAAGAGACGGTGGACCCGCCTTCAGAGAATTTGCACCAAAACAGCCTGCCATATCTGCAGAAGACATCCCCAGACCAGATATATTCAAGAAACAAATACAATTAGGGAGCGATTTTGACCTTTTATGGATGCCCGAGAATGAGGCCTCTTCTGAATCCGAAGCGTCAAGACCTTTCCGTTTTCCTGAGATTGTCAGTTTCAGAAGCTTCAGTTTCTTATAAGCAGCCCCCGGCTCTGAAGAGACAGTTCGACATAGCATAACAAAGACATAAATAAGATTAAAATAGAGGCAACTTCAAACATGTTGCTCAATTCTTTTTAAACGTGTAGACAAACATATACAGGGACATAAATAAGAATACAAATACAGCGAATTTCCAACATGTCAATTCTTTATAAACGTATAGAAGAACATGTTATAGAGACATAGATAACAATTCAAAATAGAGTCCATTTCCAATATGTGAATTCTTTTTTAAAGTGTAGAAAAAGCATATAACAAAGACATAGATAAGAGTACAAAATAGAGCCAATGTCAACATGCTCACCTTTTTTAGCCTTGTGTTTTAGGAATTCATAAGATGGATCCGACAAATATTTAGTTAGAAGAATCATTTCGTTATCTGTCAAGGAAAATAGAAGCTTTTCGCTTAAAGACATCAAGGATTGCATCCGTCTCAAATTTTTTGTAATATTTACTATTCAGTAATTAATCGATAATTTTATATTTAACATTTTAGTATATAAATGAAAAAAAATTTATATATAAATGATAAATAAAGACCAATAGTTTTTTAACATGTATATTTTTTTAAAATTTTTCTAAAAAATAATAATGTAAATAAATTTAAATCAAACTATTAAAAAAAGTTAAATATTTCAAAGAATATGGAACAGATTGAGTATATAAGTTCTAAAATATTCTCCTTGGCAAATTCATAAATTATTTTATTTGTTCTCATCTGAATACTTACGTAATAGCCTAAGTAACAACAACAAAATTTTGTGATTCAACACATGCAGTGTGAAAAAATGTCATTACTTTTAATAAGCTACCAAATTTACCGACCTTGAATTTTATTATATATAAAGATAAAATTATACCTAGATATACATGGGTACCACAGCTTGATTAGGTGTTTAAAGATGACCAACCATTTCCATCTTCACGAAGAAACAATACAATATAAGTCCTTAAACTCCGTACTTATGCAAGACAAGGACTTACGCTACAAAATCACAGGCCTTTTTGTGATGGTAAATATTGTAGCTGAATTGTGGCAAAACCAAGGTTGCTGATTATAATCATTGCATAGAATCGTAGGAAATTTTAGTGTTGAAAATAAAAAGAATCCAGTTGATTGCAACGATTTAAACCGTCAAAGTCCAGGCACGAATCTGCAATGATTTTGCTATGGTTTCACTGCGATGATGTTGTTACAGATAAACTGAATCAGTGGTGATTTGGTCTTTTTCTTTTCGAATGAAAATGTTTTTTATATATTAATCAATGTTTCTGTGCTGGTTTATCTGTGTCTGTGAAGTAAATGTAGAATTAATGAATATTGTATGAAAAAATCATCAAACATGTACAAAAAATTTTTGAATTATTTTCAATTTAAAAAAAAATTTGTTCCTATTCTAAAACTAAATAAACGCACTAATGACGTCAACCAGATGCGGAGCCAAGCTGATCATCAAAAGTTCGCCGAGTTGATGATGTAGTGGTGCTCACTGCTATAGTTAGAGGTGGGAATCGGGTAGGATCAGCCTGGGACCGTCCGGTCCTGGTCCTGGGTTCTGAGGACCGGGCTCAGCCCGGTTGTAAGTGGGGCGGTTCCAAGCCGAGTCTGGGGTGGGGCGGGGCAGGTTTCATTTTTTTTTTTAAATAAAAAAATAGAACCATTATTAATTATATAAGTCATAAATATTTCTAAGAAAAAATACCACCTCCGGTGTAAGTTTTATTAAGTTAAAAAACCAAACATCACTTACAAATAATCGGAACGGGCCTTCCATTTTCAAATGACAAAAACGTTTCAGAAATGATAAATAATAGAAACCTATGATCTGTGCTGAATAGCATAATCAGATCAAATACAAACTACATGTATGATTGAAAAAAAGAATTCAAGTCTCGGTATCGGATATTACCTCCTCATCCAAACTCATTTGGTCTTGCTACCGGAGTGCTGCGAGGCCCTAATCTCGGTTGCACACGCATACTTCTACCGCTTCGGGTGTCAATTTTAACCGTTTTTCTATTATCACCAATTTTTCAATACTAAACGCTGCCTCAGATGAGACGGTCGATACTAGAACGGCAAGGATCTCCTGTGCGATTATCGACAAGATTGGAAACCTTGATCTCTTTTGTTTCCACCACTCTAAGATGTCAAGGTCGCTTGCCTCGAACGATGTGTTGAGATAATCATCAACCTCAGCTAATCCCGATGTCGTCGGTCGAGGTCATTTGAGCATTTGGAGGGCCGAGTTGAATCTTGAGGAGATTGATCTCCTTAGAGGCTCGGTTTGAAGAGCTTCGGATCTTATCTTATCCGAACGCCGCTCACAATATAACTTGTATAAAGAGTGTAAGTACTCGGAAGCAGTAGTAGACATAGCCAAAACATTTATATGAGACATTTCTAAATAAGTATGAAAAATTCCTTCAAGCAATGTTGTTGTGCCCGTTAATTTGACATACGGGTCAAGTAAAGAAGCGACTAAAAAGATAGGTGTAATGTTTTCGAAATATTGAAGCCACTTAGCCCGCATGGTTTCGACAGTCGGTTTTAACAACTCATCATCTTTAAACTGATGTAAAGTATATGTAATGTTCACTAAATGAAACAAAACTTGAAGACTAGTTGGGTAGTAAACACCAGAGAAAAATTCAGTTGCCTCGTAAAAAAACTTAAGCAATTCACCGGTTTTGGAACATTTTTCCCAAACTTCAGTCGTAAGAAATTCACAACCCATTTTTAAATTCATGAAATGTAACAACAAATTTGCATACGGTAATGCATTTTGCAACATTAAATATGTGGAGTTCCAGCTGGTTGGGCAATATAATTTAAACCGTTTCCAAGAAAATGGTTTTTGATTTTCAATACAAAAGCTTTTAAATTCACGAAAAACAGCAGGTTTGGACATCAAATATTTTAATGAGTTTCGAATAGGCAGAATCTTATTTTGGAAAACTTCTAAACCCATTTGCACACAAATGTTCAAAATATGGCACATGTATCTAACGTGAAAGAATACACCGTTGAGAGGTGGTTTTAAGTTTTGACTCAAAAGACGAGCGACAACATCATTATTTGAAATATTATCAAATGAAATGCACAAGACTTTATCAGTACAAAAATAATCACATAAAGTTTCTAAGATGCAATTAAATATTTGATAACCAGTATGATCTATTTCAATAACCTTAAATGACAAAATTCATTTTTGCATTATCCAATCAGAATAAATTCAATGAGAAGTAACACAATAGAATGATTGACCTATAGGTGATGTCTACATATCAGAAGTAAATGCCACACAATGATCAAAAGCAGAAAAATATGCTTGCAAATCTGATTTTCCGGCTTTAAATTGTTTAAAGTTGTCTTTCCTAGCAGTTTTCCTAGATACTTTTCTAAATACAGGATTTAATTGTGATTTTATCCAAGATTCTAGGTGGACAACTTCAGCTTGTGATAAAAGTTTTTTTGGTAAGCATCATCTAATTTACCATATATTCTCTACAATATTGTTGGTTAAAATGAAATATACCTGGTCCGCCGGTGCCAATTGTAGACCCAAGTTATGCTTGTCCTCCAGAACTAATCCCGGTACTAGGGAGGATGTTAAGATGTTGATTTTCAATATGCCGGTTCAGCGTTCCAGTGCCGGAATTCTTCCTATGCACCAATTTTTTCCTGCAATGTTTGCATTTCCCATACCTCGACTCCCCTTCGTATATGACCTCATAATGCTCCCAAACCCAAGCAGTTAGTCTTGTGGATTTACCTTGTGCTTGAGTTTCCTCCACGGCGGGTTCATGACTTATAGGCGTTGGTTCTGTTGACGGATTCCCGGACGCCATCACATCCAACTCTTCCACTTCATCATCGGATAATTGATCGTCGAGACTCAAATCGTAATTCGTCATATCGATTCTGGCATCATCGTCGTGAAACTTTTGAATTGAAATGCCTTTATCGGCAGACCGAGATCGGTGATAGAACAAGGCTCGGAGGCCGGTGGTGCGGGAAGATGAACTCTCTGTTGACTTGCCCTTTCCTTTTGAAGCCATGCCTCACGTACTAATAGTAGTGATTAATGCAAAATCAAGAGGGGATTATAAAGATACTAGAGAGAGATTAGTAAGAAATTTGGAAGAGATTAAGAAAATAAGGAGAATGCTTGATAGAATATAGTAGATGAAGAAGAGAGATTGAGTGATTGTGTGAGGATTGAGTGAAAATGACATTGGTATTTATAGGGGGAGGGAAAAAATTAGTTTGACCAAAAAGTCATTGAAATTTAGTTGTTGGGAGGGGTAAAAATGAAAATTTGGGGGCTGAAATAGAGCAGAAAGCTGTTGGAGGGCCTATTGTGTAATTAGCCCTTTTTTTAAAAAAATTTCTGCGGGTTTCCGTTGCAAAATAGCCGTTGGGCGCGAGGCCGGGTAGGGCGGTTCGGTCTGGTCCGGTCCGAGCCGTTCGACGGGGCGGTCTGGTTCGGGGCTGGTTTTTTTGCGTCTCCTCCTCCTATTGAGTCCATGCTCAGCCCACAATATTACGGGCTTTTGCCGGAGCGGGTTTGACCGGTCCGGTCCCAATTTGGGCCGGGTCAACCCAGCCCACGTCCTACCTCTAGTTATAGTGTCATTGAATCAATTCTCAAGTTTTTTCTAGTCAACAAAATACCCATAATCAACAAATGCTTGAGGCAACCACAGATTCAATTCGCAAAGAACACCAAGAAATTTAAAGGAATTAGGTAACGATCTTAACCTAGAGAGATGATGATGAGGGTGACAATTATGTGACAGTGACCAAAAATTTCAACAAATTAAACGATTTCAGCGAAATGGGAGAGAGTAGATATATGGGTGTTTGAGAGAGTTCATGTTTGTGGAGAGGCCAAAGGTTTGCAAACCTATATTTATTGAGGCTATGACCATTTTGCTACACCAAACTTGCGATAATTCTGCTACAAAACTGGTAAACGTGGCACAATCGAACCAAAATCATCGTAGTAAAAAGTTTTGTTCCTTGCGCTCAATTGCAATAATTTTTGCTATGATATGCTCATATGAAAGCAAAATTATCACACATTAAATTTTCGTTTCCCACCAAAAATTAAATGAAAGTTTCTAACTTTTGTGTCTCACGCATACTTGGGACAATTTCCCTATGGTTTTTGGTGTCACAATTTTGCTACGATTTATACTGATTCGAATTTGCTTCAACTTACTATGTGACAACTTTTCTATTATATATTATACGACGATTTTGCTACAGTTCTTATTGAGATGATTTTAATCATAGCAATTCTTAATAAATGCAACCCCCGTTGATGATTTCACAAATTTTGATATTTTAGTGACTTGGAAGAAAATCTGCACAAAGCTTAAGGATCAATATTTTAATTATTTCTGACGAAATGCACTGGGACTGCATGGCAATAACATCTTTAATTTCAATTATTTAAAAATGATTATGCATAATTATTTCATCCCCTAATTCACAATATTTTATTTCTGAAGTATTATTTCATTTCTTTATTATACACCACTTTCTAGAACTGGTGGACCAGGATGCACACATGAAAATTTGGTCAATTAGTTGATCGTTAGTGAGTTAGCTCAAGGTAATTATGACCTCTTATTTTTCCCTCTAGTCTTGTTTACACTTTTCCTACAAACTCTGATTTAATTTAATTGATTACATTATAGATATGTGAAGCGACTCATTCTCAAGTACCATGAAACAAAGGACTGTTCTCCATTTTACCCCAACATGTGATAGGGGGTACTGGGCCCATCAAAGATGTGTCACATCTTGGGCCTTTTGCCTTAGTTTATATATCCTAATACCTTTGGATTCCAAAAGGTAATTTATTTTTCAACAACTTAATTATTACTTTTTTTTTTCATTTAAATGATTTAAAGTTCGAGTGTCAAACCATCACTATTTCTCTTATGACTTAGTTTTGCAGACACACATTGATGACCAGTCAGTTAAGGGTAGAGAATCCAGCCTTCCAAGCCGAGTCAAGACTTTCAGAAACTAGTACACTCAAGTAAATGATCGATTGACTCGAATCCAGTATGAGGCTGAAGTGTGGATCCAACGTTTGACAAACATTACTGTTAGTGCCATTATCCAAATGCGGATGCCAAAAGGCATCCTACCGGAAGAAGCTACTCCGTTTGGATTACGAACTAGAATGTCATCGGGAAATGGAGCATTGGGTGACGGGGATGAGGATGAGACTACCTAGGACGCTCAGACGGCCTCGCGACATGACTGCCTGGATAGGCTTTCAATTTTTTTTTTTTGTAAATTAATCGAGACATTTTTGTACTTATTTCATATTTTTACTTAGGGAGAATTTCAAAAAACCCCTTGAGGTTTAGTGAATACTTCACTTACCCCCTCCTGTTTGGAAATTCTCCCCTTTAGCCCCTTAGGTTTAGGGCGAATTTCAAAAAAACCCCTGAGGTTTAGTGAATACTTCACTTACCCCCTCCTGTTTGGAAATTCTCCACTTTACCCCCTTAAGTTTAATAGATCCTTCACTTACCCCCTTCCATAATATTGTAAATAATTTTAATTTACTTACAATGCTCAATTATTATTTAATTAAAATTATAGTCTTTCTAGAATTGTAAATTTTTATAGTAATAAATCACATAAATACTAAAATGAATACTTAAAATAAAAATAAAATCTATTTATATGAACATTTATATACTGGTATATGAACATTAATGCTCTTGTCAAGTATGGATGCTGCATTTACTTAGTCTAATTTCCCAATAATTATTGTATAATTACTATAAAATTTAAATTATTAATTTTTCTTTACTTAAAGAAAGAAATTTTTTTTCTATTATTGATGAACATTTCACTTAGGTGAAATTTTAAAAAGTTGACAATTACGATAGAAAGAAGGTGTAGAAACCTTACTAAGTATTTAAGGGCAAGATTATTTTGCAGTAGTTTTAATGTATTGTTGTACATTATTCTTATATAAAATTATTATTTACTTTATTTCAAAAAAAATATTATTATTTACTCAAATTACCTATTTACCGTGATTTACATTTTAAGATGTCCAAAATTGCCTAGAAAGTCACATAAATATTTTAAAATTATTTTTTAAACGTATTAAAGTGTAGGGTTTTAATAAATTAATATTTTTTAGCAAAATAATCACTTTATATAAGAATGATGAAAAAATGATCTAATTCTAAGATTTACTTTAATTAACTTACGTATTGTTCATTTTATATACATATAATCGAAATAATTATTATATTATAGACATGTAAAACTTCCTTAAAAAATAAAAGTGTATGATGTAATAAGAAAAAGTATCTAAATTAATATATAAAACTATCAATTATATGTTGCAATAAGTAAAAGTATCATTTTTGCATTATATTATATAGAGTGATTATTTGTCTAAAATTATTAATCTATTAAAATTTTACACTTTAATATGTTTAAAAAATAATTTTAGAATATTTTTATGACTCTCCAGGTAGTTTTAGACTTTTTAAAATGTAAAGCTCAGTAAATTAAAATTTTCATTAAATAATAATTTTTTTGAAATAAAGTAAATAATAATTTTATATAAGAATAATGTACAACAATACATTAAAACTAATGCAAAATAATCTCGCCCTTAAATGCTTAGTAAGGTTTCTACACCCTCTTTTTATCACAATTGTCACCTTTTTGAAATTTCACCTAGGTGAAATGTTCATCAATAATAGAAAATTTAAATTTTCTAGTAATTATATAATAATTATTGGGAAATTATATTAAGTAAATACAGTATCCACATTTGACAAGGGCATTATTGTTCATATACCAGTATATAAAAGTTCATATAAATAGATTTTATTTTTTTAAGTATTCATTTTAATATTTACATGTTTTATTACTATAAAAATCTACAATTCTGTAAAGACTATAATTTTAATTAAATAATAATTGAGCATTGTAAGTAAATTAAAATTATTTACAATATTATGGAAGGGGGTAAGTGAAGGATCTATTAAACTTAAGGGGGTAAAGTAGAGAATTTCCAAACAGGAGGGGGTAAGTGAAGTATTCACTAAACCTTAGGGGTTTTTTTGAAATTCGCCCTTTTTCTTAATAATATTTTATTTCATATTTTTAATTCATATTATTTTTTAAAAATATGTAATTTAAATATAACAATTAATATAATACAATAATTTCCAAACAATATAGTAATTTAGCATTAATTCAAAACACATATATTGTGATGATTAAAATCAATAATGTTTTTAATTTTCACAAACTGCAATGATTATAATTGTTGCAATTTGTGATGATTTAAATCATCAAATAGTTCTATAGAGGGAAAATCGTTGCAAGTCTCTACCATAATAGAATAGTTGGAGTTTTTGCTACTATTTAAATCATCATAGTGTTGCCTCAATATTGCGACGCTTTTTGGTTTTCGATACCAAAAATTTCTATGATTTTTTGCACTGATTATTTTCATAAGAAATATGTGTTTGCTTTAATTTTCCTACAATATTTGTCATGAGAAAAGCCCTAGTCTCTTGTAGTGATTCTTTCAAATATACAATTTTCATTATAAATCTAAAGCTTATGAAAGCTCATTATTCATTAAATCACAAAAGCACGCAACAACTCATCCGGTAAAGAAGTCTCCCAAGCCACCATTCTAAAAAGATAAAGGCCCTTTCTAGCTTAGACAAGGGCTGTTTTGTTCTAAGAACGTTTAACACAAGAAAAAGAACATTGACACTAAAAACTACTTAAAGTATGAGTTTTATCAATGAGAGCTCCAAAGTAAAAAAAGAGAGGGAGAAGCACTCTTCAACATTTTTGCGATAACGGTGGAGGAGTCCAATGGTATCAGAACCGAGCTTAAGGCATGACGTCTTGCCTATAGAATGCCCCACAAAACCACCATTGCTTTCAAAAAGAGTGCATCCTTCCCAGGGTACTACAAGCCACAATAGAGAACAAACCTTATCGATCCATCTGAGTCTTTACAAATGATGCCAACCTTCCTTTGCTCTCATCTGAATGAAGAGCAGCATCTACATTAATTTTGCAATATCATTTTGGGGGGACGCCAATAAGTAACCTTCATCTCCCTTACAGTGTGTCTTTGCTCAGACGAGCGTGTTGTTTCGGACCAATTTTCCACCCACCCTTTGATTGCATTCGCCACCCTTTGTGAAGACTAATAGTGGAGCTTGTGCACAACTTTGTTGCAGTTGTACCATAGAAACCACAAACAAACAACTACCCTTAAGGCTGTTCGACATCATCTTTCAAAAATGCCCACAAGGCTTCCTCTTATCCTGTTATGGTAGCCAGTCGCAAGATTCCAATATCCATCTTACTTTGACTGAGAAGATATAGTCAAAGAAAAGATATTCTTTGTTCTCTTCTGCTCAATTACACATTGGACATAACACCTCTACTTCTAAGCCCCTTTATCGTAGGTTGCACCTTATTGGTAAGGCCCTAGTACAAAGTCTAAAAAAAAAGCACATGCACACATGGTGGGAAAGCTAGCATACACGCCCACACCCAAAAATCTAACTTCACCAAGGGGTTTCAACCATAGGTTCTAGCAAAGGTCAGGTAATAAGTTGACTTTACCGAGAACTTACCATTATTTTACATTCCTCAGGAGATAACGTCCTCCTAGAATCGCGGAATCAAAGAGATTGATTTCACCACTACTGTATCCGCTGAGTGTAACAATGCATCAATTGTTGCATAATCCCACTAAACCATTGTCTGATCAATCAATCTGTTCACCCTCCAATCCTCAACACCTTGAACCGGGGCTGTTATTAACTTTGATTTTGGGTCTGGAAGCCAACTGTCATGCCATATTGATACATCCACACAATTTTCAATCCTTAAAAACATCCTAGCTTGTACGATATCCTGGCTTGCCAAGATCGCTTTATAGATCAACGAGTAGTGTGCTAACTTAAGGGCTCAAATTAAAGGCTCTAAAAGGAAGTAACATCCTTGAAAAATCCAGGCAACCAGACCATTTAGGTAAGTTGCCATTCGCTAAGTCTGCTTAGTTAGCATGGCCAAGTTAAATGCTAAGATATCTCAAAAGCCCAGGCCACCGGTAGCGTTCAACATGCATATCTGGCTCCATGCCACCCATGCCATCTTCTTATCATCTACATCTGAGGACCAGAAGAACCAAGTCGATAATGGCTATAGATTCTTACACACCTCTGTTGGAATCAATAAGTAGCTCATCAAATGCATAGGCTTCACTTAGACAACAACCTTAATTAGAACACGTGATGTCTTCCATCTCGATAATTTTTGTCTAACCCTATCAACAAGCGGCTCAAACTGTGTTGTTTTCTTCCTCCCTAAGAGCTATGGAAAACCAAGATATTTATCCTCCTACAAGCATTGGTTCATCCTGAACAGTCCTTGAATAGTTTGTCTTTTCTACATATTACAGCTTGAGCTAAAGAAAATTTATAATTTCCGCATATTGATCTTCTGACCCAAGGCACGTTCATAAAGCACTAGAATCGCCTACAAGTGCCTTACACTTACTTCTTTAGCCTGTAAAAAAAATGTTGTCATCTTCAAAAAGAAAATGGTAGATACTCGAATTCAACAGGAAGATAAAAGCTTAGGTTATCTGATAAGTTGTCCCCGGATGCTGAAGAAGAGTTGAGAGGCCATAGGCACAGAACAGAAATAAAAATGGAGAAAGGGGATCCCTCTGCCTGAGACCACGAAAGGGCCAAATAACTGAGGTGGCATGGCCATTTAACAACACTGAAAAAGAAGTTGATTCACACTACTAGAAAAACCGCATTTAGCGACGGCCAGCCGTCGCTAAACATGATATAGCGACGGCACACCGTTGCTAAAACACCCGTCGCTAATTCACTCGCCACTAATTTTTTAGCGACGATTACCGTCGCTAATTAGCGACAGCTAAACGTCGCAAAACAGGCCGTCACTAATAAAAGAATGAAACATACAATGCACTGGAAATTAATTTTCCAATCATTTTAATTATAAAAAAGAAATTAATATTTCATTACACAATGATGTACACACCCGAGTCCCAAATTTCGCTCGGATCACTGCACAATATATAGTATATCTTAAGATTTACAAACTAATGGTGCTGCCAATAACAACACCCATAAAATGATTAAGGGGGAAAATTTGGTACATCTCACACTCTTCTCAAACACAAAACTAAACTAGTACATGAAAACAGGAACTATTGGGAGACAGCAAGCACACCTCAAACCTAATAACAAATAATCTGATGCCTATTGTTGAACTTCCTCCAAGTATTATGGCTATATCTTGAGTAAAGAATTGAGGGATGTACTGTTGAACCTCGAATAATAAGGACAATAAGATCTCGGAGGTGACGAGAATGAACTGTTAAGTCCACTTCATTCTCGCTGTCCACCACAATCCTAAGCCGGCGTTGGTCACTACGGAAAAGCTCCACCTGCCACAACATACAACTCTTGAGACATTTTGCCAAGTAAATCACCAGAAATGATGAAACATTAGCAAGACCTTCAGGAAGAGACTGCCTTGGATGGTCAAAAGCCAAAAAACAAATTTAAGACTACGGTAGCTCTAATCATGATAAACACATGAAAAACACATGACCGATAGCTCTAATCATGATAAACACATGAAAAACAGTTTTGTGGAATGACTATACCTTCAACTCTTTCGGGGTCATATTCAGTATTTTTGATGGTTCCAACTCCTTATTTAGCAGGCGTCGAGCTAATAATTGATTATTCTGCCAAAGAAAAGTATTAGCATCTTTATCAAAGCAAGTTCCTGACTTGAAGGATACAAGCAAGAAGCCTTAAACCTTTAGATTGAACAGTAGTTGTCGTAATTTACCTGAATTTCCCTAAACTTCGCCTCTTCAATGGTTAACTTAGAAGCTATTTCTGCAACTTGCTTGTATTTCTCTTCATACTTCTTTGCCAACATTTCAGCCTACATTTAACATTGGTAGTGTGAAAGAATGACAAAACGCGCACGCACACATCAAAATCCAAAATAAGAAGTACCTCACGCTTATCTGCAATTGCCCTTTCCATGATCTCATTAAGCCTATTATCACACCTGCTTTTGTAAAGGACCTGTGAAAGAAATACAGGAAAGAAAGTTACATGTGAATATTCTGTAACAAAATTACTTCCTCGAAGCACTAGTCAAATTAGCAAAACTATGCTCCTATTTGCAGAAGGACAATGCTATAAAAGGAGTAAAGGATGAATTGAAATGTGTGAAATGTGAGAAAAGTGGACCAAGTATTTGTTTCTACCAATTAAAACAAAAGCAGATATTCTATGAAATAGCCCCAACTGGTATGCCCAAACACCAAACTTCTACGGGAAAGTAAATCTAGAACACCAATAAAATCAGGCAACCATAGGGATCCAGTGAAATAAACACCACCCTTCATGTGTCAAATTAGACAAACAATGTCAAAGACTAACAAAAGAAACGAATACATCTAGGAAGAGGAGAAAAAAAGAATGCACAATGAGTAGACCAAAAGGCAAAGGACTACAGTCAAAATATTACCTTCTTCACTGGCATTGAGATTTTCAGGAACGCTCTCACTTAAAGAAACTGGTACAACTGGGGGTGAAACAGGTTTTGCAGGACTAGAGAATTGTTCATCTACAAGTGCTGCTCTAACTTTATTTGGAGGAACATTGACTGGTGTTTTCATTACCTTGAGCTAACAAGAAGATTGAAGATCACGAGTCACAAAAAGGCACTAAACTTTTCAAAATCAAAGATCTTACATGTTGAACTCACAATTGAGGCATAAGATTTCTTTGGGGCATCCTCATGAGCTATGGGAGTTGAATCAACCTCAGCAAGGTTTTCAGGTTCACTAGTATCTTTTTGCGGTTCAACCACTTCTTCATAAATTATGGATCCTTCTTCCTTATCAGAAGGGTCAACAACTTCAGGCACATTATTAAGCTTTTCATCTTCTTCTGCATCATTGCCTTGCTGCACCACATGATGATCAACAAGTTCTGCAAGGAGATTAAAACCGATTAAGAAGTTTTACACGAGCAACTATAAACCTTTGAGTTCCAAAATAAGCATATAAAACCTTGTTCAATAGTTGATGCAGGTGCTGCAGCATTTTCAAGGAGTCCATTGGCTGACGAGGGATTAACTGGTAACTCATTTTCGTCAACATATCTCATAACATCATTTAAGACAAAATAACCTTTATCCTGTGGAGCCAGAAAGAATGCCTGAGTAAATAAAAGGTGTGATACTTGTAGTTGTGATACTTCTCCTGTGAAGGGTGGCTGTAGGTTATTAGCACTATGGAAATGCAGAGCAATCTCAGCTTGTGCAACTGGGTGGGGACTTAACTGGCACAGAAGATGTATAAGAGACAAGAAAAAAGCTGTAAATGTGAGAAGACCCTGTTTGCTTCAGCGGTATATGCAATATGGAGTGGACAGAACAATCAAATCTATGGCAGTACCCTAGGAAAAGGTCCAGCAACAGCTGTAACTCAAACAGTGGATTATTTAAGGAAGACAGTAGACTTATTTCCATGATAGGTTTAAACATTATCGGCAGTAGACTCTAAGACATAGCAATTAGATGCAACACCGGCAGCAGAAAGACACTAATACATATCATTAATGCTTATGAAAATTAAGTACCTATCAAAGCAACTCGGATTTCCACCTTGTCCACAGTACTCAATAACCTCAAAAGGCTTGATTCTGCTGGAGTACCTGCCAGAAGCTACAACACTCGCAGCAACCTTCACACCATCCATATTAAGGACATAATCAATTCCAGAGTTGAATTGGGAGTGAAGGCCGATGACCCTCAGTTCGGCCCTCCATTGGAACTCATCACCAACATAAATTCCCGGCACAGAACCTATCCACTTCTTCCTATCATCCCACTTTCACATCTTTTTCATAACTAAGGCAGCTTCCATATGAAGACTTGCTCCCAACCTCGCCTCTGAATTCCTTCTGCTTTCTGCCAGAAGCTCAGAATACCTTCTGCTTTCTGGTTTCTGCCAGAAATAAAATTGAGTCCTCAAAATAAATTATCTGTAGTTGGTTTATGCCCAAAAATGCCCTGATCTTGTGACACCAGGAACACAAACCACAATGTGGTTCATTACCAAGATAACGATTCACAAAAAATCACTGCCTGGTTCAAATCACCAAGCTCGCAATAGGGGGAGCTATTCAGGAAAGACACTTCTGTTTACAACAGAAACATGGGACTGTGAGGCTGATACTTTTTCGGCATTAGACTGTTAAACAACAAATTTTCATTCACAGTAACTGTTCTCAGTGAAGCTATATTCATTGAGATTAACCACCAAAATGAACTGATACTGATAATAACATTAAAACAAACTCCCACAGAATGATTCTATGGCTAATTGGTTAGAAAACCTGAAGGACCATTCCACGCAATATTTCCCTTTAACAAGATGGAATTATCTCAGAACTATCTGATAAAAGCTTCTGAATTGAAATGCACAAAACAGAAACAAGGATATTAAGTTGTATGTTGAAATTAACAAAACCACAGTGAGAATCGAGAGGAACTAAAGAGAAAGAAGAAGACCAACCTTAACACCAAGTAATCGAATAGGCGTCATTTGGCCCGGGACAATACATTCCGGCCCCGCTGCTTCGACTATGGCCCCCGTGGCTAACCTATTTCCTAGCGGATCCGGGTCCTGGCAAGAAACCATCAGAAACGAATGAAACCATAAAAAAAAATTCACAAACGATAACAATCGTAATGAACTCATAGAAGGGTTTAAAAAGGAAAAGAGACCTTCATGACGGAGCAAGCGTAATTGGTGTGAGGCGTTTGAGCAACACAAAGAACCGAAGAGTGGTGAATCCTGGGGATGGGTCTAGCCGCACTGACCCTCCATGGCGCGTCCTTCTGAAGCGCAGCGCCTCCTTTCTTGGACATCAAGAGCTTCTGGCAGATTGGGGCCGCCGTTTTGCCGTCGCGAAGTCTGACGCTGATTTGGTGAAGGGGATAAAGAGCTTCGGTTTCAGATTTGGTGAAGGGGATGAAGAGTAGACCGGGTTTCAATTTCAGATTTGGTGAACGGGATGAAGACCTTCGGTTTCGCTGTAAAGGAGCAGAGCTTCGGTTTAGCAAACGACTTACTGAGTGGTTTGTTAATGAATTAGTATTGTTAAAATCGTTTATACATGCGACGGTAAACCGTCGCTTAAAACTAGAGACTAAGACCCGTCGCTACTTCTTAATTCTTAACATATTATGTTAATTCATAATTAAATGATAACATATAACTCACTGGTTAAGCATAATGCCACAATAAACCATTGATCCATGAATTTAATTTTCATTAAATCTACTTTTTTTAATACAAAATTTTTTAAGGCATTTGTATGCTAAATTAATCACATTAAAATTTAATTATAAGTATACAATTAAACAATTGACATATAGAACTAGAACAAGTTTTCTTGAACTAGATTTAACATAAAGAATAAGTAAACTAAATTCTGAATAAATATAGGTCACATGATAAAGATTAAATAATGGAAAACTTATGAAGGCTATCAGTCGCTAATTAAATTTTAACAACTCATAATCTCTACTAAACATTTATCCGACGTTACGGTGCACATCTTCACTATAGTACATATATTTAGAAAAATATATATTTATGTTAAATGAGATGAAAAATTAGCAACAAAAATGACTAACACATAAGAACTATTACTAATTTTTTGGATTTTCTTAAATTTAGTGATGGCTAACCTTTACTAAATTAGTGACGGTAAGACGTCACTAAATTTAATGACTAATAACTGTCACTACATTAGCGACGGTAAGCCGTCACTAAATTTAGTGACGCATGACTATCACTAAATTAGCGACGTTAAGCATCACTAAATTTAGTGACGCATAAACGTCACTAAATTAGCGACGTTAAGCCGTCATTAAAATTAGTGACGCATAACCGTCACTAAATTAACGACGGTAACCCGTCACTAATATTAGCGACGCATACACGTCACTAAATTAGCGACTATAAGGCATCACTAAAATTTAGTGACGCATAAACGTCACTAAATTAGCGACGGCAAACCGTCACTAATTTTAGCGACGCATAACCCTCACTAACTAGCGACGGCAAACCGTCACTAATATTAGCGACGGCAAACCGTCACTAATTTTAGCGACGCATAACCGTCACTAACTAGCGACGGCAAATCGTCACTAATATTAGCGACGAATAACCGTCACTAAATTAGCGACGTTAAGGCGTCACTAAAATTTAGTGACGCATAGCCGTCACTAAATTAGGGATTTTAACTATCACTTATTTAGCGAAGATAACCAAACACAAACTTTATCAATGTTTAACAGTCAGTAAATTTTCAACAGTAAATTATCACGTAAAGCCCGGTGAAACTTTTGCGATGGATATATTCGTTGTGTATTAATATTTTTGTTTTATTATTCTGTTTATTTAAATAAGATTGTTTGTCGTAATGCTAAAGATACAACAGCTTGTTGGATAGACGGATCTCAATAACGTAAATAAAATTCATATAATCTTAATTAAAATTGTTTCGTGAGGAAAAAAATATCTACAATCTAAATACCTTTGTATTATATTAACTGAAATAATTTATGTTGTGCGAGAATTTGAGACGTCACACAATTTTCAGCTATAATATTTTCATTTTTCTGGTAGTGTATTCAAAAGTAATTATTTACGTTCAATCACATAACAATTTATCATAAAAAATGACAGCCACATGAGAATCTAAACTTTTATTTTTTTATTTTTATTAGTTTAGTGACGGCCAAACGTCACTAATTAGCGACGGCAAACCGTCGCTAATTTAGCGACGCGTAACCGTCACTAAGTTAGCGATGGTAAGCCGTTGCTAAGTTTAGCGACGCATAACGGTCACTAAGTTAGCGACGGTAAGCCGTCGCTAAGTTTAGCGACACGTACCCGTCACTAAGTTAGTGACGGCTTGCCGTCGCTAAGTTTAGCGACGCGTAACCGTCACTAAGTTAGTGACGGCTTGCCGTCGCTAAGTTTAGCGACGCGTAACCGTCACTAAGTTAGTGACGGCTTGCCGTCGCTAAGTTTAGCGACGCGTAACCGTCACTAAGTTAGCGACGGTAAGCCGTCGCTATACCCGTCACTAAGTTAGTGACGGCTTGTCGTCGCTAAGTTTAGCGACGTGTAACCCTCACTAATTAGCAACGGCAAGCCGTCGCTAAGCTTTAGCGACTACCAGCCGTCGCTAAATTCTCACTGGAATATTACCGACTTTTAATTAGCGACGGTTTTTTGCCGTCGCTAATTAAACCGTCGCTAAATCCGATTTTTCTTGTAGTGTCAACATAGCTCATGATAAGATCCACCCAATCAACCATGAAGTCCAATCTCAGCATAACGGTGCGTAGAAAATTCCACTCCATTGATCGTACTCTTTGGCCATTGATCCTCTTTTTTTTTTTTTTTTTCCATATATAGTCGATTTATATGGTGACATGTCTCTAATGCCACTAATGCATTATCGGTTAGAAGTCCGCTTTGCCTGAATGCACTCTGATTCTTAAAAAGTAATTTGAGGTAAAATTGACTCAAGTTAGTTCACGAAGACCTTTGACACCAAATTGTATAACACATTGCACAAGTTAGTAGGCCTGAAATCCATGACCAATTTAGGATTTGCCACCTTTAGGATGAGCACTATATAAGTATAATTAATTTCTGCTCAAATTGAACCACTACCCAAAAGATCCAAACTATAATCAGTCACATCTTTATTTAATACGTGCCAATATTTCTAAAAAAAATGGGGGTAAACTATCAGGACATGTCAATTTTGTCGGATACATCTGAAATAATGCCTCCCTAATCTCTTTAGCTGTGTAAGGCCGCATTAGAGTTTCGTTCATGTACTAAGAAACCTTTCTCTATATTCTTGAGATGAACTTCTCAATCGACGATGGATGAAAGGTTTCTCAGAGCTCCGAAAAGAAAATCACAATTTTATCCTTAATCCTTCCTTGATCTAAAGTCTCCACTCCATCCAGTTGCATAAGCCCATGGATATAATTTCTATTATTCCGCTCGAAGGCCATTTAGTGAAAGAACCTAGTGTTTTAGTCTCCCTCACGAAGCCACGCTATCTTCACTCTTTGACTCTAGTAGCACCCCTCATTGTCCAGTAGTACTCCTGGTTTGCCTTTCCAAGTCAACTCATCAAGTTACTCTACTGTCCATCATCCTACCCTTGTCTGCTTTCTCCAATTTTCGTATTTAAGCCTTTATTGATGCTACCCCATCTTTTCTAATTCATCATGCCCATTTGAGAAGCTTCTATCTTTTGCAAGAAAGAACTAGCTTGGCAATCTCACAATTGGGCACGAAGCACATCCTCACATTCGCTCTCCTTCGCCCAAGTGGCTTTAAATCTCCACACTATCCTGTGAAACACGTCAGGCCTACCTAACAGATAGAGCTGAAGTCCATTATGATCAGAAACATACAAACGGGAAGTTCTCCAAATATGCCTTCAGAAATAAATTCTTCCACTCCAGTGTGCCCAAGGCACAATCTAATCATTCATGCACCTAAACTCCTCTCGAACAGATTGTTGTTCCTCGTGGTGAAAATCGATACAATAAAATAAAATGAATTAAGATAATAATCTAAAATAAAAATAATATCACCGATGATACAAAGGATTTTGAGCTGAGGCGTGGAGCTGCCCACTTTCTTTTGGACGTTTCGTACCACACCGGTGCAACGGCCTCGGGTCACGCCGCCCTCAGGATACAACAGCCCAACTTTATTGTTTTAGTTCTACTCACACTTGCACTATGGTAGAACAAAGCTACACTCACACATTTCTTTACCCAATATTATTTTGGACTTAAAGTGAAAAATATCTTTGTGGAAAAAACTGAATAATAGGAGAGGGGGGGAGAAGCAATAGCATATCAATCTGAATGAACATGAGATATATATATATATAGACTATGAAAGAAAACGTTAGATATAAGTAATTGTAATTTTAGCCGTTGTAAATAAAACGTAGCCGTTAAGGAAAATTAATTAGCCTAAACGTTTAGCCGCAAGTTGACTAGGAGAGAAAGTGAACGTTTAAGTTTTAAAGTCCCAAACGGCTAAAAAATTAATTTATTGAAATAATTCCTAACAGACATGTCAACAAGTAAAGTCTGAGCCATGAAATACACAAGGTCAATGAGATGAGCATCTTCCACTACTTCACGAAATCACTCCATCTGTCTGGGTAATCTAGGATGGTCTCTTTCATTCTCTAATGGCCACAACAATTCATTGAAGTCACCCATAATCACCCACGGGAGGTACACCTGTCCTACGAGATCTCTGAGTAAAGCACATGATTCATGTCACAGTTCATGCCTTGGCTATCCATAGAATCCTTTAAATCTCCACATGACATCAAAAGCAACCATTTTCACATCAATGTAAAATTAGGAGCAAGAAAGAAGATCTACTTGCCACCTTTGCCTCTGTAATATTGCTAAACCTTTTTTCCTCCCTTCGCACGACACCGTAAAATGTGAATAAAACCCCAACGATCGTTGAACCCTCTCCATTTCGAGCATAGTTTTTTGGGTTTCGATAAGAAAAACTATATCTGGGGTCATGCGTTGGATGGGTTTACAGAAGGCATGAACTATCTGAATTAACCCGAGTCCCTGATAGTTCAAACTTATTAGGCTCATTTCTTCATGTAGGGTGAGTCAGAGCTTAACCCTGCTGCAAAAATATCATCCGAACCAATCTTCACTTTCGTCACCCGCCTTACTGCATCTTGTGGCCCCTCTTTTTTACATGTTAATGAAGTTAGTAAAGTGCCTACCACTCCATCCGGCCCCCCGCTCCATTATCAGGAACCCAACTATGCTGCACCAATGAATGTCCTTTCTGGCGTGGTGCTCGCCTCACATCCCTTGCTTTGACAGTGCCACGAACCTTTGTCACATCATCCTCTAGCATAAAACCCACACTAAAAATAAAGCCCTCCCTTCCTTCACTAATTGATTGATGATCTTTCCATTAGCTGTCGATGGACCCTCATATGATGACTCCGTGGATGAGACATCAGATATTAGGACCATAGCTTTCTTTCCATGAATCCTCTCATGCAAAGTTGTCCCATGCCACGACTCCGAGTCATATGGATTCTCAGCTAACGCAACTGGTAAGGCTTTTTCACCTTCCTTAGATAACGCGGGTATTACCAAGGATGGTATTTAATAGTGCCAATGTTCTAGCATTCATGCATGGTAGCTTCTTGTTAGTGATTCGATCTTGCCATTGACTCCTAAGAAGCCCCACCAGGCGATTCCTATTTTCGTTCTTCCCCTCTCCCGCCAAACATCTAGGAAAGCTAAGAGTAGCGCATCCAATCATTATACTGGCGAACATTCCCTTCCCTACCCATGGCGCACTCAAAGTACTCTCTTTCTGTATAGTCAACTTTCCCACATAGATAGCAAAACTCAGGCAGCCTTTCATACTTAATATAATACCAATGTTTGCCATCTTCTTTTTCCACTAATATTCCCTATCACAAAGGGCTGGAAATACCAATAATCACCCTTATTCAAAATATCAGACCAGCACAATCAACTTTTATTACTTCTCCAATGCAGCTACCCAATGTTTCAGCCACCTCCCTTTTGAACCACCCAAAAGGCAAATCCTCAATATGAACCCAAAAAATTGCTTGGTCAAACAATAATGATGAGGGTCTACCACCCTCCGATAATACTCGCATTACTATCAGGCAATTGTTAAACAACCAGGGTTCATTCCAAAACACACTCTCTCTATCGGCCTCCTTCTCAAACATGGTAATGAACAAGTTCATGCCCAAATCAAAACCAACTGACTAAATAGTGAATTGAACATGGTGCCACCATGCCTTTTTCAATGATTCCCATAGCCCATCAACTCGGATGATGTGATTCAAAAAATCTTCATTACGACTACCAAGTCTAAGTTGCTTCCATTGGTTTCGTCCATAAGTTCCAACTGACATGCCTTCTCCCCGTTTACTGTGAGACTCATCTTCATGAAACACTTCCCTAATGCCTCCATCGACAACCCATCAAGCACGATACTCCTTGATGAAGCAACAATGTCGCGAACATAGCAACCTCGGTACCAGGAACCTTTAGCAAAAGTGCAGAAAAAAGCTGTAAACCCGCACCACCATAATGCCCACACGATAGGTGAAGTTGAGACGCCCTTGATAACCCTACCGAAGATGAGATTCATGAGACATGGTAGATCTAGGTTAGTCAAACCTCTAATGATGAGGACAAACTCTCAGCGGCTCGCGAGAGGGTTTGTATATTATTATATATATACTAGTTGGTACAAGATAACATTAGGAAAACATAATTAATTTACCTATATCTTCATCTTGCATTTTACTTTACGACAAAAAACAAAAACAGTCATTCATTCTCTACAATACAACTTAGGATTCGTATTTCTAAATTTTGGGTAATTTAGTCCACAAGATTAGTTGATTAGTTAGATAAATTAAGTCACATGTTTAAATGCCATTTGTCACCTTCTGACCAAGTTAATAGACTCGGCCACATCGTTGCTCGTGAAGGTACTCAAACGGTGGTAAATAGCATTCAAACGTATGATTTCATCTAACTAACTTGCCTTCTGGACTAATCCGCCCTAAACTTTGACATTCAAGTCCTAAATTATGCTAGTTCATAGTTCAGACCCTTAAGTGATCTAGTACATAAAGTTTGGGGTGCTGTTTCATATTTAAGCCTTTAAAAAATCAATCTATCTTTTGCGTGTCTTGGTCTTTCTTAAATTCTCTGTCTTCCCACCTGTTGCCACCGCTGCTACTTGATCAAACTCTCCATCATCGCCACTAGAACAGCTTCATCAGAATCTCCTTGGATGCCGACTTCTCGTGGGATGATGGATCACAACATATGACACTTTTCCTCTTCTCCAATTGGTGGCAACAATGGCATATTTGTGTTCTTCCGAGGCTGGGTCAATGTCTATGGAATGGAGGGCCATTCATGGTGGCACCAGATTCCTAGAAGCAGTGGGAAGAGATAATTTGTAGGGAGGAACATGCATGGATTTTAATTCACCTGTGAACAGAGCCACATTTGAATTACAAAATTTGGCTATAGAGGGGAATGACTTATGTTAATTTTCTGACCTGAGCTGCCCAAGTGCCCATCCTGAAGCACAATCACATGCATGCACGAAAGCACATACTTAGATTACTAACATTTAGGAAAGCTTTTCGATAATACGTTCACTGTCCCACCTATCTTGTGCCATTCTTCTTTTTAAGCCGTCCCAAATCTTTACAATATTGTCATATTTAATAACTTACTTTACCAAACTACCTTGCAAACTACCATTTAATAATATCCACTTTTTCCATCTTCCTTGATTTACATGCAAAAAATTTAGGACAAAAGTGAAAACAATACAAACTTTTTCCACTTTCTTAGTAATCTTTACACCAGACCAAATTGAGCAGACAAAAGGAGTATGAGATTGTTCAATTTCTTACTAACACTTGCATACTAATTGTAGTTGTTGCGGATGATGAGGGTGACATGGAATCTTGCACCAAGCTTCAGCAATTGGGGCGCTGCATTGACAATGAGCATTGAAAGTACTAGTGTCGAGATGTGAGGTAAACACTTTTTTGGAGGTTGCATGTATGAGGACGACGTAAAAGAAAAGAACATTGAAGTTGTTGGTGGAGAGGATTTTGGGGATGTTGAGGCTTTCACTGGTGATCAAGATCCTTACCTAGTGGCTCCAATGGTACAGAACTACTACTGTTGCTTACAATTACCTAGTGGCTCCAATGGTACAGAACTACTACTGTTGCTTACAAGTTTAGTCCAAGTCGCAAAACCTACGTAATTCATGCAACTTTAATTTGAGGAAGCCAAAAGAATAAGTGGAAAAGCTGTAAAACGCATTGTCTTTAGTTTTGTGCTTTGGCCATGGTTGTTGTTATCTTATATATATTCTCGTTTAATGTACTTTCCTAATTTTGGCACTTTGCCAAAGTTGATACTATCGTAAATAAAATGTGCTCTAGCAAATAAAGAAATATTTGCGTTCAGAAAAAGTGCCCCGGGCTAAGTAATTGTTTTCATTGCTCTTTAAGCTTTGTTTTGGAAATAAAAAATTAGTAAGAGTTAATGCAACATATCAAACGTATCAAAGTTGTATTCAGCAAGGCAACCTACGAAATGATTATTTTTATACATAGTGATTATTTTCTTAAATTATACAACCACAAAAACATTAAATTTTGGGATGACAATATTGGATCCAACCTAAAGTCTTAACCCTAGCTAAATTTAAACCCAAATAAACCTGAATTAGAAAATAAAAACATTCAACAACTAGAATTCAATTGTACCCAACCTGATATATATGAACTCTAACCAAGCCCAAATTAGGAGAAAACTAAAAATCCAATATCTAAATAACAGAACCCAAAATGACAAGAGTAAAAAATGACATGGGTCCAAATTCCTCAAGTACTTGAAATAACCTGATGTTTAAACGCTATAAACTTAACTTTAACTAAAATCAAAGAAAATTTAGTTAAGTAATAGCTAGCACATAGGTGACTGGAGACATGTTGGAGGTGAGGCTTTGAATTCCTGTTATAATTTGTAACATCATTAATCTCAATACTTGATCTCTCTATAGTTGTCAGAATCTAAAATGCCATCATATTCTAGGTGCTAAGAACAAAATAAAAAAAATCAAGAAAGTGACCCCTAATGGAAGAGAGCGATGTTCCCAACCTACCTATCTGATTGCATTGTTCCTACCCAAGGCCCCTACTGAACATCTGTTTAGTTCTTTCTTTAATCTGTCATTCGATTGATTATCTGCTTCTTCCTTTAGTTTGTGCTTTCCCTAACTTCTACGGTTTCATTGCTTTAATCTCAGTGAGTCAACCCTTGGGTTGGTTTCATTTTGATTTCTGACTCCTATTTACTTAACTCTTGCCCAAGTTTAGTTGGCTTTGTTGTGTCTTTATTGTTAGGAAATGACAAAGCAAGAAAGAAATGTGCGCATAAAAATGATGTGCTTTATTAACTGGAAGAAGAGCCTTTTATAGGCAGTACAATGTTCTCGTTATACTTAAAACAAACTTGCCTAAAACTTAGGAAACAAACTAACAACTTAGCTAAAGACTTGCACAACTCCTGATATCCTCAACAGACTTTGAATTAGTCTTCAACACTCCCCCTTGATTCAAAGTTGGTGATGAACAACTGAGCTCTTAGTTCTTCAAACCTTGCTTGTGGAAGGGCTTTAGTAAACAAATCGGCAAGTTGTAGTTCTGATGGGCAGAATTCTATTTTAACTTCTTCTTCAGCTACAAGATCTCTTATGAAGTGATGCTTAATCTGGATGTGCTTGCTTCTTCCATGCATTACTGGATTTTTTGACATAGCCAGAGTAGACAAATTGTCACAATAAAGTTGAGTTGCACCTAGTTGCTTTTGATTTAACTCACATAATAAACACCTCATCCATACTACTTGACAAGCTACAGTTGTTGCAGCCACGTACTCAGCTTCTGTTGAGGACAAAGCCACCGTTGTCTGCTTCTTTGATGTCCAAGCTACAACTCTCGAGCCAGATAAAAAGAAATTTCCAGTGGTACTCTTTCTATCCTCTTGGGATCTTGCCCAGTCACTGTTAGAGTACCCTTTTAATACCATCTGCTCAGTTTTCAAATACCAGACTCCATAGTTTCTGGTTCCAGCGATATACCTGAGAATCCTCTTTACGGCCCTAAAATGCTGTTTGGTTGGACATTACATGAACCTTGAAACCACGCCTACTGAGAAAGCTAAATCAGGTCTGGAATGGGTGAGGTATATGAGTCGTCCTACTAGGCTTCGAAACTTTCTTGCTTCAGTCATACCTGTAACATCTTTTGTTTTCAACTTCTCATTTGTATTCATGGGAGTTCCCACTGTCTTACAGCCTTGCATATTGAAGTCCTTCAAAAGATCAGTGGCATATTTCTCCTATGAAAGAAATATACCATTCTTGGTTTGCTTTATTTCAAAACCAAGAAAGTAACTGAGAGTTCCTAAATCAGCCATTTTAAACATGCTCATCATTACATTTTTGAATTCAGAGACAAGCTGAATAGACGATCCTGCATAGATCATATCGTCAACATATAGGCTTGCAAGAATCATACCATCTTCTCCTTGCTTCTTGATGTACAGCGTTGGTTCATTCTGACTCCTCTTGAAGCCACTTTGTTGAAAGAACTCATCTATCTTGATGTACCATGCACGAGGGGCCTGTTTCAAGCCATATAATGCTTTTTTTCAGTCTAAAGACTTTATCTTCTTTTCCTGTAATAACCAAGCCCTTTGGCTGCTCTACATATACCTCTTCCATCAAGTCCCCATTAAGAAACACAAACTTAACATCAAACTGGTAGACTGTCCATTGCAATTGAGCTGCAAGGGTAAGAATTATTCTTACTGTTTCATACCTTGCTACTGGAGCAAAAGTTTCTTCAAAATCCATTCTAAACTCCTGAGCATATCCACGAGCAACCAATCTTGCTTTATGTTTCTGTATGCTTCCATCTGAATGGTATTTGGTCTTAAATATCCATTTGAGACCAATTGTCTTCTTTCCTTCTGGTAAGTCAGCCATCTTCCAGGTTCCATTTTTCTCTATTGCTGCGATTTCATTTCTCATGGCCTTTATCCAGATGTCACTTTGTAATGTTGACTCTGTGCTCGTTGGATCTCCTGCAAAAAGAGCATAAATGGAAGAGTATAATTCATCTAAAGATCTGTGCCCCCTTCGAGGTTCTGGTGTTGATTCATCAAATGAAGTGGCTACACTTCATGCTGGAGTAGTTGCTTCCGAGGATGAAGGACTGTCTTGTCGTTCTTCTATTTGATCTTCATCATTGATTGTGTCTGTGACTAAGTGTTTTTCTGAGTTATTGTTCCAGCTTATCTTCTCATCAAACTACACATCTCGACTAATGATGATATCCTTATTTTCAGGGTCAAAAAGTTTGTATGCTTTACAGTTCAAGCAATAACCAACAAAGATATATTTCTTTGATTTCTACTGAAGTTTATGTCTTCCAGAGGGTATTAGAGTATAACACACACAACCAAATATCCTTAGATGACTAACAGAGGGTTTAGACTCATACCAGGCTTCGAATGAAGTCATATTCCACACTGCTTTAGTGGGTGATATATTCAGTAAATATACTGCTGTTGCCACTGCTTCTGCCCAGAGTTCATCAGTCAAATCCTTTGTCCTTAACATTGAACGTGCCATCTCAACAACAGTCTTGTTTTTGCGTTCTGTTACCCCATTTTGCCCTGGTGTATATGGGACAATGATTTCTCTCTTAATTCCTTGGTTTTCACAGAACATGTTAAATTCCTTGAAAGTAAATTCTCCACCTCTGTCTATTCTGAGCACCTTCAATTTACCACCACTTTGTCTTTCTGTCAATGCTTTAAACTTGATAAAATGCTCAAATGCTTCTGACTTAAATTTGAGAAAATATACCCAACACATTCTAGAGTAATCATCAATAAAAAGCAAAAAGTACTTACTACCACCGTGAGACTCAGTTCTCATTGGTCCACAAATGTCTGCATGAACTATCCCTAGTATTTCATCTACTTTTTTTGATTGTCCTACAGGAAACGTCTTTCTTGCTTATTTTCCAAGAGCACATCACTCACATACATGAGTTTGTTCCTTGACAGTAGGAAGGCCTTTCACCATGTCTTTACTGGCAAGAAGTTGCATCCCTTTAACATTCAGATGCCCATAACATTGATGCCATACTTCTGTTCCATCGAATCTGCTAGTTATCATCCCATAGACCTCTTTCCCTGCAAAGTCTATGGGAAACATCTTATTTTCTGTCATCTCAATATGAAACAGTACTTCACCTGTTTTTCTTTTGACAGTACATGCATTCTTTTCAAAAATCACAGAGTAGCCACAATCAACCAGTTGCCCTACACTTATTAGATTATGTGCCAAACCTAGAGCATAATGAACATTTTGAATCAATTTTTCTCTTCCATTGACAATGATTGCAATTGTTCCTTTCCCTTTGATTTGGATCTGATTGTTGTCTCCCAATCAAACCTGAGCTTTGTGAGTTTCATCTAACTTTTTGAATTTTTCCTTTCCTCCTGCCAAATGATTTGAACATGCACTGTCAAGGTACCAAACCTCTTTAGAATTAGCTGGTGCACTTACATATGTCATGAAGAGATAGTCATCATCTCTTTCTTCAGCATACTTTGAATGCTCTTGCTTGCTCTAGCAATCATCTTCCTTATGTCCCAGTTTTTTGCAGTATGTGCACGTAACTGGACTGTCTCGCCCTCATCCTCTTCCTCTAAAAGCACCTCTTCCTCCTCTATTTGAACTTATTTTTGCCGGCTCCCCTGAACTTGAAATGCTTATTCCTCTTCTAGAGTTTGTGACCTGTTGATCTTGACTTCATGTGCTTGCAAAGATCCCATTAGTTCATCAAATGACAGTATGGATGAATCCCTTGATTCGTCTATAGCAGCAACTACATGATCAAACTTTGGGGCTAAACTTCTTAATGTTTTTGCTACTACAGTCTCATCTGTTATGGTATCACAATATGTGCGCATTTGACTTACAATTGAGGAGATTGAAGCTAGAAACTCCTGAATTGTCTCATTTTTTTTCATGTTAGCAGTTTCAAATTCTCTGCGTAAAGACTAAAGTTTCACAGTCATTACCTTGGCAGATCCCTAGAATTTAGTTCTAAGAATGTTCCAGGCTTGCTTGGAAGTGGTTGCTGCTGCAATTCTCGAGAAGATACATTCATCCATTGCCTGCTGGATAAAGAAAAAGGCTTTTTCATCCTTTTTCACGTTCTCTCTGTGTCGAGCATCATCAGGATTTTCTGTTGGAAATCCATTCTCTACAAAATCCCAAGGTTCTTGAGACTTGAAAAGAACCTTCATTTTTATGCTCTAGAATTCATACGATTCACCTTTGAACAAAGGAATTTGTGGTTGTGATACACTCATAGCTGAGCTATTTGAAGTCATTTTGCAATGCACACATGAAGCCTAGACTGAAAACCTTGCTCTGATACCATAATGTTAGGAAATGACAGAGCAAGAAAGAAATGTGCGCATAAAAATGATGTGCTTTATTAACTGGAAGAAGAGCCTTTTATAGGCAGTACAATGATACCGTTATACTTAAAACAAACTTGCCTAAAACTTAGGAAACAAACTAACAACTTAGCTAAAGACTTGCACAATTCCTGATATCCTCAACAGACTTTGAATCAGTCTTCAACATTTATCTGGTAACAAGCTTGACCAGATTTAGGGTGCAAATCTGGAGTTGCTCCGATTCTTCAACGATTGAAATCTCGTCAGCCACTGAATCTAAGAGCTTGTCAGCCGCTATTATTGGCCGGTTTTGGTAAGTGATTAGTTTGCATCATAGGTTCATCAAATGGAGATGATCAGCACAGTTTGGTTTGTAGTTCTTTAAGAGTTGGTTGCTTCGGCAATTAAAGCATGCACAGTTTGATCTTCTTTTGCCATTGCTAGAGGCTTTTCTCTTGTGTGGTTGTTTTTATTTGCTGCTAGCTGTTGTCTGTTTGTTTAATGATGGCAAAGCTTAAGAAAGGGTTTATCCTTTAACATAGTAATTCTGTAGCTTCAATATTTATGTACTCAAATTCCTGGCAAAGCCAAAAACATATTTAGGGAAGGTCCCATCTGTTTTACCTCAATTGCTGACAGATTCTCTAGTTAGGTCTGACCTTTTTTATAGCTGTCATTATCCATTGGAAACATTACCGAAATAAAGGAGATAAAATTGAAGGTGAGCTCTGTAATAATTTCATGACTGAAATAAATAAATTTGAAGTAACTTATTTGGAGGGGTAGGATCGCATGCTTCATCCAAATAGACAAAAGTCTAGTTTTATTCCATCAATTCAGGAAGTGCTTGCAATTGTCCTTATAACGAACTATCCAAATGTTTTTTGAAGGAACGTGCCCATACACAACTACTTTAATATATCACAACTTGAGAAGGAAATCTCAACACTCGAGACTATGATTGATAAACATCAATTAGACCATGAGATAAAAGTAAAAGAAGCTAAAGATCTTCTAAAAGTATTAGAAGCCCAAAACTCTTCTCTAGCTCGAGATTTAGCCAAGACTCAGTAGGAACTCCAGTCCACAATTCTTACATCTCAAGTGGACCTAGCAAATTTAGAAAACAATAATAGCCTTCTAAAAAATGAATTGGACTCATTGAAGAAAATGAGTAGTTCAAAACCAAGCTTAGTAAAGTCTATTAATGACTTAAGGCTTCTTACTGCTACGAACTTAGAAGTGATGGTTCTCTCTTAGGCTTCTGAAGAAAGATGAATTTGTTTCATATGAGAGTACACTTGTCATATTTGTCTAAATTCTAGGTTATGAAACACTCAGGTTCTTGCCCTAAGCCAAAATGTTGCTTAAACATTCATTTCAGGGCCCATTAGTTTGCTCAAGAAGGTGCATCTCCAGTCTCCATGACTCATGCTTGTCAACCATCCTTTGTAGTTTAGCCCTATCAAGGCAGCCATGTTTCTTCATCGACAAGCCCAACACATGATCAAGACCATGAGCAAGGTAATCTTTCTTTATTTATGGAGGGCTTACAACAGGATCTATACAAGTTCCTCTATCACATTCAAGCTAAAAAATTAACCCATCAAAAAATGGTGAAGAAGAATAAGAAGAGGAAGATCATAGGGTGACATCTGATCAACAGACAAAACATTTCCATGATAAGCATATGTAGACTTCTTCTTCTTAAGTAAGGCACGTCTTTGTTGAGCAAACTAGTGCTAAAGACTATTTTCCTAATCTTATTAAATCTCCTTTGATGGTAGGAATGTTGCTAATGGTGATCAGTTTGATAGCAACAAATGTGAAAAAGCCTAATCCTACCACTTTAAGCCCTGGGAATAAGCATAGACACATTGATAAGATCTATCTTCTTGAAAAGTGATAGAAGTCAGTAGCTTTGGATAAGGTTTCTAAGGACATTCCGTAACATCATGTAGCTTTCGTCACTTTTCTCAGGTGATTCAGTGGCAACAGCAGGTTTTTGCGTTCAACCATGACTCCTCAGTGGAGCTTACTAGACCATCTCAGGATTATGGCATATAGCTAATGGACTTATATTTTATTTCTTACTTTTTATCTTTATATTTCTTTCTAAATACAAAAAAAAAAATTATTTATTAAGCTTTACTATTTATAATTCTCTTGTACTTTGGGGTGGATTTATTTGTAAGCTTTGGCTAATATTTTCCTTGGCAATGGGTTCTTGGGATTTTGGGGCATTTACTTCATCATCTTTTCCTCTAAGATGAGGTTTGGAATTCTTGGGTTGTGTTTTGCTTTTCTTGGATTCTTTGTGTTAGGTTATGTAATTTTTGGTGTTTTCCTTAATAAATTTTTTTTTATTACTGATAAAAAAAACTTTGAGCATTCCTGAAATGATTGTAACATTTCTATATCAGTAAAATTTGTTATAGTAAATTTATGATATTGTCCTCATTTCCACATTTTCTCTAAATAATGGTATGGTGACCTAGGATTTTAAAATTTTAAATTTAGTCAATGTACTTGTAAAAAATTTTCATTTTAATCCTTATATTTTTCAAAAAGTTGAAAACTGACCTCAAGATTTTAATATAATTTCAAGTAACTAACTAGTGTTTGAAAAAATAAATTAACCACTGGAAAATTTAATTTATTTTTGAATAGCATAAACAAATATATATATTGATAAAGAAAGTATACCCATCAGCTAGTAAGAAGTTAGACCAATAAAATAGAGTAGAGAACAATAGGCCACCATAGCAGTAGAGCAAAATGAAAGAAAAATAGCAGAGGCTAAATTGTTAGAAAATTTGATTCTTTGAATCAAATAAATCAATAATAAAATCTAAAATCATTCATGTTAAATCATCATGACCAAACTGAAAGTAAAATAAAAAATGTACTTGGATTCATTGAATTTTCTAAAACAGGGGTCTTATGGCTTGTTGTTTTTCAAATCAATATGCAAGAGTTCATCTTTGTTCTTTCTAATGATGAGGACTCAAAGGATGTAGAAAACTAAAGAGAGAAAACCCTAAAATATATGATTTGGGGACTATAGCCTTCTTATATAGATTGACATGGTCGGTCTTGTGTATCTTTTATTTTAGCCCATCATAAAAATAAAAGATACACTTTACAAGATGTCTAAAGCTTAAACTTTAACCTTATTAGATTACTTTCAATTGAGTCAAACATTATGATAGCACGTATATTACACAATTTAATCACATATTAGCCCATATAAAAAGTCCAACAATCTCCCAGTTGCGCTATATGTGTAACTTATATTAGTACATTATAACCTTATGAATACTCCAGAAAGTTATCTTCATGAAAAGCATCTTAACCAATTCTGTCCATCAACTATATCAACATAAGATCAAAGCAGTTTTTGTTACTCGTAATATGACTAAACCCATCAATGGTCACGTATGTTAAACATAACTAAATGACATGAATCAAGTGTGGATGTGTAGTACGTAAATTACATGCAGTGTGATCTAAACATATCTATTTCCAACTAGTTCAACCTAAGTGGGAACAATCTTATCAAATCCAGAGTGAATAGAAATTGTAAACTTTATTTCTGTAAAAAAATAACAATAAATAATCCAGAAAGTAATTGTAAAAGCATCCAAAACTTTTGAGCATCTAAAAGTATAAACTCCCACTAAATTTGTATATTATAAAAGGGTACACCCATATGAGTGACATGCTCATTAATGACCTTGGGTGGCTTCCCTTGGTAAGTGAATCTGCAATCATAAAGTTTGTCCAAATATGCTCTATAGACAACTGACTACTCTGAATTCTTTTTCTAACAATTTGAAACTTAAAGTCAATATACTTTGACTTCACCAAGCTCAAGCTATTCTTGGCATATAGAGCCGCCAACTTATTTTCATAGAATAACTTAAGTGGTATTTCAATATCATCCATAATTCATAGCTCAGTAACAAAATTTTGGAGCCATATGCTGTGGTTAAATACCTCATGAGATGCTATATATTCTATTATCATGTTCAAGGAAGCTGTGAATGTCTGCTTGACACTTTTCCAGGAAACAGCTTCTCTAGCAAACAAGTAGATATAACATAATGTGGACTTTTGACTATCTTGGCATCCAGCAAAATCAGAATTAGAATAACCAACGACCTTTTACTGATCCAATCTTCTATATGTGAGCATGTTATCCTTTACCTTTTGCAAGTACCACATAACCTGTTTGGCTACTTTTTAATAATCCATTCTAGGATTACTCAAATATTTTCCTACCATCCCAACATTGTAAGTAATATCTGGTTATGCAAAAACTTGAGTATACATCAAACTTCCTATGGATAAGGTATAGAGAATGTTTTATATTTCTTTAGCCTTATAATCAATCTTGAGGTATTGATTGAAACTAAATTTATCTCTTTTAGCAATAGGGTTATCCTCGGTTTACAATCCTGCATGCCAAACCTTTTAAGTACTTTCTCGATATAGCTCTTTTTGAGATAACTCAAGAATACCATGAAAGTGATCTCGGTGTATTTCTATACCTAATACAAAAGAAGCTTCACCCAAGATCTTTCATATCAAATTTCTTCAATAAAAATCTCTTTGTTTCATTTAGTAAACCTATATCATTTCTAGCAAGCAATATGTCATCGACATATAAAACCAGGAAAATATGCTTACTTCCCCTAAACTTATTGCAAACACATTCATAAACTACATTCATCTCAAAACCAAATGAGATAACAACTTGGTGAAATTTGTGATACCATTAACGGGAAGCTTTTCTTGAGAGCAGTGATGGATTTCTTCAATTTGCAAACCATTTACTTTGCATCTCTAAATACAAAATTTTCTTGTTGCACCATAAAGATCCTCTCATCAATGTCACCATTGAGAAATATTATCTTAACATCCATCTGATGTAACTTAAGGTCAAAATGTGCCACTAATGTCATTATAATCATAAAAGAGTCTTTTGATGAAACCAGAGAGAAAGCCTTTTTATAATCAATGCCTTCCTTTTGTTTGAAGCCCTTGGTGACAAAACAAGCTTTATATCTCTTTGCATTGCCCATTGAATCTATTTTGGTTTTAAATATCCATTTACAACCAATGGGTTTTGCACCCATGGGTAATAAGACAAGCTCCCAAATATCACTATCTTTCATGAACTTCATCTCTTCATTCATGTCATCAATACATTTTTTAGAATTGGACTATCAATGGCTTCTTGAAAGTTGATTGGATCATCCCCCACCAATCCATTGTCAGCTTTATTTTCTTGGAGAAGGAATATATAATCATCTAGAATCGCCCTGATACTTTCTCTAATGGATATAAGACCTACCTTAAGCCAGATAACCCTAAATGTGAAAGTGCTTCAAATTAAACTAGGCTTCTTATCTGTTCAAAGTTCATGATAAAGGGTTTTGTCAGTTGCTTTTGTTAGAACTCTATTGAGTATGTAAGCTATAGTCTTTAAAGCTTCCCCCCATAGAGATTCTAGCAAGGTAGAATGGCTAATCATACTTCTTACCATGTTCTTAAGCGTTCTATTTCACCTTTCAACAACACCATTCATACTAGGAGATCCTAGCATGGTCTCTACGGATGATCATCTTAGTGGCCAACCAAAAATGTTAGCCACACAATTGCCAAACAGATTAAGGATTTTTAAATGACTGTCTTAGCCATCGTTCCACCAACTATTTAGACAACCAACTAGAACAATTGCTAGATAATCACTAAAAAGATTCTTTAGCTTTTTAGCCATCATTTTGTCTATCATTTTGGCAATGAAAAAAAAAAGGTTACTCTAATGATCTCTATAGGTGACTTCTATTTTAGTGTATTTATAAGTTAGGCTATGGTTTGTCATGCGTGCACTACAAGATGGACTAGAAAAAAAAACAACCAGCAAATCAGATGCTAGTCAGTTAATATTTCACTTTTTAAAGACCGAACTATCAGTTTTAAGAAATGTGGTCACTAGCTTCCGGGTGATCAAATTAGCCGCACAACTAAAATATTTTCAATTTCTAATAGACACTTTTGCAATGGTTGGCGGCCATAAAAAATTTCCAATGACTAACCATTCAAAATTGTCTGCCAACATTTTCCAACGGCTAACAATAAAAAATTTTCCAGTGAACTCCCCCCCCCCCCCCCCCCCCCCACAAAAAAAACTTGTCCACGAAAATGAAATCTTCATGAATTTCAATTTGTTATGGTTATCCATTGAAATTGCTGATGGCAAGCCATAAAAAAAAATTTACGGCCATATTTCTGCTTGGTGAAAGAAAAAATAGCTTAAGATTGACTATCATAATGAATTTTTTTTCAAATTCAATATTTCTAAAGGTCAATTTTCGACAGACAATAAAAAAATGGAAAATTTTCCCTCCTAATTCTCTTGCTAAAAATTTCAATTTTTTATTTTCAGTTAAAATTTTCCCTCATCTTCCACCATTATAAAACTATCATCTTCCATCAAAAACCTCATTTTTTTTTCTATTTTATCTTCCTTCTCTTTCTCACAAATCTTCCTCCTCCTCCTCATTCTTCTTTTTCTTCTTTTTTCTCCATTCATCTCTTCCTTATCATTACCTTCTTCCTTTTTTCTTGTTAATTTCTTTCATATCATTACCTTCTTTTTTTTCCCCTTCTTCTTCTTCTTTGTCCCTCCTCTTTCTCGCCATCTTCTACTTATTTTTCTTATTTTTCTTTTTCATCCTTACAATTTTTCTAACCAATTATATGGCCATGGGTGGTTTAAGTGTAACCCTTACAACACTTCTGACCAAACTAAACATTTCCAATAGATGGAGACTATGTATGTAATTGATTCTATGAAGAAACCAGGCATAGCAAAATGACAACTCTAGTCCAAAACGTCTAGCGCATTGTAAATTGGGGACAAGCTTCGAATTTGGCCACTTAAGAGACTACCATGTGCAACACGTAAAAATTAATTATTTCTAGAAAAAAATTTCTCACAGCTATCCATAGGATTTTTTTACGACTATCTACCGGATTTCCCGACGGTCGCCATCCATCAGAATTTCCAACAGTTGTAGCTATCTATCAAGAAACTCAACGTTTGCCATTAGAAACCTCTTTCTAGCATATTTAAAGCTAACGAATGTGTTTCCGACAGACTTTTTTTTTTAGTTGTGTCGGTTGCTAAAGACATCTTGACAACTAATTAGTGACCGGTTGGCAACCAATTTTCTTTTGCAAAAATTCTGTATTTCTTTTGAATTGTTATGGTTACCATAAGTTTCCATTAGAGTAAAGATCAGCGCAAAAAGAGATATTCTAATTCTAAAGATCTTAAAAAAACAAAAACAAAAACAAAAAAACAAGGCAAGATATATGGGAAAAGAAATTTGTGAAGAAAAAATTTACTTAATGTTACGTAACATACTTTTGAACATATTTTCCTGCTATAAACTATTTTCCTCTTGTCCACCACTACTTGAAAGATAGCCTTTCATTGTCATTTAACACATTATGTAGGAAAACGTATGATGACAAACACATATACAAACACCTACATATATACCAAATTTTTCTTACAATGGAATAATCAATGTTTTTGCCTTGTCCAGCTAAAAAGCATATGCTTTCTTGAACAAAAGTAATAAACCCTAAATGTCCAGCTATATATATACAACTTTTAAACTCTTCCACTTGGCCAATTTAGAAATTCCGTTCTTGTCAAAAATTTTGTCTTTAAATCTACAGCTGTTTATTGTCTTCTAAATACACGATAGGTAGCCTAAAGGACATCCTTTTAAACATGTAGAAAAACATACCAAAGACAAATAAGAAAACAAAATAGAGCCAATTTCCACACGGTCATTTTTTTTTTTTTTTTGCCATTTCTTAATGTTTTCTTCAATTTCAAAGAATGTTTTCGCAACCATAAAACATAATAGAAGTTTTGGCCGAAAGTCGCCAACTATATATACTAACTTTTTAACATTTTCTCGTTGCCCAATTGAAAAATTTTGCTTTTGCTAAAAAATATATCACTAAAATTATAGTCATTCATAGTCCTCTAAACACTTCTGGCAATAGCCTAAGTAACAACCATTCTAATATATACAAGAATTTTCTGATGTAGCACATGTTTTACATATGAATAAATGACATTACTTTCAAGAGGCCACCAACCTTCCCGTGACTTTCATTAGATCTTTGAAACTGAAATTGTATTTACTTTTCATAAAAAAAAAATTGTATTTACCTTGTTATGATGCCTAGATACAATTGTACCACACCTTGATTAGGCGGAAGCTTATTTGTGATTATATACTGGTGACCAACCAATTCCTTCTTTACGAAGAAAAAACACAATGTAAGTCCATAAACTTTTATGGTTATGCAAAATAAGGATTTAGAAGAATTGAGGTGGTTTACATAGTTTAGTGACATCCGCCACTTCCGCTTCATCACCTCACTATCATCGTTACACTAACATCATCCTGACGTTGTTGTCATAACCTCATCATCCAGATGCTGCAGGCCTAACCTCCTCTCCCAATTTCATTGCATCCAGAGGAAGACAAGTCAGTGGTTTCCGAGATCGATCCCACCGCAGGCACTGTCACTCAACCTACGATCACCATCGCTGGTGGCTGGCAACACCTAGAAATAATGACATGGGTTGACGTAGGATGATGGCAATGTAAGGATATAAGCAAAAAAAAAGATTGTTTGCAATGTATTTGCTACACTTTATTCAATAACTTCCCGCTCTATATATAGAGCTTACAAGGGCACAAAATGTGAAAATAACAAACTAGCTAAACATACAAGATAATCTTGAACGTTAAGAAACAAAATTGACTGCTAGAAAATCTCCTCTTGATTTTGCTCAACCACTTTGAATTATCTTTTCAACACTTCCCCTTGATTCAAAGTTGGTAATACATGATAAGCTTTGAAGTTCTTTAAACTTGGGCTCTGGCAGCGCTTTTGTGAACATGGCAGCAATCTGCTCCTCTAATCTGCAAAACTTTATCTTAATCTCTTTGCTAGCAACCAGCTCCCTTATGAAATAATGCTTTATTTCTATATGCTTTGTTTTTTTGTGCATAACAGGATTTTTCATCATTGCTAATATGGATAAATTGTCATAGAACAATAGTTTTGCTTCTAGTTGTTTTTTATTCATTTCACACAACACTCTTCAAAACCAAACTCCTTGGCATGCTACTATAGTTGCTACTATGTACTCTGCTTTAGTAGATGACAATGCTACTAAACTTTGTCTTTTTGACATCCATGAAATTACACCAGATCCCAAACTAAAACAGTTCCCGATAATGCTTCTCCTATCATCCTGTGATCTAGCCCAATCACTGTCAATGTATCCTTTCAACACAAGGTTTGCAACTTGTAAATACCATATTCCATAATCGCTTGTTCCAACTATGTACCTTAGGATTCTTTTGGCAGCCCCAAAGTGATGTTGAGTAGGGCACTGCATAAACCTTGACACCAATCCAACAGCAAAGACAATGTATAGACGTGTGTGTGTGTAAGAGAGATAAATCGTCCTACTAGACTCCTGAACCTCCTTGCCTCCATCATTTTTGTACCATTTTGTGCCTTTAATTTTTCATAGGTATTCATAGGAGTTACAGCTGCCTTACAGCTATCCATGTTAAATTGTTTCAATAAATCAGCTACATATTTTTTTTTTGTGTGATACAAAGATAACATATTCTGTTTGCTCCACTTCCAGCCCAAGAAAAAAATTCAATTTTCCTAGGTCTGTCATCTCGAACTTTCTCATCATTGAGTCTTTGAACTATGAAACAAGTTAAGTAGAAGATCTTGTGTATTTATATCATCACATATAGGCTGACAAAAATGATATCTTCAGCACCTTGTTTCTTCAAATACAAAGTTGCTTTATTAGAGCTATTCTGAAAACCATTAATCTGAAAGAACTCATCAATTTTACTATACCACACTTGAGGAGCTTGCTTCAGTCCATATAACGTTGAGTTTATACATTTTGTCCTCTTCTCCAAGCACTTCAAAGCCTTCTGGTTCCACAAATAATTCTTCTTTCAAATCACCATTCAAAAATGTAGACTTAATGTCAAACTGAAAGACCTTCCATTGTTGCTAATGTGACAGCTCTCATAGTTAATGACAGGTCTTAACCAAGTAAGTAATTTTTTTTTTAGTTTATTTAAGTGTTTTAAATTAAGTACCTCAAGTTAGCACCTTGTTAAGCAAGAAAGACAAGCTTAGCTAAGTAAGTGAGTTCCTAAGTGTAGTTGGGCACCTAAAAGTCAAAAAGGGGCAAAATGGTAATTTTGACCCAAGTGAATAACATGACTATAGTTTCGATGAAATTAGGGTCATGTAAGGAATTTGGCTTAGTTAAGTCAAAAACATTAGTTATCCTAGCTATTAGAACCGTCCTTGAAGAAAAAGAGTAAAAAGTTTCACTAAGTGTTTAATTGAGTCATTTATGTCTTAAGTGACTTAAGTGTCCAAGAGGCCAAGTGTAAGAGGCTCTTGGGCATCCTTGAGGATAAAAGAAAGACGGTTTTGGATGACTATTTGGTGACCAAAGTAAAACAAATAAGAACTTGAGGGTGAAGGAGCAAGAAAACAAGAAGTATGCCTTAGTGGGGAAGTTAGGATATTTTTTGGTTAGTTGACTTCTTTTACCATTTGCTTTCTTTCCTAAAATTCGTAGCTTCCTCTCTCCACCAGAATTTCTACTCTAAAGCTCCCCATTTTTACAAATTCCCATTAAATTTGAAGGCCCCAAGGTGATTACAAGAAGCCTCAAGCTCCATTTTGGTGTTCTTGCTTCGATCTAACTCTTTGATGCTTGTTTTGGACTTGAAACTTTAGGTAAGCTTCTTGGTTTTATATGGGCTGGTTATAAGTTGTTCCCATAGCTAGAAAGGGTATTGATTAGAGGTTCTTGGTGCCATATCACGTTGGTTTTAGGATTGGAACTCAAGAGAGCTTGGTTAAGCTAAAGTGAACATGTGCTTCATTTTTTGCTTCGTGACTGAGTTTGAGGTAAGGGTTCAAGTTAATCTAGCTTAAATAATGCATAGAAATATAGTGTTATATGTGAGAATAAAGTAGAAACAAGACCCATGTTTCATGCAAGTTCACACACTGTCGCGTAATGCTATAAATGCATTGGGGACACGTCTCCAATGGCGAATCCATTTGGCAACGCGTCTCCAGTGGCAATGCGAACTGGAGACGCATCGCCGTTAGATGTCAGGATTCCAGAGCATCGATGCCTTTGGCAACGCATCACCGACGCCACCGCTAAGGCATTAGTCCCTCAAGCTCGGGGCATCCTAGGAATGTCTCAAACTCTCGGTTATCATCCATAGGCTAATTTAAGACATCCTGTAGCCTTGGTTGGGTCTTAGACTCATTCCTATGTTAAGAATTATGCATTATTTAAGAGGTAGCTAAGTAGAGTGGTTAAGTTAGAGCTAAGTAGAGTGGCTAAGGGCTAAAAGTGCTCAAGTTGTCAAATGAGCACTAAGGGGGATTAAGTCAGTTTCAGAGGCTACATTGGCCTAGAAGAAAAAGGTCTCAAACCTAAGCGAATTGAATAAGAAACCTAAGAAAATCCCAATCGAACCAAATGGTTCAGTAAGTGAGCCACTAAGGAGCTCTAAGCCAAACTCTAAGTGTTTGACTAGTTAAACCACATAAGATGGCTACCCTGTACAATAAATTAAGGGTAAGGCAGGTAAGTTTGAGAGGAGGTGATGACCTACTCTAGGACCTGTAAGTGGGACATAAGGGAGGTAAAGTATTCGAGATACGAGGGCCAGTGTCTCAAGTACCTCCGCCGTTTAGGCTCACGGCAAGTATAAGGAACTTAGTGTGCAAGAAGTCCCAAGGATTGTATGAACTACATATCATACATTCATGCATTGCATATCTTACATATTGTTGTCTTGAGTTGCTTGTTGGTTGGCTACTTGATTGTTTGTTTGTCATGGCTGCTTGTTGGTTTGCTGTTATCTTCTTTGCAGGTGCCCTAAGGGACCCTTATTAAGTACATTCATGTACTCATTCCCTTAAGTTTGTTGTGCAGGTTCTAACATCGGGCCTAACAACTAGTGGATAGTTGTGGGCTAAGCTTTCTCTTTTTACAAGTATTCTTTCTCTAGAATCCTTGTGATTCTAAGTTTACTTGTGGACTGAGCTACGTACTGGCTAAGTTCTATACCTTTACAGTGTAGAGACTGAGTGGTGCACAAGGACTAAGGAAGGGCTTACACTTGGAGCTTTGATAGCTCAAAGGTGGGGCTCAAGTAAAGGATCTTAGTTAGGTTTTTGTCTCGTGTTTATAGTACCTTGTGTACTAAGATGTTGCCTCTATTAAGATACATTGTGGTGTAAATCATTGAGTTACTTTTGGGTGCATACTAGCGTTGTTAAATGTGCACAGACTATTACTTGAAGTTGAAGTAACTAGCATTTCCCTGTCTTGGCACAATTTAAGCATGTTTTAAATGAAATGCTTGAGCAATGTTTTTAAAAAATAGTTTACTTATTCGTTTGCATTACCAGGACAAAAGTATGCATATCTTTTGCAGGGTAGGCTAAGAAACTAGTTGCACATAAATCGTTTTAAATTATACTAGCGAGTAATAGTTAGCCAATAGTAACTAAGTGGGATTCATAGTCCCTAAGGGCCTACAAGCCAAAAAATTAGGGACACTGTGACCCCGTTCCGCGACAACTGAGCTACAAGTGTAAGAAGTATTCTAATTGTTTCAAATCTTGCAACTGAAGAGAAGGTTTCTTCAAAATCCATGCAATATCCTTGTGTGTATCCACGAGCTACTAGCCTTGCTTTATGTTTTTGTATGCTGCCATCAGAGAGAAATTTAGTCTTGAATATCCACTTGAGACTAATTGTTCTTTTTCCTTCGGGCAAGTTTGTTAACTCCCACGTTTTGTTTTTTTCGATGGTTGTAATTCCATCTTGCATTGCTTCTTTCCAAACTTCATGCTCCAAGGCTTCTTTTGCATTTACTAGATCACCAACAAATAATGCATATGTGATTGCGTACAGATCACTTAAGGACCTAGGTTTTCTCAGGTTATGTTCTAATGCTGATTCCACCAGACATGTTGGAGAGTATCTTGCTAGAGTGATCACTTGAAGGCTCGTTGGTGCATTGCTGTTCTACTCTTCCACCTAAACTTTGTCATTTTCCATACTTAGAGAAGGAATTTCTTTTTTTGAAGAATCATCCCAACTTAGTTTTTCATCAAAATCAACATCACAACTAATAATAATTTTTTTTTCTTTCTAGATCAAACAATCTATATGCTTTTGAAATCAAGCTATAACCAATGAAAATATATCGTTTGGATTTTTTATCCAATTTATGTCGATCTGATGGAATCAAAGCATAGCAAACACATCAAAAAATGCGTAGATGACTTACATATGGCTTTGACTGATACCAAGCCTCATATGGTGTTACATTCCACACTGCTTTTGTGGGAGAAGGCATTAGCAAATATACAGCTGTAGTTACAGCTTTTGCCCAGAAATCATCTGCAAGATTCTTGGATTTCATCATAGAACAAACCATTTCCACCACAGTTCTATTTTTCCTTTCTGCAATGTCATTCTGCTCGATAGTGTAAGGAGTAATGAGCTTTCTTTTGATACCTTGATCTTCAAAGAATTCAGTAAAATTCTTGGAGGAAAACTCTCCTCCTCGATCTGTTCTGAGTGCTTTCAACGTATGATTGTTTTGTCTCTCAGCCAAGGCTTTGAATTTTTTGAAGTAGTCAAACACTTTTGATTTCATTGTGAGAAAATACAGCCAACACATCCTAGTACAGTCATCATTGAAAAGAAGGAAATACTTACTTGCTACGTGTAATGATGTTCTCATAGGTCCACAGATATCAGCATAGACTAGTTCAAGTTTCTCTATTGCTCGACTGCACTGTCTTTGTTGGCTAGTAGCTGCAATCCTTTAACATATAAATGACCATAACACTGATGCCACACTTCTGAGTCATCAAACTTGCTACTAAAAAATGCATAATCCTTTTCGCATGAAAAATAATAGGAAACATTTTGCTATCGGTCATACGAGCTTTTAACACAATTTCACCAGTACATACTTTGACAGCACTTTTGCCTTTCTCAAATAGAACAATGTAGCCATTCTCAACTGGCTGCCCGACACTAATTAAATTGTAAGGCAAACTTGGGGCAAAATGAACATTACAAATTAGTTTCTCTTTGCCACCAACGTTGATAGCCACAGTTCTTTTGCCTTTAATCTGAACTTGTTTAATCATTCCCAATTCTCACTTGAGCCTTGTGTGTTTCATCCAAATCTCTGAATTTTTATTTTTCTCCTATCAAATGATTAGAGCATGCACTATCAAGGTACCAAATTTCTTTAGAGAAAGATTGTGGGCTTACGTAAGTCATAAACAAGTAGTCATCTTTTTCTTCTGACTACTCAACAAATTTAGCTTGATCATCCTTGCTCTAGCATACCTTTTCTCTATGCCCAAGTTTTTTACAATAAGTGCACTGAATAGAGTTATTCCAACCACGCCCTTTTCCTCTAAATGTGGCTTGACCTCAGCCTTTGTTTTGACAAAACTTTTCTCGCTCCCCCTGAACTTGAAATGCTTGCTCCTTATCTGGCGATGCACTTCTATTAATTCTAGTCTCATGCGCTTGTAGTGATCCCATGAGTTCAACAACTATCATTACAGACAAGTCTTTAGACTCCTTTATGGCTGCTACAACATGGTCAAATTTTGGAGCCAGACTTCTTAAGATCTTTGCTACAACAGTTTTGTCAATAATCTTATCTCCATATGCACGCATCTAGTTGACAATGGAGGAGATACGAGCAAGATATTCTTGTACGAGTTTGTTGTTCTTCATGCATGCTGTTTCAAAATCTCTCTTTAGGAATTGCAGCTTCACAGTAATCACCTTTGCTGAACCTTGATATTCAATATTGAGAATATTCCATGCCTACTTGGCTGTGGTAGCCCCAACTATTCTTGCAAAGATAGCCTCATAAACTACCTGTTGAATAAAGAACAGGGTTTGCATCTTTCTTGATAACCTCCTTGCTTGTTGCCTCACTTGAGTTTTCTTCAGACCAGTCTCTACAAGATCCCATAAATCCTAGGACTTGAAGAGTATTTTCATCTTAATCTCCAACACTTGTACAAATCGCCCTTGAAAACTGGAATTTGTCGTTGTGCATGTTTGCTACTGAGTTATTCGAAGTCATCTTGCTATTGGTTGATGGAGCACATGAGAGCCTAGGTAGGAACCCAACTCTAATACTAACTGTAAGGAAATAAGCAAAACGAGATTGTTTGCAATGTGTTTGCTACACTTTAGTCAATGACTTCCTGCTTTATATATACAGCTTACAGGGGCATAAAATGTAAAAATAACAAACTAGCTAAAAATATGAGATAATATTCAACGTGAAGAAACAAACTTGGCTACTAGAAAATCTCCTCCTGGTTTTGCTCAACCACTTTTGAATTATTTTCTCAACAGGCAGTGGAGAGAGCAGCCGATGGTGGTAGCAGATGATTTGATGGTTGTCTAACTGGGATCATAAGGGTAATTAGATGGGTAGGGCACACACGTAGGATGTGGCGCACATCAGATGCGTTCTTCAGTCCTTGGCTTGCACAACTTTTGTAACAAAGCTGTTACTTTTTTTTCATCTTGCATTTTACTTTTACGACAAGAAAACCACTCGTTCACTCTCTACAATGTAGCTAATCACTGTTTTCTAAGACAAATTTGTCTTCACTACGAATATTCTACTATATATATAGATGTAGTGTTCATCATCATCATCATCGATCTCACAAGCTAAAAGAAATTAGGTGATACACAACGCAGAAGCATGGCCAAATTCTTGTCCATCGTCGTCACCTACCTCGGAATTGTCTACATTTTGTGTCTCTTGTCTGCTTCCAATGGTTAGTATTCTAATTCATCTTCTCTCCCTCCCATAAGCACACACATGGCATACACAGGCACATATGCAAGCACACATAAGGATGGGCACAATGCTCTGCTCTGTTGGAGATCCAATCTGACTCACTGAAACAGGATTTTGATCCACCAAATATGGAGCTGGCCAGGAACATCTCTTATTATTGTTGGAGCAAAGCAAGTTCGTCCTGCTGGAGCACCAGAGCTCCCTCCGGTTAAACGACGGAGAAACAAAATCCCTGACCTTCTTCGTCTTCTTCCTAGATTCATATTCTTCCTCCTCTCCTGCAACTGCAAATTAAGTCCTCCTTTATTGGTCAGATAATTAAACCGGCGATGTTGGTCATCGAGAATTCCAATCCGATAAGGACCTCATCCGGCGGTTTGGATGACTTGGACCTGGAGACGGCGAGCAATGTTGATGGAGTGGGTATAAGTTCATTGGAGAAGTAAAAGAATATGGCGATTGGAGGAGTTTCTACTGGGTAATGGCCGGGGATAAGGTTGAAAAAATTTTCAGTAAAATTCTGGGTATAGAAATTTTGTTTTCTTCTTTTCATTTTTCTATCTGGCCTAGAAAATTAGAAAATTTATGAGATTCTTTTGTCTTGTTCACTGATTTAATTCAATTGCCTTGTCTTGTAACCCCAGATGAAGTAGCAAGGGCCTTACCCTACCATGTTGGCTGCCCGAGACACGCCAGACCCCTTCTTCTTAAAAGCTCTCATCTTTAGCATAAAAAATTCTAAGTAGCAAAAAAATAAAATAAAATAAATTCGAATTGCCTCATCCCGCCGGCTTCCTTTGACTTATTTTAGGGACATTAAGCCACTTCATTCCCTCCCCAGGTTCCGGCCGGGCGTGTCATCCCTATCCTCTTTCCTTCCTATAATTCTAACATTTATTAATTATACTGCTGCTGAGTATGAGAAAAAGAATACCGATTCCCTCCAGATAAAAAGGTTTAACCACCTGTTGATAATTTGGGTAGAATTAAGAAAGATAAGTAGTAGCCAAGTCTTCCATAATAGGCAGGGTCCTACAGTTATGTAAACGCCGGCCTCAACCCCAACAGACTGCTCCGGTGCCCATCCTTAAGCACACGTGCATGTATTCATGAAAGCACATACTGGCCCGGTTTGGAATCAGTATAGCAATTAGCGTTAAAATTTTAAAAAAACTATTAAAATATAACTTTTAGTTTTTATCTTCAGTTGTTTAATCTCCACTATTAAAGTCATGTTTGACAATTTTTTTTATTGGCGTTAGAGTTTTAAATAATTTACTTTGGCACCGTTTGGTATTAAAATTAGCAATTAATATTATAATTTTGAAAAAACTATTTAATGGTAGTTTTTAACTTTTAATCTGTTGGATATTAGCTACTGGCTAGTGTTTGTTTCTTGTTTCTCTTACCATTAATATAATTTTCTGCTGTTGTTTAAAAAAAAAAAAGCTCTATTTGACAATAGTTTTTGTAATTAGTATTATAGTTTTGAATAATTTATTTAATAGTGGAGATAAAACTAGTGAAATTAAAAGTTAAAAGCTAAAAGCTGCCATCAAATAATTCTTTCAAAACTCTAACATTAATTGCTAATGTTAATATCAAATGGTGCCAAAGTAAATTATTTAAAATTCTAATGCTAATAAGAAAAAATTATTGCCAAATGGAGCCATTAAGATACTAATATTCATGAATTTTTTTCTGTTATTTGAAATTGTTTACCATTTCACTAACACTCCTCTAAACTGCAGTTGTTCCTGATGAGACCATATGTTGCACCAAGTTTGATAGAATTGGTATTTGCGTGGACGCTGACCATTGTGAGAAGTATCGTACAGGAAGGGGGATTTTAATGGACTCTGCTGCTTTCCAGAGCATTTAGAAGAAATTAATGTGCCCGTTTCAAATGGAAATGGTAATAACTATCTGAATGGTGAAAAATACTGCCATTGTTGCATCGAGAAGTTGGTAACTGACCCTTAATAATCACGAGATTTCTTAGCTCCAAATGGGTGGACCGTGGATATATATATATATATACATAAAAGTTAGCAGATTCAGACATTAACAACTCAAGATTTGACAATAGAATTATAAGATCAGATAAAGATAACCCAAAATTGGCCATTATGTAGAGTACGTTCACTATGGTGGAGGCTATGACATCTCTAATAATTAAAGCAATAGTGCGTTGTCTTTTTGCTCTGGCCACAAGGCCCACAACTATTTGTGCTATCTTATCTATATTTCCTTTCATGCTTGTACTTTTCTAACTCTGCGTTAAACTTGCTAGTGTACTATAAATAAAACGTGTTGTGGCCCTAGTATATTATAAATAAAATGTGATATGACCAATCAAACATTTATGTATGCAAAAGCTGCCCGTTGGTGACACAAAATTATCAAATTTTTTTTTAATCAGCAATGAGAGATTTTAATCAATACAAACAAAAATAAGGGATAAAAACGTTATCTTATAAAGAATGATAACGCCCTAAGAAATCAAGACTCAAAGAGCTCAATAACATGAAACAGAAACTCAAAAAAGAGAACCCAATAACCCTCTCCCCCAAAAAGTGAAACCCAAGACCATATGCTCGCACCAAGAATCGTAGCTTGGAACTATTGTAAGAAGCCATATAAAGGAGGATAGGAAAATATTGTAAGAAGCCATATAAAGGAGGATAGGAAAATACCGGTCATTTCTCGGTGCTCTTTTTATGTGACTTAACCCCCTCTACTCCCATTCTAATTTTTTTAACTTGTTTATTAATATAAAGCTTTTATCTTTGAACCCACTTTTCCGCCCCTCCTTTGATTCTTTATCTTATCAAAATTCTCTTTTTATCACACCTGTTTAATAACTACATAGTATGATTGGATGATTTGCAGCCAATATTACTAGCATAAAGACCCAACCCCACTAGAATTCTCCATTCTCTTATCAAGTCCACCAAATTTAATTAGCCCAGAAAAGTCAGGCCTAATAGAAGGAGGTCCATCAAGCTGGCTGGTTGAGCTTCACATGTCATAACTTTTACACACATCACTGCCACCATTAATAATTGTCCAAAATGCGTGGTTAGTCCTCCAACTTGGCAAACTCGCGCGAGTTAGTCCTTTATCTTTAACTCAGTGCGAGTTAGTCTTCTAACTTAGCAGATTAAGCATTTTGGTCTCTCAACTTTGCTAAATTAAGCGAGTTAGTCCTATGTGGGATGAAAAGCGTCCGTGTGAGGTAACGCCGTGTGGGGGGTTATCAAAAGTCCTAGTTTCCCAGAATCGAAAATTTCCGGATTTGGCGAGTGGCGAGCGGCGAGCGGCGGCGAATCGGCGAGGGGTGAGATAGGATTGCAATGCGAGCGGCGAGCGGCGGCAAATCGGAGGGTGCTGGTGAATCAGCGAGGGGTGAGAAGTGGCGAATCGCCAAGGAGGGCGATCCAACAGTGGAGGACTCGACGGAGGTGTGGAGCGAATCAGATTCGATGGAGGCGAGAAGGCGATCAGATTTCATGGGGGAGAGGAGACGAATTAGATTCGACGGAGGAGTCAAATTTCATGGAGGCGAGGAGGGGAATTGGGTTCAACGGAGGTCTGATTCGATGAATGAGCTAAATTCGATGGAGGCGGTGAGGCAAATAGGATCCGTCGGAGGTCCAATTCGACGGAGGGGAAGAGAAACGGTGCTGTTGGTGGAGGCAGGAAAGGAAAACGGAGATGCCCCTACCACATCAGCAAAAATTTAACACCGTCTGGTCTACCATCCATTTTGGACTAACTTGCTAACTTTTTCAAAGTTGAGGGACTAACTCGAACTGAGTTAAAGATAAAGGACTAACTCGTGCGAGTTTGCCAAGTTGGAGGACCAGCCACGCATTTTGGCCTTAATAATTTGTTTTATATCTCCAACCGGTACAATTCCTACATCATTCATCACTAATGGTTCACAGCTTCCTAAGGCAAATTTCATCCCTGGAATGCTCCTTATTTTGATTTTTCTGTAGCCATCCACCGTGAACAACCAACCTTTCATCTTCCTGGCCTTCCGTACGTTCGTCAACTTCATTTCTAAGCATTGCCTTCTTGCAAGCCACCACACCCCCCTTGCATTCTCAGCCTCGCAATATATCCTCGTTCACGCCCTTTCTCCTTCACCAACAAAGCTTCCTTTCCATTTTGTAGCCTCAATTTCACCATTGATCCCTCCACCATCCCATACAACATTTCCTTCACTCCTCTGCCATGCCTAATTTTGCCATAAGTAGGAGCCATTAACGATGCTCACTATGCTCCAACGTGATTTTTGTCACCCTTCCTCCAGTGAGAACCCTTGACAACAGTGAGAGGCCTTTCCCACCTCTTTTCCTCTAACTTCCAAGGTTTTCTATGCAAAATTGATAAGAATATCATAAATTACATATGCCTTAATTTTTGTACCTAAAAAAATGTTTCATCCCTTACAAGACAGATGCAATGTTACATAAAACTTATGAATACTCATGCATCCATTGGTATAATTATACTAGTTGATGAAGTATAGGTTTGAATAAACAATTCTTATTTGCTTATGTTGCACATCACCAGTAGTATTTTAATAGGGAAAAGAACATTTTTTGCCCTCTAACTTTTTCAATTTTTTTCCCTCTAACTTTTTCAATTTTTTTATATCAATCTTATAATTCATCAAGTTGTCAAACAAGTCCTCTAACGTTAAAATTGTTAACCGTATTATTCCTACAACTTGTTTACTTGATGGAAGTGCTGATATGGTACTTAATGCTGTGTATTTCAGTAACTAAATTGATACTTTTTCAAACCTCAGTTACTTACTTAAAATTTTTTCAAAATTTGAGTGCCTTCCTCGTTCTTCTCTCTTCTCTCTCCCTCGTCTCATCTTGGTCGCCTCCTTCTCTCTCCCTCAATTTTTTGTGTCTTCTTTCACTGATTAAGGCAATTTCAAATTTTCTGAACCTTGTTAATAACAAGAGCAAAGGACATCCCCAGAGGAGGCGCAATGGTGGCTACTTCACCACCAGCGGTGCGCCAAATCGAGCCCAACAGGATCATTGGCCGCCAGAATTTGAACCCGAGACCGCCAGCTCACTGTCTGTAAAAAGAGATTGAGGAGGATGATTTCGCTCCGATTGGAGAGGCATCCCTATCTTTGTCTCTGTTTGATCTCGTCCTCTTCCTGTTGATGGTGATGGGTAATGAAGGGGGACGATTCTCCACCGTCGGATGCCCACAACACCTAAATCGAGGCCCATCCAACTTGGCACGAGAGAAATCCTAGATGATCGGGAGATTTGGGTTTATGGCGGGTGGAGATTCAAGTGGCCGTGGGCGAGTGGCCTAGGAAAGTGCTCGACCATGTGAGAGAAAAGAGGCTGATATTGGTGGTATAGGTGCAGGTGGTCAAGTTGGTTTTGCTAGTGGTGGATGGTAGGAGCAGCAAAGGTGGAAGGGGCAACGGTATGTGGTGATCGTCGGTGGCATCGGAGGGGCGGAAGCAGGACAAGGAGGACATATTCCGGGTTCGAGTCTATGTTTTTGCTGAAAACCTTCTCCTTTTTTTGTTAACCAGCTTTTGGTCCTTCCTGTTGATCGAGAGATGAAAATTAGCAGGGGAATGTGGAGGCACCGCCGGCTTGGATTTATCCACTACTTCCTGCGCCAAGCAATTATTGCCTATTACCCCCCTCCGTCGCCCGCCCGTGGCTTCCCCCATTCCTTCTCCCAATTAACCTTTTTTAGCAAAACACCTCTCTCGGTCACTAGCGCTGCCACCACTACTTCTTTATCTCAAGCGTAGCCACAACAACAACGTTGAATTTGGTAATCAAGATGAGGCAATCGTCAAAATTGGAAACTGCCCTTTACACTTCTAATCCGAAGAGACTGATTCAGGCTGGTAATTCTCAGACCCATCAACAAACTCGGAAGAATCAAAAAAATTTCAGCAATCTAAGTATTGTTTCAGACTGAAAAAATTCTTGAACTATTGACAGTTGAAATAAGATGTGCTAAATGCAAAGAGTGGCCATAATTAAAGAATGTTCTGAGAAATCAAGAAGAAAATTGGAAGGAAAAGACTAGCTGCACGAGGCAATGGTTGCATATCGTGTCCGAGGCAACCTTCCTACTGACGAAGAAAAGCTAGAGACGTTCCTGCGTTTCAAAAGCTCTGGTGACGTGTGTGAGCGGAAGGCCTCATAAAAGCCCAGTTGTATGACATGTCCTCCATGTAAATATCACCAACTTTCGGGGTGAAATCGTGTTGCGCTAGACATTGGACCCCACTCTTGTCATAAAACACGTTAACAGCCCCGTATTAATTTCTACCGAACTGCGAAAAATTTCTTTTTAAAAAAATTCCAAGATAATTAAATGTACTCTCTTTACCATTTTAAACTGTTTTTCTAGAAATTGAGATTAAATTATATAGATTAATGTTTGATTTTTATTTTTTGCATTGAAATTAAAATTAGGAAAAAATATTCTTAGAGTGACATCAGCCTCTGATGGTGGAGAAGATGAGGTGGCACTATTGGAGTAATTGAGAGTTGATGAATCAATTTGCCGATTAAAGAAAGTTCAAGTGTAAGTGGATAAAGTTTATTATTAAAAAAAAAACTAAAATGACCCTCAAACCTTGAAACCATTTTCCAATAAATAACTGATGTTCGAAAATTATTAGTCAAGTCATTAAAATAAACGACGTTAAGTGCCATGTCAAAACTTCCATCAAGCAAACAAGTTGTATGACTAACAGAGCTAACAGTTTAAATGTTAGAGGACTCGATTGACAACTTCACAAATTATAGGATTGATGTGGCAAATTTGAAAAACTTAAAGGACAAAAAATGTCATTTCCCCATTTGAATAAAAATATTCATGATGAACATTTTGGGGTAATAGTATATTTTCATCTTGAATTTAGATTGGGACAAAAACAGCACTCGTTCATTCTCTGCAACACACCTAATTATTGTTTTCTCGAGAAAATTTATTTTCACTATAACTCTTCTATAATATATTTAGATGTAACCTTCATCATCATCATCACAAATCTCACAAGACAAACACAAATTAGGTCATACACAAGGGAAAAGCATTGCCAACTTCGTGTGCATCATCGTCACCTGCCTCACAATTGACCACAGTTTGTCTCAGTTATCTGCTCCAATGGTTAGTCTTCTAATCCATCTTCTTTCATCGCTAGCCTGGTTTAATGGCTAAAGGGCAAGAAGGACTGTGATTTCACATTTCTTCATATAATGCTTTAATGCCAGTTTGAGTGTCTTTCTTGTTCCAAAAAAATGAGCATTCTTTTCTTTACATATAAGTATCTCTTAATCCTTCTACTTTGTCTAGATACTTCTGATTACTGAAAAAAGACAAAAACAAATTCATCATCTCTCCCTACAATCAACATACACAGGCACATATGCAAGCCCACATAGGGGTTACGGCTACCTATACTACACCATAAATTTTAAGGTATACCCATGGTGTATTGGGTCGCATACCGTTATAGTTTTTGTAAAAAAATAAATGTTAAAATATTATTTTAAGATGACATAATTTTATTTTATTTTTTTTTGCACATTTTACATGTATACTAATTTTTCTCATTATAATTTATCAAATATAAATAAAATATATATGATAGAAGACATTTTCTAAATACAAAAAATATAAAAAAAATGTTATATATAAAGAAAAATAAATAATACTAAGAAATAAACTAATTTATTGATATAAGAGAAAAAATAATACTTTAATAATAACAACACATTTTCTAATACCACATTGAGTTCCTAAGTGGCTCAAAGTAACCATTAAATTTTTATGCTAACTAAGTAACTAAAAAAATAAAAGTAAATATTTATTTTATGATATATGTATTAATTATATTTTAATGTTTTATATATTTATGATATTTTGATGTAAAATGACCAAAAAAATATCTCACACACATACGTGAAAAATAAAATACCGTAGTACATACCTTACGGTATTTGCAGTATACATACCTTAAGGTATTTGCGGTATATACTGGTTTTTGGATAAAATATACACAAAAAGTGTGTGATATGTGAAATACAACTGTATACCATGGTATAACACACAATAAAATCATAAATTGCGAAAACATTTGCACCACGTATTACTTACCTACGATATTTAATTTCATGGAGTAGAGATGGCAATTGGTAGGTTATGTCAGGTTTGGATTATATCATTCAGGTTCAGGTTTAATCGGTTTAGCATGAACTTAGGTTCAGGTCGAGTTATTTGGGTTCGGGTTGATTTCAGGTTAACAAGATTTCAGGTTCAGGTTCGAGTTGGGTCAGGCCAGGTTTGTTTGGGTTTGGATCCAATCAGGTCGGGTTATCGGGTCTATATCATATTTAACTTGATTGTCGAGTTTACTTGATTCACTGATGCATAAGCCGAAATCACTAAATCTATCCAAATTTTTTGTTTAATTTTGATTAAAATTTAATTTAACTAGATATAAAAAATAATATAAATTTATGAAGATATATTAATATATAATTTATTTAGTAAAATACTCCCTTTGTGTCAAGTTCTTTGTAACATTCACTATTTAACAATTAATCTATGATTTTTTATTTTCAATATTATTTATTAAAATATATATTTAAAATTTATAGGCCTTGATTTATCATTCATGGATCAAAATTTTTATTTCTATATTAAAATGTTGAAAACAAAAAAATATATATTAATTGTTAAAATATGAATAGTGTAAATAATTTGAGATGTAAGAAGTAATATGAATAAATTCAATTCAAACTATTGAAAAAATCACATATTTTAAAAAATATGGGACAGAAGAGGTACTATGATTTCTAAAACCTAATTATTTCTATCTCTCTATTACCATTTCATTAATCGTTTTCTATAGCTTTAACTTTCTCACTCTACAATGCAAAACAGCTCAACAGAATAAAAGAAATTCATTTACATATATTAAATTATAATTTTTCTAAAGTCTTTACGGACCATATATTTTATATTGATTTAAGTTAAAATTGGGTCTTGTCACGTTTAGTCATCAGGTCATTTCAGGTTCGAGTCAGGTCGGGTTCGGTTTTGGGTTTTCTCGGGTTTCACTTTAATCATATTCAAGTTCAAGTTGGGTTAAATACAGTCAGATTCGGGTTATTGACTTTTCTAGTCAAATCAGATCAGATCGGGCTTAAGTTTAGATGAGTTGGGTCGGGTTAAATTTTATCATCCCTAGGGAGGAGCACAATGACTTGCATTGCTGGAGATCCAATTTAACTCACTGAAATTTTTTTTTGATCCACCAAATATGGAGTGGGCTGGGTAGGTTTCCTATTGTTATTATTGGAGTTGCAAGCTTGTTTGTCTCGTTAGATGCCTGGAGCTCTTATTTGCTCCGGTTAAATGACGGAGAAACAAAAGCCTTTGCCTTCTTCTCCTTCTTCCCAGATTCTTTTTCTTCCTCTTAGCTTACAACTGCAAATTAAATCATCTTTTATTGATCAGATAATTAAAACGGAAACATTGGTCATCTAGAATTCGAATCCGAAAGCCCTCACCCTGCGCTGTTAATGACTTGGACTTAGAGATGGTGAGCGTTGTTGCTAGAGTAACTATAAGCTCGATGAAGAAGTAAAACAATAAGGCGATTTGAGGAGTTTTTACTAGGGGAGGGTTTCGGGATAAGGGTGGAAAAATTTTCAGTAAAATTATGAGGTAAAAATGTGTTAGGGTTCGCGCAGCTGGTGATAACTCCGAGGGCAAGATGGTTAGTAAAATGGCACTATAAAATTTACGCGGTTCACCTTTCATTTTAGAGCTACATCTATGGGACAAATTCCGATATTTTCTTCCGTATAAAAATAGTAGGCTTATAGAGATAGAATCTTCTCTAGACAAAAATTCTAAAGGTATGAGATAAACCCAAAATAATGACACTCAAGCGCTTCCCAAATACCCTATAAATTATCTCACTATTTTGTCACTCCCCAAAAATAAATATCTTTCTTTCACCTAATTTTCTTTTGCTCTAAGAGCAAGCTTCTAGGACGATTTAGATCAAGAGAACAAATGGTTGTTTATAGCCAAAATACTACGTTCCTCTCATCCGATTTCCAACAAAATCGGGCACCACTCCAACAGTTTGCTTCTCTGTTTTCAATTTGCGGCACCGCCAGCCACAACAATAGACTAGAGGGAAAGAAAAAAGATAGAAGGAGCAGAAAGAGAAAGGAGAGAGAAAAGAAATAAAAGAAAAAATGAAGAACCCCACATGGGGTAGGGAAAAGTCAACAATCTCTCCTTCCCGCCTCATATAGGAGTTCCACCATTTCTACTGCCAGTCGATAATATTCAAACTTTTCTCTAAGTAGAATCTTGGTCATCATATCAGATCCGTTTTCATCAATATGGATCTTCTCAAACTGTAATAGCTTCATCTTCAATGCATTCCTTATTCAGTGATATCTCACGTCAATGTGCATTGATCTGGAATGAAAAGAAGAATTCTTATCAAGGTGAATTACGCTCTGACTATCACAAAACAATTCATATTTCTCCTAGTGGAAATTAGGTTCCTTTAAGAATTTTTTCATCCATAGCAACTCCTTACATACTTCCATTGCTACAATAAACTCAACTTCAGTTGTTGAAAAAGCAACAGATTTCTGTAATCTTGATTGCTATGACACAACTCCCCCTACAAAAGTAATCAGGTATCCTGATGTAAACTTTCTTGAGTCAACATCGCCAGCCATATTTGCATCTATGTAGCCAATTAACACAGGCTTTGCATTTCCAAAACATTAGCACGTTTTGGAAATACCACAAAGATACCTGAAAATCCATTTAACTGCAGCCCAATGTTCTTTACTAGGATTTGAAAGGAACCTACTCACTACACCAACTGAGTAAGCAATATCTGGTCGTGTACATACCATGGCATACATCAAACTTCCAACTGCTGAAGCATATGGAACTTTTTCCATTTCTTCCTTCTCTTTGTCAGTAAAAGGGCATTGTTTGGAACTTAATCTAAAGTGATTAGCAAGAGGACAACTAACCGCTTTATCCTTGTCCATATTGAACCTTTGAAGTACTTTCTCAATGTACTTCTTCTGTGATAACCACAATTTCTTGGCACTTCTTTTCCTTGTTATCATCATACCAAGAATTTGCTTTGCTGGCCTTAAGTCTTTTATAGCAAAAGACTTACTCAACTACTTCTTCAAACTGTTGATTTTAGAAATATTCTAGCCAACAATCAGCATATCATCCACATAGAGCAATAGAATAGTGAAATCATCATTAGAGAATTTCTGCATAAACACACAGTGATCTAAAGTAGTCTTCTTATAGCCTTGGTCACCCATAACTGACTTAAACTTTTTATACCACTGCTTGGGTGCCTTCTTCAAACCGTACAAGCTTTTCTTTAGCTTGCAAACATAGTCCTCTTTTCCTTTTACTTTGAAACCTGCTCCATGTATATTTTTTCTTCCAAGTCATAATGTAGGAAGGCAATCTTCACATTCATCTGCTCAATCTCTAAGCTGAGACTTGCTACAATTCCCAGAATTGTATGGATGGATGTCATTTTCATAACCGGTGAAAAAATCTCATCAAAGTAAATACCTTTCCTTTGACTAAAACCCTTGACAGCTAATCTGGCTTTGAACCGTGGTTGTGAATTTGATTCTTCAGACTTGATTCTAAATACTCATTTGTTTTTCAAAGCCCTTTTGCTTCTTAGCAATTTCACCAACTCAAATGTTTTGTTCTCATGCAAGGAACACATTCATTCTTGCATGGCGTTAATCCATTTTTCATTGTGTTCATCATCCATAGCTTTTTCAAAGATTTCTGGTTCTCTCCCGTCAGTCAATAACACATACTCATTTTCAGGATATTTAGTAGAGCATTGTCTAACTCTATTAGATCTCCTTAAAACTAGAGAACCCATTGGTGCTGGTGGTTGTTGATGAACACCATCATCATCAGCATTACCTGGTTCATTCTCAATGGGAGCATCATGATTACCTTCCTTTAGTTGATCATTTTGTACATCATTTCTAACCTATCTTTGCATTACCGTTAGAAGAATCAGTTGTAAGTCTATTGAATTACAATCAGATCCTAAAGCATTCTTCTCAACTCTCTTAACATCCTTAATGGTCTGATATTCAACAAATACAGCATCACGGCCTCTGACAAGCCTCTTCGTGACTAGATCATAAAATCTATAGCCAAATTAATCTTGGCCATAACTAATAAATACACACTTTCATGTCTTAACATCAAGTTTAGACATCTCATCCTTCGGGATATGCATATAGGCTTTACAGCAAAACACTAGCAGATGGTCATAAAAGACATCTTTTCCTGACCATACCTTCTTCGGGACATCATACTATAGAGAGACACACGATGAAAGATTCAACATGTGAGTGGCTGCTAGCAGTGCTTCACCCCAGAACATCTGAGATAGCTTTGCATGTGAGAGTAAGCATCTTATTCTCTCCATCAAAGTCCTGTTCATCATCTCAGCTAAGCCATTTAGCTACAATGTCTTAGAAGGTGTTCTCTGATGTCGAATACCATGCTCTTTGCAGTAAGCATCAAATGGTCCAATGTATTCTCCACCATTGTCTGTTCATATGCACTTCAGCTTCTTGCCGGTTTATCTTTCAACCAGGGTTAGAAATTGTTTGAAAACTTCTAACACCTGATCTTTTGACCTCAGAGTATATACCCACGTCTTTTGAGAATGATCATTAATGAAAGTCACAAAGTATCGAGCACCACCAAGTGACTTCAACATTGGCCCACACAAATCTGAGTGTACTAGATCCAACACATTCTTCATTCTCAAAGGAGGGGAACTCTTGAAAGATGCTCTGTTTTGTTTTCTTGCCAGACAATTAGCACATTTCTTCAAATGGACCAGATCTAGTCCAGATAATGTCTTCTTTTTGGCAAGATGAGTCATGCTTCTCACTCATGTGACTCAGTAGTTTATGTCATACCTCCACTGTGTTGTCATTCTCCACTGTATTCACATTATCCTGAGAGAGCTTTCCTAACATCATGTACAACTTTGAGTTCTTTGTTTCTCTAGCCACCACCAGGGTTCCTTTTGTCAGCTTCCACTGACCATTAAAGATTGTGTTCCAGTAACCTTTATCAAAAAGTCTGCTTACTGAAATCATATTCAGGCGTAAATTTGGAACATACCTGACATCTTTCAAGACTAACTGTGTATCATTCTTGGTCTCCAGAGAAACATCTCATTTTCCTATAACTTGTGACTGACCCTTATTTCACATTCTCACCACACCAAAATTGCCAAATGTGTTAGATGAGAAGAATTCTCTTCGAGAAATGACATGAATGGTATGTGTTAGATGAGAAGAATTCTCTTCGAGAAATAACATGAATGGTAGCACCATTGTCAATCACCCAACTCATCTTATGGGTTACAAGACTGACAATATCATCATCATGGACAATGTTGAACTCATCGACAACATTTGCTTGTTCATCATCACTACTGTCATCCTTTTTCTATCCTTTGCCTTTCTTTTGGTCTTACTTGAGTTTTTGGCAAAATCTCTTGATGTGCCCTATTTTCTTCAATAATGGCATTCAATTTTTACATTCTTTTTTAACTTTCCTTTACTCTTATCTATTGGCTTTGGCTCCCTGGTCTCACTTCACCCTTTAGAATCTCCCACGAGGAGGTCTGGCTGTGATGAAAAGGATCCTGCGATCTTCGTCTCATCTTTTCATTCAGTATTCCACTTTTGACGAATTTCACATTTACTACACCATTTGATGCAGAATTTGGAAGTGAAATTTTCAAAGTGTCCCAAGACTCTGATTATGAAGCCAACATTATAAGAGCAAGTACCTCATTGTCAAACTTTATGCCTATTGTGGATAACTATTCCACGATTTCTTACAAATCATTTAGATGATCTCCCATGGAAGCACCTTCCCAGTATTTTATCTGAAGCAATTTTTTTAGATAAACTAATTTGTTGTTGCCAGTTTTTGAAGTGTACAGCTTCTCAAGCTTGCTCCATAGTGTCCGCGCATAAGTTTCTGCAGATATGTGGTTGTAAACATTGTCTTCAACAAATTGTCGAATAAAACCACATACTTGCTCATGCTCAAATGCTCATTCCTCTTCCGATCTGTCCTCCGGTTTGGTTGTACTGAACACGGGCAAGTGCATCTTCATCACCTATAAGAAATCCTTCACCTTGCTTCTCCATATGTGATAATTTGAGTCGTTCAGACTAATCATCTTGCTATCTTGGCCTTCATGATGCTAATAAATAGCCAATATCAAGCAAAAAATGGTGAATAATCATCTAACTTATTTTCTGATGTGGAGGATCCACTTTTTAGCGGTAACCACAAAGCATACGATAAGTAGATATAAACAATAGACCTTGCTCTGATACCAGTTGTTGGGGTTCGCGTAGCAAGCAATAACTTCGAGGGCAAGATGGTTAGTAAAATGGTACCAAAGATAGAATCTTTTCTAGACAAAAATTTTAGAGATATGAGATAAACCCGAAATAGTGGCACTCAAGTGTTTCCCAAACACCCAAAAAATTATCTCACTATTTTGTCACTCCCAAAAAATAAATATCTCTCACTCACCTAATTTTCTTTTTTTTTTTTAGCAAGCTTCTGGGACGATTTAGATCAGGAAAACGAATGGCTATTTATAGCCAAAATACCGCATTCCTCTCATCCGATTATTAACAAAATCAGGCACCACTCCAGCTATTTGCTTATCTGTTTTCAATTTGCGGCACCACCAGCCGCAACAATAGACTGGAGGGAGAGAAAAAATATAGAGGAAGAAGAAAGAGAAAGGATAGAGAAAACAAAGAAAAGAAAAAATGAAGAACCCTACATGGGGTAGGGAAAAGTCAACAAAATCATGTTTTTTTTTTTCTATCAGGTCTAGAAATTTTATGGGATTTTCTTGCTTTGCCTGACTTAATCCAACTCCCTCTTTTCTAAGCCTTTGGCTTAGTATAGGGACATTAAGCCACCTTATCCAACACTGAGGTTCAAGATAAATATCTCCATCATCTCTATCCTTTTTCTCTTCTTATAACATTTATTTACATTGATGTTGAGTATCCAAGAAAATCTGATTTCATCCAAAGAATAGGGTTTAACAGCCCTGTTGATTTTATTAGATTTAAGAGAGATAAATGGTGTCGGTTTTGGGTTACCATTTTTTGTTCCTAGGATTCTATTTCTTCATCATACTTTGCTACCATCTGAATTTGTCCATTTTGATGTACATTCACTCTCGTGGACACTATAACATCTCTAATAATCAAAGCACTAGTATATATAGTCCATGCTTGTACATTATTTTTACTTTTTTTGCTTTGGCTAGGACTATTGTTGCTATTTATATTCCATTTTCATATACTTTCTTAACTCTCCCTTGGAGTTGCTAGTATTTTATAAAAAAAATGTGTTGTGGCCAATAAAAAGTTTATCTATACAAAAGGTCCTCATTCACATAAGATTATCAATAGGTAATTTTCTTATTAAACAAGTCTAGTTTCAAAATTAAATATTTATCAAGATTTTGAAAATGTTAAAGTTATTTTCAACTAAGATATTTTAGAATTGATTATTTCTATATATAATGATTATTTTTATAAATTATACAATTGAAATGTTAGATTTTAGGATAATAAAATTGGCCCCAACCTGAAGCCTAACTCAACCATATCTAAACCTAGTCTAACATGAGTTGACAAACAAAAGTCAACAACTACAGTCTGAGAAAACTCTACCTTATGAAAGACTCAACCCAATCTCAAGTCAAGCCAAACTCAAAAAAACCCAAATTTGAATAACCTAAACTCAAATGATTTGAACCAAAAAATTGACACAAACCTGATACCCTATTGGGCCTAACCGTTAGAGCCCAGCATTTGGATCCAGCCCATATAAAAGACCAGTTTGCACAAAATCCCAATTAAAGAAGAGTTTTAATTAAAGGGGGGTATTCAATAGGATATGGATTCTACAGGGAACAAAGTCCCTCATTACCCACACTCTTATAGGGCCATATTTTGTACAAATGTTTGTATAAAAGCATATTCTCATGACACAATCACTACAACAAAATGGTGCATAGGTATTAGAAATTTATTGACCTTTTTCTGAAAATGTAGATAAAGACATATGATTAGTGTCATATGTGAATAAATGCAGGTAAAGAATAATTTAAACCTTACTAGTTTTAAAAACACTACTAAAATCTAGCTCATTTTCCAAGTGCCCATTTACCAATTATCAAACAGTTGGTAATTATCAACACATTAGCCCATTGGTAATGAAATTATTAATTTACCAACAGTCATATCCGTTGGTAATCTATCAATCGCCTAAGCTGTTGGTGGTACCAACAGTTAAAGTCATTGCTAATTTTCTAACAACTTAAACCGTTACAAAATCAAATTTATGGACTAATTTAAAAGAACTATAAATGTTTAGGGATGATAGTATAGTTTTCTTTGGCCTCTCCAGTAGAAAAACCAATTTCCACTCACTGTTGGCATTCTCACTCATTTTTCCTCCCCATCTCTCTTACCTCTTGCACTCCCTTTCCCACTTCATGTGTCCACCACCAGTTTCTAGAAAGTGGCAACACTGCTGTCAGAATTTTTTTTTTCTGGAGTTTTTTTCCGTTTTACCTAGTTACATTTCTTGTTTCCTCATCTTTAATTTTCTCTAAAGCCACTTCACAAAAAATTGATTGTTTACCATATATTTGACTCCAAAGTTTCAAGTTAATTTTCTTTTTAGTAAAGTCCCCCAGAGGTACTTTATTTTTTATTCTCGTCCCAAATTGGTATCCAATCTTCAGGTTTGTCCTATTAAACCACCTAATCTTATATTATGTATCCTAATTGGGTACTTTCCGTTAATTTAACTGTTAAAATGGATGGAAAATGTTGACATGACATTAAATAACATTGAAATAAACTTAAAATAACAACTCTAGTCCTCAAGTTATTTTAATCATTAATTCTAACCGCATAAACTTCAACCAAAATCAACTATAGCACAAAAAACCCTAACCTCTCATCTACCGCCGCTAGCCCATTCGACTGTTAATCACCCTGCCTCCGGTTGGCGATTGCTTGTCACTGACTACCTTCAAATGGCTAACCCAACCGCCTATCGATCACCCTGCCTCCGGTTGCCAACTACTTGTCACCAACGATTTCTCGAATTGTCGACTACCTCTAATCACCGATTGCCTCCAATTGTCTATCACTGAAAATTTTCCGAATGACTCTAGTTGGTGTAGTTAGGGAACTCTAATTGGACGAGGAAACAATCTTCTACTGCTCTTCCCCCCATTTTACCAAACATTACATGGTCTTCGCCGAATGTGCCACCACCCCAAACAAATTTGTTTGCCCAAAAGGCATTAATTGTCGATGGAGCATATCGTCGAACTCAAAGCATTCATCATCACAGAAGACAGAAGTTCTGATCTTTAGGTCTCTCATAGCCATTCCTATCTCCAATTCTACCTTTCATTGAATTCACCCACTTCTCCACCCTTCTTCAAACCCATCATTGTCTAATGACTTAGGTCGATTGTCACTCAATTCAAAGAAGAGGAGAACTAATTTTAGTGGACGTGTTTAGGACTTAGAATTAGTTATTATAAAATTTTATGGCTCAAAGTTGTTATTTTAAATTTGTTTTAGTGTTATTGAATGTCAAATTAGCATTTTCGTCTAAGTTAACAGTGAAATCATTGAAAAGTACCCAATTGAAATGCACAAGTGAGTTTAGATAGTTTAATAGGATAAATTTGAAGGTTGAGTACCAATTTGAGACAAGAATAAAAGCTAAGGTACCCTTGATGAACTTTACCCTTTTTTATCTAAAAAATTTGTTTTGTTTACATGGTTTTGATCCTTCTGTTCTCATCTTTAATTTTTCTAACAATGTTTCTTAAAAAACATAATTGGTTTTCGTAGATCAAGCTTCAAAGTTTTGAAACTTGTTGGTAACTTTTTTTTATTTATGGGTTTTGGGTTGGTTTTTTGGCAGCTTCCTTTTTGAGTTTATTATTGGCGGGTTTGTTGCGAGCCGTACAAGAGGGTGGTTAGTGGCTGCTCAATTGTCCATCGAAGCATGGGATCGACGTGCCACCAAGTCCAAGTGTGGACATGGATGAATTAATCTCTATTATGTTGCTGACTTTGCTATTGCCATTATATCTGATTAAATGCTGCTATCTTTATGTCTGCCATTTTTATTTTACTTTTGTTGATTTAATTAATATTTTGAGTTTCTTGTTGTTTCTTTTGCAAATGTGACCGAATCATTATTGGTAGAAGTTGATCAAATTTACACCATTTGGCATGCCTGGCTTCTTCAATTTTCTGTAAGTATAATCTTGTGAAGGTTTGTCTGCCTAATTGAAGTTGTTTATGAACTAAGAATGTTGCCTTTTTTTTATTTTGATAAAATGAACATGTTGGGCTAGGAACATCTTTGACTTTTAACACATAATATTTCAATAGACAATAAAGACAAATGTGAGTAGAACATTGTACATGCTTGGACTTGTCAAGAGATTTAGAGCAGGATTGATGAACGTCTTATTGGTATATTGTAATTCTATTAAATTTAATTTTGTTTTAGGTTATTTTATTTATGTTATTTTTTATTGTATGTAATTTAGGTAATTTATGTTATTTTTTCTTGTAGTTTAGTATTTTTCTAATTTGAACGCTTCTTTAAATTCTAGTAATATTTTCTAGGAAACCTTTTTAATTTTTTATTTTGAAAAGAATAATTTTAAGTTATTTCTTGAGTAGTTGTTTTATTTTTTTACTTGTAATATTTAGGTATTTTCTTTTAGTTTTGTGTAATTTTATGTTATTTCAAATTGGCTTCAAATTCTTGTAATGTTTGTAGGAAACCCAACAATTTTTTTGCATAAATAGAAGCAAGTTTTTTTTAAAATAAAAAAAGTAATTTCTAATGCAAACATATTAAAAACTGCTTTAAATTTTCTTAATACCATGAAATTTACTCAAATGGTTAAACGTATTGCTAATTACCAATGGCCTTAGCCGTAGTAATTCATCAACTGCTGAACGCACTGGTAACCACCAACTGCGAAGACCTTTAGTAATTTACCAACATTAAACGCATTGGTAGCTACCAATGGCTTAAGCCGTTGGTAAAATTTTAGCTGTTACTACAAGTGGCTGATCTTATACCATCGATGATTATAAATGGCTTATTTACCAACATACATACTTTGGAAATTACCAACGGCTCAACATCTAACCATTGGTAAAAAATTTTCCAATGCATTGAGTACCAACTACCTACTACCAATGGTCTCACGTTCGTAATTTACCAACACGAGACCATTGGTAATAGCCGTTAGTAAATACCCGTATTTTAGTAGTGAAAAAATATAGGTGAAAAACCTTATAAATCTGACTAACTTTAAGAAATACAGCTAAAGAACCTCCCAAAATTTGACAAGTTTCTTGAAAACATAGCAAAAAATCTTCAAGTCCACTATGTGTACACAAAGCCTAACTTATTTCTTTCTTCACCCGGCTTAAGAGTTCTATGGGAAAAAACAAACAAAAAATGAAGACTTCAATCTATTTCTACTTTGCCTCTAACGCCCTTGACCTTGATGTCCATCTTGATATCATGATTCTCAACTTCGATCATGAGGTACTCGAAGTTTGTGCCTACCGGCTTCATTCTCCTTTCAGGGCCTTGGCTTCACAAATTGATGATCTTCATTGCTTTCAAACTGCTTATTGAGCCTGTTGTTAAACCTTGCACAGTTGAGGGTTTGTTCTTTAACTTAATCTCTCGTTTCCTTATATCACTTTTTTTATTATTTCCTTGAAATCCCATGACGATCGATTTGTTTTGTTCAATAAGGGTATTTTTGCATATACTTTACCTTACAAGAGGACACCGTACTTCTCTAATTCTAAATTCTTGAACATCTTCTTCATATCATGCTCGTAATTGATGTCACCATTATCTCCTCATTGATGCTCAGCTTCAATCTCAATTTTACCACTATCTTTCACTTTAATTTAATTTTTTCTTTTGCATACTCTGGTTCTTCACCAAAGTTTTCGTGCTTCCCATGAATCAAGTTCGTATAATAGAATTGTTAATCCATTTATTAGTTAGTTTACAACTAAAAGATAAATTTTGAATCTTGATTCAGTTCCAGTAGTTGATTAGCTATGATGGAACAATTATAGCCTTGGTATGAAAAAATGCTACAGAATTCAAAATTATAAAAAAGGGCTAGAATTTATTTAAGATTGAAACCAAGAACAAGCAGCCATGTGAGTTGGGACAAGATTCCACTAAGGCAACTGCTGATGTTGACAAACAAGTCAGGCTTATGATGGACAAAAATGTGAAATTGCATGCTAAATATGCTACAGGTAGATAATTGTTATAGAAATGTTAATTGTTAGTTCTTTGTTTGGCCATGACATTTGCCTAAATCTGATGTTTGCTCCTTCTTTTACTATTTTCTATTTTTTTTTAAACCATGGAACTTCAATCCAGAAATTCAAAATTGGGTTCTAAACCACAACAAAAAGGCTATGGACTTGAAGGCATGCCAAACACATAGTGATTAGCAACATAAAGGGATGCCAATATAAATTCAAATGGTTAGTTTTCTTTATCATTCTTCCGTTTAAAATAATGCAATTAAATAATCCTTTTAAGAGAACTCTCCTCCAACAGTTAGTTTGATTAGGTTATCTGATACCATCCAAGTCATGTGATATTTTTCTTCGGGTGTTGGCTGTTGTTGAAACTAGTATTGGAATGCATTACTCATGTTGTTGTATGTCATAATTTTGGACACCAATTTCAATTAGCATTGGATATTGAACATTATGAAGACAATGATTCATGCAATGAGAATTACACCATGTAGAAAAAAAACATGGTAGTGATTGACTCCTGAGAACAGTAACTGATATATCCACTTAAACCTAGGTAGACTTTTGCCATCAAGATATTTTTTTTGTTACAAGTTGCTTTCAAGATCCAAAATGAAGGAAAACTATGCATTCAAGTGAATGAAACAGAGGAAGATTCTAGTTATCTCTTTCATTGTGCTTTTTTTTTTAAACTAACACTTTTTTATCTTTTTGCACATTTTTACATGATTGCCTTAAAAGTAAAATTACTATTGTTCAATTCACTATACTATAGCTATTCTAATATTTGTTTTCTTCTTGTATTTTTGTAAAGACTTGTTTCCCATAATAAGATAGAAGATGATGTTAGTTATACTATACTCATTTCTCTTAAACCCAAAAAAAAAGTTAAACATGGAAGAGGTTAGGATCTTCATAGCCTGAAAATCGACATGCCTTCTAGGTGAGTTAAGTCTGAAGAAGAATGAATCAGGTGAACGGTGGTAGTGTGTTCGGATTCAGGCAAAGGGATTAAAAGCTCATTCTTATACTAGTTTTCTCTTACATTATACTAGCACTTGAGGAGCTCACTGGAGTGGCCTTACTCTCAACAACGTGAGATTTAGAGGTGGCTTCATTGAGGCTGAGGAACAACAAAAAAAGAACATAAAAGGCAAAGGTGGACTTGAATTTTGGTGGGTATGACAAGAGATGTTATAAAGGTAGGGTGGTTTTTGTATCATCTTTGTTTTATATGTAGTAGGCATTAGCAGTGTAAGTGCTAGTATATGGATGATGAAGCCAGAAAAAAGCTTTGCATAGAATAGGTTTTATTTTCAATTACCATTATGTTTGATTTCGAAGACCTTGTAAAATTTACATTTTAATGAAATAAAATTTGATTTGTACATCTTTTTATGTTCCGAATTAACTATAAATGTTTAGAAAAATAATTTTTTAAAATGCACTCAAAACATATGTGAATATTGAAACTTATTAGGATATCTGCTTGCATTTTTAAGAAGTGCAAGCGAAGGTTGACCTATGCTAGCATTTTTTGAGAAAAAAACCACTAATTTTTGTGCCATTAGTAGCGTGTTTTCCTAATACATATTGCTAAAATAATGCTTTCACTTGCGTTTTGTGGAAAAAACTGTTTAAGATATGTGCTTTTAGCTACATGTCTAAAACGCTGACAAAAGCTAAGATTTTTACCAATGTGTTCCTAGCCTGTATTTTTAGCTTTATTTTTGAAATAGTTGGTAAATTTATTGGTGGCATTTAAAAATGTTGAGAAAGATCCAAAAACAGATTGCTGATACTCCTTTTCCTTGTAATGATTCCAGGTATGCACATCAGAATACCTTACTTTCATATCTGCTCTGCCATTGTCTGGAGAGTTAACTTGACCTTTGGGAGTGTTTTTCCTAGAGACACACTTTGGAACTTTGGCATTGTGGCGAAACAGGGCCCCAATGCCTTAAATTACTAGCACTGGTAGGCTTTTTAGGAATTATGATCCCACTTAGGTTACAGTTGGTTAGTTATTACTCGTGAAGTATCTTAAATCATTCTGTGCAACTAGTTACTTAGCCTACCCTGCATAGGAAATATGCATACAGTGTTATGGCTATGCAATAACAATTAAATTATAAATATCATTGAAAATAATGTCGCGGAAATTAACGAAAACATAATTCAGAACAAGCCAAAACATAAAACTTTAGTTGCTTTAACTTCAAGTAACAACTATGTGGATGTATCTCAAACTTATATGCACCCAAAGGTAACCCTAGTGTTATACACACCAATGGACACTAGTAGAGGCGATCTATGTATGAAATTACCAGACATATAAAAGAAACAGCTCATATCTACTAAGATCTATCCTTAGCTCTTCACCTAAGCAAGCTACCTTCAAGTGATGAGCCACACTTTCGTTGTACTCACTTAGCTTCAAATTGTAAGGCAAACACTTTGGTCAGTACTAGCTTATGCCATAAGTAACTTAGAAATGTAAAGTTTCCTACTTAGAGAATACCTTTGAACCAATAAAACTTAGCCTTAATAGCAGCCCCTTACCAACTGTTAAGGCCGACTAGTCCACTTAATACATGCACAACACTTAAAGGGTGAGTACTCTAAAGTACTCAGTAAGGGATTTGGTACCTACAGGAAAAAACAATGCAAGCATGCAAATATATGCATATATATAATGCAAACAAAATAAGCAAGCAACCGCCATAATCAGAAACAAGAAAAGAACAACAAATAATGCAAATGATGGATGGATGGATGGATGGATTGATTGATTGATGGATGAAATATGCGCATGCACATGCTTCTCAGACTTCCTTACACCCAAAGGTGCTAGACTTGCCGTGAGCTCTTACGGCTAGGGTACTTGGATACTGGCTCTCATATCCTATGCTAGCACTTAACTAATCCCATGAAGTCCTCTTACAGGCATCTTAGAGTAAGTCATCACTTACTCAAACCTTGCCCGCCTTGATGGGCTACTTAGAGTAAGTCACCTCTTACTCATTCCTCACCCATCTCTTCCCTTAACTTCTTGTGCAGGGTAGCTATCTTATGTGGTTCAACTTACCAAGCTCTTCGAGCTTAACTTAGGGCTTCTTTGTGGCTTACTTACCAAACCCTAAAGTTTGGTTGGGATTCCTTTAGGTTTCCTTTTGATTGCCCAAAGGTCTAAGACCTCCCACTTGGGCCAACAAAGAGTTTGAAACCCGCCTTAATCCCCTTAGTGCTCACTTGGCAACTTGAGCACTTTAACTTCCTTAGCCACGATTCCTTACCCTACCTTAACTACACTACTTAGCTACCACCTAAATAATGAATAATTCACAACTTAGGAATGAGCTCCTGACCTAAATGAGCCTACAAAACATCTTAAATTAGCCTAGGGATGATAACCGAGAGTTTGAAACATCCGTAGGATGGCCCGAGCTTGAGGAACTAATGCCTTGGCGGCATCATCGGCGATGAGTCACCAAAGGCATCAACGTTCTGGAATCCTAATGTCTAACGGGGACGTGTATCCAGGTGGTGACACATCGGCAAATGGCGTCACTAATGCATTACAAAATTGTGCGACAGTGTGCGAAGTTGCACGAAACTTGCTCAAACTTTCCCATCTCAAAGCCAATTCACATGGGTCTTGTTTCTACTTCATTCCCACTCATAATACTACATTTCTATGCATTATTGGAGCTAAATTAACTTAAATCCCTTACCTCAAATCATCCTTAAAGCAAGAAACTAGTAATGAGCACATTTGAGCTCCAACGAGTTCCTTTAAGTTCCAAGCTTGAAATCAACCAAATTGGACACCAAGAACAAGAAGTTAAGACCATTTGTAACCATTGAACAAGCTTAGAACTAACCCATAAGGATTAAAGACGTTTACCTTTGGGTTTGAACCAAAAACTTGCAAGAACAACTCCAAATGCACCAATTCCACCAAAAACGAGCTAAAGGCTTGTTGGAATGGCTTTGGGACCTTTGATTTTCATGGAAACTTGAGTGATTTGGGAGGTTTAGAGGTGGAGAGCTGTGGAGGAAAGAGAGCTACGAAAATGGCAAATGGGGGAGATGATGAATAGTGTCATCTACTTCACTTATATAGCCAACCTCTTTTCCATTTGACACTTTGGCACTCAAGCATAACTTTGAATCACTTAGGCCACTTAAACACTCCCCACTCCATCACTCCTTGGTCCCAAAGAAAGGTTTTTCTTACCCAAACACTTTGCCCTTAATTCACTTAAGCCGTTATAAGACATAATAGCTTAATTTCTCACTTAGTGCATTTTTCACCCTTAACTTTTGCTTTTGGTTCAAATGGCTATAAACACTTATGGTCTTAAATCAATTAGCTCAAAACAATTGTATGAACCTAATTTTTCTGAAATTATGGTCATGCCACTGACTTGGGCTAAAATTACCATTTTGTCCTTTATATATCAATTACTCTTTGGAACTCAATTTAACCTTACTTAGCTTGTTTTTGCTTGCTTAATAAAACTTTTTTTAGGGAAATAACTTGGGATTTACTTACCTTAACATTTAATGTAGAGGAAATAGTATGAGAGCCTTTACAAGCATTGTCTTTAACTGCAGGTTTATAAGTTCAGGTTCACTCAGGAATCCCTAAATACTTTGATGGATTATTGCTCAAAATGCCAACCGTACTACTAATCTCATCCTGCAAAGTGTTTGAAATATTTTGACTAAAAAACAAGCTTGACTTTTCTAGATTAATTGATTATCTTTAGCCGTTGCAATAATCATATAATATCCTTAGAGCTTGGCAGTTCTCTAGGGAGGCTATAAGGAATAATAGAAAATCATCCGTAAAAAATAGATAAGATAAAGTATGACAGTGTATGATAAGTTTCAAGTCTTAAAACTTGCCTTCTTTAACAGCACATAGTATCATATTAGAGAAGATACTATTAATAAAAATAAATAAGTAAGGAGAAAAATAGGCTCTTTCCCTCAGTCCCTCTTAGGGAAAAAATGAGGTTGATTATTTCCCATTAAACAAGATTTTACATGACACTGATGACACCAAGGTCATTATCTAGCTAAATCATTTTCTTTAAAGGCCCATCCTCTTCAGAAATTCAGGTAAAAATTCCTATTCAACCTTGTTATAAGCTTTATTCATGTCAATTTTGAAGGTTGTTTCACCATTTGTCCTAGATTTCTTAATTCATAAGGACACCATATTGGGCGAAGGTCAAGGCCTTACAAGTTAAGTTAGCCTAGTTTATTAATGGTATTACTAGATATAACTGATCTAAACTGGGTCTATCAAGCATTGCAATAAGTTAGGACCTTACGTACAAAAGGCCAACACCCTCCGCCTAAGCTAATGAAAGTCCCTCTAGCCAATCACAACGAGCGTGAATACACACACACACACACACACACACACACACACACACACACACACACACACACTCTCTCTCTCTCTCTCTCTCTCTCTTTCTCTCTCTTTCTCCCCCTCACTAAGAATTGCCCTGGAATCGGGATCTTATCTTCAGAAGCATATCTTCTAATAATGACAAATGGATCCTATTTATAATAATTGTACATATGATCTACCATAATCTTTTTTATAGCCTTTGTGTCTCAGGGATTTTCCTCTATCTCCTACAACTTACACAAACCTTTCATGGTTTGCCCCATAACCGTCACAAACTGCACAACTATAGAAGGCCAGTTTGAAGGTCAATCGAGGTAAGTTAACCTAAAACCTCACAAACTTCAACCACTTCATCCCTTTACTCTTATTTTCTCCTTCACATCTGTGGCAAATGTTGACTTGAGTATTAGAGCTTCTTCCTTGTGAACACACAACCCAAAGGCCTTTTAATGTTTTTTTGGTGTAGGAAGCTATGGTGCTTGACACACCAGTTCGATGGTGACTTTTTACTGAAATCATCACTTTGACAATCAATCGACATGGTCTGTAGGAAATGAAAAAGATGAATCTACATCCTCTTTTCTCAGAACAAACCATTAATATGATAGTACAAACAAAAACACACTTAGACCAAAAGAAGAAGGCAAGGGAAGCGTCCAACCTACACTAGTTAGGGCTTGAGCGAAAAGCTATGCTTACAGACCAGAGTTGTGCTCTTGTCCCCTATGTGTTGATTCAATGGTCATTTTTATTTGAATCGCAAGTCATGATATGATGAAAGTTATAATAGACGGGGGATTTAAAAAGAGTATCCTTTCTTCCACCTACTTAATGCTCTATTGGTTCCCAAATCCTCTATGGTTTCATCTGCTAGATGTTATCAAGATTAGCAAAAGACCAATTTCTATCATAGGGATAATACAACTCTCATTAACTCTAATAGCTATTGAGTATACGCCAAATGTGAGCTTTATTAGATTCAGTCCGAAACCTTTGTTATTTTTTATACTCCTTCTGTGTACAACACAATTCTAAGGCTACTTGGCTTGTTAAAATTCAAAGCACTAATGGATATTAGGATGCTCACTCTAACTTTCAGAACCACTTGGGGGGTGTTGTAAGTTTTTGCTTCTTAGCAGCAATTTGAAGGAATTATATGATGACTCTTTCAAAGGGCTTCCTAAAAGGACTAAAGAATCAAACATCTGCTTAAGATATGCCAGGGCTTGATCTATCTGTAATTTTTCACAAGCTCAAAATGAACCTCCAAGCTCATCTAGTAATATAAAAGAGCAAAATTGTAGCTTTTGTGCATTGGGAGTTTTTCAAGAAAGAGGTAACGAAGCTCCTCGCGATGCACAACATTCAAGAAGTCAGCAATCTAGAGTGGGCAGCAATCATTGTGGTGGTGCCAAAGCCCAAGTTAGGAAAATTATGGATTTGTATTGGATTATGCAGACACAAACGAAGCCTATACAAAAATCTATATTTCTTGCCCTACATAGATCATTTAGTTCACACAACTGTAAAGTTCACAGTATAATTAAGCTTCATAGGTGCCTATAACAGATATCATCAAATTCGAATGCACCTCAACAATGAAAAGAATACAGCCTACCACTGGCAATGTGCACTACAGCTATATCTGAATGGCCTTTATACTAAAAAATGCTTGAGAAACTTACAAAAATCTTATGAATAGGGTGTTCACAAATTAACCTAAGAGAAATATGAAAGTCTATGTCAACGATAAGATGGTTAAGAGCTAAAGCTTGGAAGCTTATTTTGAATATCTTTGAGAAGTTTTTCAAAAGTTGCCACAGGACAACCTATGTTTAAATCCAGAAAAATGCCTTTCAAAATAGGAGCTGGCAAATTCTTGAGATACATGGTCTTGAATAGATGAATCCATGCCAATCATGAGAAGTTTAAAGCCATTATGGACATTCACCCCCTTCAAACCAAGAACAAGTTCAAATACTTAAAGGGAGGTTAACTGCATTAGGTAGGTTTGTCTCCCTATTCGGGACAAATGTCACACCTTTCCAAGATCCTTCAAAAGGAAGCCGCCTTCCGATGGACTTCTAATCACGATCAAGCTTTTTCAGCAAATAAAGGCCTATCTGGAGAAGCCCCTTACCTTACTCCAACCTAAGAATGGGGAACCCTTGATGTTATATATGAGCAGTTAAGGCCATGCTAGTCCAAGGAAGGTAGTGAATAATGACCAATATATTACGTCAGCAAATCCTTGCATGGGGGTTTGATGCCCCACATTGCAAACAGTCATCCTTCATGTTGATCATCGCTACTCGCTAGTCATTTCTATCATCATTTCCAAATGCACTAGAAACAAAGTAGAGACTGAAGCCTGAAATACATCTCAGGAAAAACGTTAAAAGGGAAACACTAAAATAAAAAATAAACAATAAACAATGTAACATAGAAGTAGGGGTGAGCATGGGCTGGGTAAACTCAAAACATAACCCAAATCACCCCCATTGGGTTGGTTTGGGTTGAGTAAAAATGGACCATGGTTCACCGGTTGGTTCCACATATAGAAAAACTAATGGTTTTTTCATTGGTTCTGGTTCCATATAGAATCAACCCGAGGTGGAATCAAACCCAAGGTATATATATAATTATATAATAAAAATTATAATATTACTAATATATCCATATGTATGTGTATTTCTTTGAAGAATTATAATGATCATCTTGTGTTTTTATATTAAACTCTTAAACTGATGTTCTAAATTGAATCATTTATGAAATTTCTCCATATTCATTTGAATTACTTTGCTTCTTAGACCGATTACTTCTGGGACATTTTAATTTCGATCTATTTACCCTAGACTACTTTCTAAAACACAATTGTCATGTTTTTTTCATTTATGAGCCATGTAAAACTGGAAATTCATAATATCAACATATTTCAGGTTTGATACTGAACAATATGGCTTTAAAGAATCAGCTTTTCATGTTGAATGTCGTACCAATATTGAAATTACTAGAGGGAAGTAAATTGGTTGAAATGGAAGATACTACACATGCAACTATTTTGAACAATTTTGGTAACATGTTAAACTCTTTTAAATGTGTCTAAATATATATATTTAAATGTTAATTTAATTGTATATTATATTGAATATTTTATAAATTGGTTATAGATGCAATTTTATTAAATTTTGGTATTATTATAAGTATATGGTATAACAAAAAAATCAGAGAACTAGAACCGAAAAATTAGAACTGTGGTTCTGGTTCTGTTCAGTTCTCAGGTTAGGTAGAAAAATTTTAAAACCGATGCTATTTTAAATTGGTTCAGTTCCACTATAATATTGAACCAACCCAAACCATACTCACCGCTACATGTAACCCAAGTTTAAAAGTCAAAGTCAAACTTGGCGTCAACAAGCCAAAGCAACAAAATATTTTTTAAAATTTCAACTTGTCAGTCTGCAACTTGTATTTGAATGGATAAAAGAGAAGTACAGAGGCTATCCACTCTGTTACGCAAATTTTAGGAGATGTACTTAAACCCGCCTCTCCCGCTCTCATCTCACCGACAAAAACCAAATGGCTGCCTCCTCTAAAATTCTTCTCCTCTCCCTTTCCCTCCTCATCGCCGTCTCACCGTCATTTCAGAAGCCCCACCTTCCCAACACCCTCCTCCTACCCGTCTGGCGAGACCCAAAAACCTCCCAATACATAGTCCAGGTCAAGCAGCGAACTCCTCTTGTACCACTCAACCTCACCCTAGACCTCGGCGGCCCGCACCTCTGGGTCGACTGCGACCCCGACTCTTACCAGTCCACCTCCTACCGCCCCGCCCACTGCAACTCCTCCACTTGCAAGCTAGCCTCCGGGTTCATCTGCCATGACTGCCCCCCAAACCCCTCCGTCACTAAACAACGGCCAGGCTGCAACCTCAACACCTGTATGCGCGATGTAGCCGGACCGACGACCGTATCTCTCGGGGAGGTTACCACCGACGTGTTGTCGCTTCGCTCTACCAACGGGAAGAATCCTGGCCCATTTGTCTCTGTTCCTGGCTTTATCTTCACATGCGGCTCCGGGAACACCGTCCGCGGCCTAGCGAATGGCGTCAAGGGAATGGCCGGACTCGGACGGACACCAACCTCCATGCCGTCCCAGCTCTCCAAAGCTTTCGGATTCCGTAACAAAGTTTCTGTATGCTTGAGCGAGAACTCAACCGGCGTCGTGTTATTCGGTGAAGGACCGTTCTATTTTCTGCAATCAGACCCTTCTTCACCTGCCGTACTGATTTCCCAACTGTTGGACTATACCCGATTGATCCGGTACCCGATTTATTCCTACCGGGAACATTTATCGCCGGAATACTACATCGGAGTCAATGCCGTACGGTTCAACAACGATGAACTTGTTTTCAACAAATCGATTCTGACCCTCGACAAATCCGGCCACGGCGGGACCAAGATCAGCACCACGGAGCCTTACATGATCCTCCACTCGTCAATCTACCGATCCCTGATCAACTACTTCGGCCCTTTGTACAACCCGATAGCGTCGATAGTTCCACCGGTGAAGCCATTTGGGCTGTGCTTCAACGCTTCGGAGATCCTGCCGACCCGAACGGGGCCGGGGGTGCCTCTGCTAGAACTAGTTCTGGAGAACCAGTACCGGAAGTGGCCCATAATGGGGGCAAACTTGATGGTGGATGCCGGTAACGGAGCGCTGTGTCTAGCGGCGGTCGACGGCGGGAAAAATGCGAAGACGGCGATCGTGATTGGGCAGCACACTATAGCTGATAACTTTCTGGAGTTCGATTTGGCAAAGTCGAGACTCGGCTTCACCTCTTCTTTGCTCCTGGAGTTCTCCGGTTGTTCGTATTTCAATTTCACGTCCAGTGGTTAGCGTGATTACGCGGTGGATTGGTTATTTCCATTTGATTCTCGCAGTTTGGCGGGTCCAAGGCTGTCTAGTTGCGGGCTCAAGCTCAAGCACTTTGTGTCGTTTTCTCAATTATTGTCTTTTCTTTTTCCTTTTTGGGTCCAATGTTCCTTTTTTTCTTTTTTCCAACGTTTTTCCAATAAGATTAAATAATACTCGCAAAAGATTTGTATTATTCCGGGATAAGATTAAATAATACTTTTCGCTGTTACTAACATGTGTGATTACAGTTGATTTGAGAAATGCAAAAATTTATATTTAATAATTAATCACTGGATGGTTTTTCAGGAGAATATTAAATGCACATCATTTTTATTGAAAAATTAACGTAGGCAAGGAGTTGTAATTATCATATTAAATGTTAGTAAAACTAAATGGTTAATACAAGAATAATTAGAAATTGTTAGTTTTTAATAAGTAAATTACATTACAAAGTTATATATTATTCTAACTATTTATAATGCTAACTGGTAGTCGTTTAAGAGCTTATATATTAAAAAAAGGCAGAGAAGTCTAAAATTTCAACTGACATTTTGAAAACTTTAGAATTTAAATATTAAACCGTACTAATATATTCGTTCATCAGAAAGCTGGTCTAGGGCCCTGCTAAGATTTGTCACTCCTAGTCGGAGAGTTTGGCCTATCCGTCTGGTTGCATGGGTTATCCATCCCTTGGTTGAGGGTGATATTGGGATAATGATGGACGATCAATTTTTGTTCACAGAGGATAAGCAAAGTTGTACTGGAAGAAGAGGGGAAGTGACGAGTGTGGATGACAATGATCGATAAGTTATTTCTGGAATTGTTGTAGTCGAAAAGGCTATCAATAGCCAAGTGTTGTTTGCAACTACGAAATTGATCTGGAGACCAATGAAGGGGCTGAATATACACGTTGTAGCTGATAACTGATTTTTCTTCACGGTTTACGTGTGGTGAGATTTACCTAGTTTTTGGGGGCCTTCCTTGGTTGTTTGATCGTCATGTCCTTTTATTTAAATAGATAACGCATATGGATCAACCTACTTAGAGTGTCGCTGTCTGAAACAGTCTTCTGTATTCGCATTTATGAATTACCGGTTGGACTTATGCATACGGGAAGTGGTAGAATCACTTTGAGGATAGGCGGGGAAGGTGCTGCAAGTAGGATAGCGGAAGGATGGCTTGATTGGGGTTCACTATGTTCAGGTCAAGATGGATGTTAATCAGCCATTGTTATGAGGGGTTCTCTTCAAGACTAAGGGCTATGAGCAGATGTTCGTGCGATTCAAGTCTGAGCGGCTCGAGCAATTTTATTTCCAATGTGGGAAACTCAGGCATGCTGATCAAGACTGTGAAATCCCTAGGGAGCTTGGTCAGCCTAACCAATACCGGGACTTCTTAAGGGCTTCTTTGGCGAAAAGCCATGCTAGGACAATGTTGGGGGAGAGGCCAATCAAAGGGCAGTGGGCTAAAATGGGATCCTCAAGGGAACATAGTGAGACAACAGAGAGTGCAAGGTGGAAGCATTAAAAGGGGGACAATTGATTGTGTGCAAGAAATTACATATGGAGGCAGTGGATGAGAATGACCACAACTAGCAGGAAAGGATAGATGGAATAATATCACATTCGCTAAACATTTTATAGGGGTAGGAGCAGGCAGTTTGGGAAGGAGGCTAATAATTGGGGCATATATAGAAAGTCGGCAAGTCAATAGGTGGCACCGGGTAGAGAAAGGCCGCTGAAGGCTAAGGGATAGCCCCAAGTCGACCAACGAGGGCTAGAAGTTGAACAAGGGGTTGCCATAGGATGCAACTGATAGAAGAATGTAGGCCATCACTGAGGATAATACTATTGGGATGGGAGGGAGTAAAGCCTTAAGGTGGAAGCATAAAATAAAGGAAGTGGGTATAAAATTGTGTGAGGAGAAAAGCGTAGTTTGGCGGAAAGGGGATCCGTTAAAATGACCTGGAATGGATGCAACAAAGACTAATGGTGTTGTGACAAAAATGTGATATGTGATGTCAAGAATTTTCATTGATTGGGACTATGATTCAGCCTTGCTAGGAGTGATAACGATCTAATTTGTGAACTACCATTGCTTCGAAGATCCACGTTCAGTTCATGTTTTTGCAAATCTCCTTCGTATGGAGCATGTGCATATGGTGTTCCTTTGTGAGACTTGACTCTTTGTAGCAAAGATGAAGAATGTGAAGGGAAGATGTGGGTATGATCATATGTTTACAGTGAGAGGTGTAGAAAGGCCAGGGGACTTGCATTCATGTGGAAAAATGAAGTCCATCCATCCTTGCATAGTTTTTTGAAGGGTTATGTTGATATGGTGGTTGAAATTCGCAATAAGACAATAAAGTAGAGAATAGTAATGTTCTATGGTGAGATAGATCGGAAAAATTGTGATCATTCCCGGAGTACACTTAGAGCATTGAAAGATAAAAGCCCTTTACATGGCTATGTAATGGGGATTTCAACAAAATTCTTTACTTGATGGAAAAATAGGGTGGAGATTCTTGGAAGGAATTGCAAATGGATGATTTTCACCAAGTTGTTGGTGTATATGGCTTAGATGATCTAGGGCTTTTACGACCAAAATTCACTTGATCGAGGGGCATGAAACAGTGGAAAAGTGGTATAGTATTTGTTGGACAGGTTTGTGGCATCGCGGTCATGGTGGTATCTTTTTCCAGAGGTGAGAGTGGTGGTTATAGATACTATTTTCTCTAATCACTCTATCATCTTAGTGCATCTGCACCCACCAGTTTGGCCTCTACTAATGGAAAGTTTGTTTTGGTTTGAGTCCATATGGTTGATGAATGTGAGGTGGTGGTTATGAATGCTTGGGGTGGTTGTAGGGCAAGGACTAGATTCAATGTGCTTAAGAAGCATATTGAGAATATGTAGGGGGCTTTAAAAGTGTGAAATGAGATTATGTTTGGTCATGTCTAGAAAGAGAAATAGGAGTTGGCAAAGCTAATAGTGTCTATTTGTAACTCGAATCCAAACCCTAAGCAGTTCAACAACCTTCAAGGGCTAAAGAATAAATTGAATGAGCTTCTAACATATAAAGGAGCTATTATGGAAGTAGTAATCTCACATTGTTTGGTTAAAGGAGGCGACTGAAATTTCTCATTCTTCCATGTGTATGCCGTTATAAAGAAAGCGAACAACAGTGTCAGGAAGATCAGAAATCCTAATGACAAATGGCATAAAGTAGTGGAGAAGATATATGTGGGAGTGGTGGAGGATTTTTCTCAAAGTTCTTTTCTTTGATGCAGCCATTAGAGAAAGATTCAGTCATAAATACTTTAAATAGAAGGATCACATCAAATATAAGTGCACAATTGGATAGCTTATTTTATGGCCAAGGATGTTTTAAAGGCTTTCTTCCCATGCTCCTGATGTAAGCTCCTAGGCCATACAGGCTACTAACTCTATTTTTCTAGGAATTTTGGAATGAGATGAGTGCGATAGTGATTGATTATTGTCTTAGTGTGTTAAACAGTTCAAACAATGTGTAGGGCATAAATAATATATCACTAGTGCTGACTCTGAAGGTGAAGGATTCAGAGATGATTGCCCATTTAAAGCCAATAAGCTTTTGTAATGTGGTCTATAAAATCATCTTGAAAGCCATTGTGAAACCTATCTCTCCTATCTTATATATACAAGGCATCTCTCCACTTTAAGGTAACCAAGCTTATTTCTCATCTTTTGTGCTCTACTTCTCTCATCCCTCTACTATTCACTTGATTTGAGCATTGGAGAGTCCCCCTCCTCCCCCTCCCCTAGGAAAAATTTTAGGTACCCTCTTAGGTTCATTCTCTCACATTTTAGGCCACTTCTACCGAAGGATCAACATACATAGTTCATCCACGGCAACCTCATCGGCTATTAGCGATGAAGGATATCATCTACTATTACAGTAAATTTCATGATGAATGAAATTAATGTAGCATATTTATATTTGATTCGGGTTTCTAGTCTAGCATATTTATTTGAGTCTGCATCTCTCTTCAAAAAAGGCATTAAAAAAAATAGACATATATGAGAAAACTCTCCCAACTTTTTTTATTTTACAAAAATTTTTAGGGTTTATTTGATCAATTATAACTATGGTAAGTTTTATTAATTTTTCCACTATGCTATTATAAGACTTCTTACATTACGGATATCTTCCTTATAAATGTTTACTAAAGTAACAATAATTATCCACTTGTATTAAAGGAGAAAGAATATCAGAAATAGAAGAGTTTATTGGTTTCTTTAGTGGACCAGTCTGATGATCCCATGAAGGATCCAACAAAGCAATCCATCAAAGCTGATAACAAGCCTTTCGATGTTAAAGAAGTAAACAAAGATGATCTTTTCTCCCATTGGCATGCTATAGACTAACCTTTAGTAGAATAGCCTTTCTCAAATCATATTTACTAAATAAAGTTTCAACATCTCCAAATAATCTTATTTATTCAAGGTAAAAACTACAATTTGTTGTAGAGATGGGCTACCCTTGCTCCTAAACCAAAAAGATGTTTCTAAGGTGGGTTTCAGTGACACCGGGCAATCATTAAGCACCCTCTTGAACCGGGATTGGATGGGATAGAAGGGCTACAGCTTGGGGAGTTGAGGCCGTACTTTTGTTACACATAAGAGGTGTCTGCAAGCTTCGGTAGTGTTATGAAATACAAGATTTTACAAATTTATAACCCTTTATCACTCATAAGCGTACGATTTATTTCATTGTGTGCAAAGATGAGGAAGAGTATCGTCCCAAAGGATAGTGTGATCCTACCAAGAAGTGAGCATTGGTTACCTAAATTACTTGAACTGTTAAAGTAAAAGTGACAAGTGAAACCTAAAACCAAATGAATGAATGAGTGGCTAAGGTGTACAGGAAAAGAATAATAGGTCCCACTAGTGCCTAGTTAACTCTAAGGTAGGTAGCTAAATAAAAACACGAGTACTAAAGGAATTTAAACTAAAGAAGTTAAAGGGGAAAGATTATCTCTCTAGGAATCCACCCGATTACTTGGTATCCAAGGTAGTTGCACCCTAAAACATTTACCCTTTTGTGTGGTGTAGATACCTAAAACTAAAAAACTCACTTTTTCAAGTAAGTCTTTGCTCACCTATAATCAAACAAAACATTTCTCATGCTCATGATTAATCCTAGACGGGTTAAGCTATTTATCCCTTTTCAACACCTAATGGGAGTGTACATTATCTCTAATCAACTGTACCCATTATATCCCATTTTGATTTTCCATCCTTATTCTTTCTTTCTCAAGAAACTAAGTGGGACTAATGAGTGTGCGGAGAGGCCTATCATTCACACAAGTATTAGGCTTAAGAATAAAAAACACAAAAGATAAACATCCATGAAAGAGCATCAAATAACCATTAGATATCAGGTAATAGCGGTTTCATCCTACAAAGATACAAAATCTACTGAAAATCCATGCTTTCTTCCCATGTTAAACCCAAAAACAAATAATTCATGAAAATACACAAATAAAGCATAGGGGAATAAGAAACCCAAGATGAATCCTAGTGGCCTAATTCTCCTTGGCCCCTAGATTCCTTCTCCAAGCTTCAAACCTTCTCCCATGGTGGTTCTTACAAGAAGATATCAAAAGAAGAGCATCTAAAGTTCCATATGGGCTCCTCATTTCCTCTTGCTATTTACACCCAAGGGCTCTCCTCTTGGTTTGGTTAACTTTCAAACCCTAAAAGGATAAAAACCCCTCTTTCAAGGACAGCTCATCAGGTGGGAAGATGTAGGGGACCAGTAAAAATGATGTTCGGGGTGAAACGGAGGGAGACTGGCAACGCGTCACCAGTGAGTCGAGCTGGCGGTGATGCATCGCCGGATAGGAAAAAATGGCAAAGCACTCGTAACTTTGGCAACGCATCGCCAACATCTCTCACTCCAGTTGGAATTCTTGCATGCCCAAATTCCATCTCGCTTCATCCTACTCCAAACCATCAGAACCATAATGTGCTCCTACTTGTAAGAAGCAAAGCAAAGCAAGAAACACTAAGATAGAGAGGAAGAAATGAAAGAAATGGGCGGTCAAAGTTTCCAAAAAGTCAACCACTTTAACTGCTAAATTATGCGCTTAACAAACTCCCCAAAACTTAAACCAAAGCTAGTCCTTAGCATGCTTACCCTAGAAAAAAAACTAAACACCACAAAAAAATAGAAGCTACAATGTCAGCCAATCATTACGCTTGAACTTTGATGATCCACTAGCTTCACTTCTTAAGAAGAAATGGTGATTGAGAAAAGAGGAGCTTTGCTACTTAAGGTGGGACCTTGGAGGGGTCAACCCTCACCACTTACGCTCCATTTCTTCTAGAGGATTTATGCCATGTAACTTAAAACTTAGACTGTGTTTTTTTCCATAGGGTTGCAAAAGGATCCAACCTTCTTTACCATAATTCTCTAAGGGAGTTATATAAAACTCAAAGTTCAAATGATTTTTCCAAAGGTTGTAATGGGGCTGGGCTAGGAAAAGAAAAGGAACTGGATGAAGGCTTTCTAAGTAGGGGTGAGCATGGGTCGGGTTGGTTCGGTTTTATGGTGGAACCGAACCAACCCAAAATGGCCTCGGTTCCAAAATTTTTCTACTCAACCCAGAATCGAGAACCGAACAGAACCAGAACCATGGTTCTGGGTTTCTCGGTTCTGGTTCTCGGGTTTTTCGGTTTATATCATATACCTATAACAACACCAAAACTCAATAAATCTACATCCATAATCAGTTTTATGACATATTCAACATAATATATGATTAAATTAATATTTAAATATAAGTACTTAGATACATTCAAAAGAGTTTAAAATGTTGTTCTTACAAAATTGGTTCAAAAGAGTTGCTTGTGGGGCATCTTTTATCTCAACTAGTTTACTTCATTCCGGTAATTCTAATATTGGTATGGCATTCAATATATAAAACTGAGCCTTTAAGGCCATCTTCTTCAGTATCAAAACCTAAAATATGTCGATGTCATAAATTTTTAATTTTGCATGACTCAAATGAAAAAAAGATCATAATTGTGTCGTAAAGAGTAATCTGGAATAAAATATCGAAAGCAAAATGACTTAGGAGTAGTGGGTCTATGAAGCAGAGTGATTTAAGTGAATATGGAGAAATTTCGTAAATGATCCCACAACTTCCATATTGTTTCAATTTAGAACATCAGTTTAAGAGTTTTATATAAAAACACAAAATAACCATCATAATACTTCAAAGAAATATGTGTGTGTGTGTGTGTGTGTGTGTGTGTGTATATATATATATATATATCGGGTTTGGTTCCACCTCAGGTTGGTTCCATATGGAACCAGAACCAACCCAAAAACCGTCGGTTCTCCTATATGTGGAACCAACCCGAGAACCATGATCAATTTTTACCCAATCCAACCCAACCCAACCCAATGGGGGTGGTTCGGTTTCGGTTTCGGGTTTGCTCACCCCTATTTCTAAGTGGAGCTATAGAGGTGAGTAAGTTTAAACCAAGGGCTCTAAAAAGTGAATTGAACAAACATTCAACCCAAAGTGCACCAACACAATACACCCCTTAACCAACTCAGAAGGCCCCCAATTTTTAAAAATACATTCTTCTATTCTTTCTTTTTTTTTTTTAATAATAAATCCTTTTCATGTATTTCGCCATTTAGCAGGTGTACAAATATGAGCTCTGTCTAATACCCAAGCTACTAACTCAATATAATGCAAGGTGATTTTTCTTAATTTTTTTTTATTTATCATACTCATGTTTCATGCATCTTTTCGAGCAATAATTAACTTTTGCCTTAGGAGAATGCCTCAACCTACTTCAATACTATGAAACAGTGAAGTAGTTTTTTTTTCATCAAATAACGAAAATAAGGCCCCCCCTAAACTTGCTCTAATTTCACAACCTCATTTAACCCAATGAATCCTCTTCTAAGCCCATGATTTACACTTACCACCTCAGATTGAGGATAGGATACAAAGACAGTGAAAGCTCAAAGTATGGGTAAAACAAAAAAAATAGGCACTTAGGCATAAAGGGGCTTACTAAGGTAAAGTATAATAGGGTTAGCCATTTGGGGAAGTAGTTCATCCTAATAAACCAAATGAGCTTCAAATTTCATACAACTACTGTGGGTTTGAACGGGTCTTCAGTCAAGTTCTAGATTAAGACATAGCATAAGTATCTCATGAAAGAACAAGTCCATAGCACAATAAGCCAATGCTTAAAACATCACACCAAATAGGTTCCACCAGAAGTTTCAAAACTAATTTTCCAAATTCACCAAAACTTCAAGAGAATGAAACTAGCAATCACATCCATCCACATGCAATGATGGTTTCCATTAGGTACTTAGAAAAAGAAAGAAAACAAAACAATATACCTATATGCTATTACATGCATCCTAAATGACATAGATGAATGACTTGCAAGAAAGAACAAAGCTTCCAAGGATGAACTAAAGCAGGAGCCTCCTAACAAAAACAACCTAAGCTAATCCAAACAGCACACACTTTAAAGCAAAGAACGAAGACATCGACAAAACATAACAGGCATGATTATCAAACAAGACCCCCCAAACTTAAGCACAAGCATTGTCCTCAATAGAAAGAAAGAACGGAAAAGGGGCGGCCAAGAATCATACCTAGGGGGTGGATAGTCCCAACCCCAACTAATCCTCGCCTATGTCATCATGGCTGTATGAGCTACCAGCCGGAAGGACAGACGATAGACCTTCAGATGGGTCACGGAGAGCACCAAAATATGGGTAGAATGTAGGGGGATGACTGGAGGGATTTGGCGTGTGCCATGGGTACGCTGATGGGTGGAAGTCGTGAGGTATAGCATGGAATAGGGGTACTCTTGGGGTAAACTCTACTGTTGCTACTGCCACTAATGGCCCCATCAAACTTAACTAGAGAGAGATTCTTGATTTCCAACGAAAAAGGCTATGCCCTCATGCATCTCCCTTACAAAGGATGCGAAGCTACCACCAACTAACTCAAACTAGGCTACCGATTCATTATGCTGCTCTTTCATTAATAAGTACATCTTGTTCAGCACCAAAGCTAAGGATGCTGGAGTGCCAATGGTTGGGTCGATTAGCAGCTCATATGTTCCCCCTTTCTCATCCCCTCTTAGTTCTTGCTCTGGATAATGCTCTTATTCTTCTTCTTCCTCTTAGTCTTGTGTTTGCTCATTTGTGTGCTCTTTCTCCTCTTCTTCTAAGGCTACCTCCTGAATGCCCATCGATGCTCTACCTAGCTTGTCCACTAAAATAGGCCTCATGACCAAAGACACTTGCAGAAAATCCTCCAAGTCGACCCCAGTCCTCAACATTATGGTCGTAATCAATTGTGGGAATGGTAAATTCCCCCACTTTGACTTTGCAGCACGAACCATATTCTAAAAGATGAAGTGTCCTACATTTACCCGGAAATCACATGCAATGCAGTACAGAACCTCCAAACGGTCCGGGGTGACCTCCCGAACGTGAGTCATCGGGATGAGGCGGGAGGAGATGAAGTAGTTCCACACCCTTATCTCAGGAGGAAGAGCTGAAGAACTAAAGTATAGCTTTTAGTTCACATCATCCTTACTCCTTGTCCAATCAACGGGGTGCCCACATACTATCTGAGTCATCTGATCAAGTGAGGCCTCTTTGAATGATCCTTCAATGAGCGGGTTGATCTGAAGGAAGTCGTTAATAGTTGTATAGTCATAATGCACGTTGCGAGTCCTCACCCAACAGAATTTTTGTCAGCGATCTAGATAGTATGCCCCCATGAATTTGGCATAGAATTCTGTAACCTAAGTTTTGGGCACCTCCGCCCAAGGGTGAGCAACCTAGTGATGCCATCCTCTTCTCTCCACCGCTCTCAAAATGCCTTTATTCTCCTTCTTGGAGAAGTCAAAGCCTCGCTCAGGTGTGAATTTACGGTTCATAAAACCGCAGTCGCACACCTAAGCAAAGATGAAACGGTTCTTGTCATAAGGAGGTTCTTGAGGCTTCTCCTCACAAACCCTTTTGCCTCTTCCCTTTTCTTTAAGAGAGTAAACCAACACAGACTTGTGAGCCAAAAAAAAAAAATTAATGCCAAATTTCTTCACATGAAAACAAGCATTCACAAACAAGGATACAAACTTCAAATTGGAGAAATAAAAAAGAAAGACTCATGCAAGGTTGAGGTGTTTCACCTTCTAGTTCATGATTACTGCATAGCATTTTCGAGCGCTCTATGACAATTTTTCTAAGTATGATGAAGCAAGAGCAAGTTGAAAAAGGGCATATATACAATACATACTTGCTAATTGAGCAATTCGATGTGGACAACAAAGCCTAGACACAAAGTTATGTGCCCATGAACACGCTATCACAAGAATCCCAAAAATAATTCATAACATAATTTTTCCCTTGCTTCAAATGGAAATCATGCTTCCGGGAGCAAATCAACAATACAAACTTGTAATATGCTATACCAAGATGTAACCCAAACAAAGAATTGAGATAAAAAAGAAGCACATAAAGCCATATTGTCGCGCAAAGTACCTAAGATAATACTTGAGCGACGCATTTCCAAAAACGTTCAAGAGTCAAATTCAAGCAATGCAAAGTAAATTAGCATGAATTCCAATTTAACCCACTCTTAATTCATGTGAATAAAACTCTTGGAGTCCATAAACCAACAAAAATAAGCATCATCAAGAAATTGCCAAGAAAATTTCGTGGCGCTTTTTATCGGCAATTTTCAAACTATGATTCTCAAGCCAAATCCATAACCCAAGCCATAAAATAATCACAATACGTAAATATACTCAAGGTAAACCAAAAACAAGCAAGAAATCCATAAAACCACAACCCAATCAAACAGCCTCAAAACCCCAGCAAATAAGCATGATTTGCACATAATAAACCAAACAACAGAACAAGAGAAGAAGGAAAAGAAGGAGAATGACTTACTTGTTTTGGATTTGAGAGGAAAATCAACAAGAAAATTGCACCGTGAGGGTTATAGAATGACTAGGGTTTGAAACTTCAGAGGTTTTTTTGGGTAGGGGCGAGATTAAAAGTGAGGAAAGGTGAAAAGAGACGAGTTAAAAACAACATTTTCTGCTATCGGTGACGTGTCACCACTGAAGTCGAATTATTGGCAACACATCGCCAACATTGGGAATGCACTGTCATTTTTTCTCATCTAGTGATGCATCACTAGAATCGGCGATGCATCACCGATATGCACTAGCGCTCCTTCAATTTTCATCTATTTTGCAAATTAGCCCTATGCTTTTACACTTACTTAGACCTTGACTTATATAGGAGTTACATTTCTCAATGTTCAGCTTATATCGTCCATCGCATGCTTTCTCATGCCTTTGGTTCTTCCAACCCTACGTAAAGACACCAAAACACAAAATAAACACAAAAATAACAAGGAAAGACAAACAAATCACAGAAAAACTCATGAAATGAAAAGAAAAGGAATTAGAAATCGGGTTGCATCCCGACTAGCGCTTGGTTTTATGCCTCTAGCTAGGCACCTTTGAATACACCTTCAAGGGTCGGGTTTGGCCAAGATTAATTGGCCACTGTGATGGAGTTCATCACTATAATAAGCCTTCACTTGTTGTCCATTGACTTTAAATATGAATCCATCTTGGCCCTTGAGCTCCACCACTCTATATGGCATCACCTTAACCACCTCGAACGGGCAAGACCACTTGGACTTCAACTTTCCTGAAAAAAGTCTCAACCTTGAATTAAAAAGCAACACTTTTTGACTCAGTTGGAAATCTTTTTTCACAAGCATCTTATCATGCCAAAGCTTCGTTCACTCCTTGTAAATTCTTGCATTCTCATAAGCATCAAGGCGGATTTCATCCAACTCAACTAATTGGAGGTCTCTCTTTTCTTGGGCATTCTTCAAATCAAAATTCATCTTCTTCACCACCCAATATGACTTGTGCTCTAATTCCACCAGTAAGTGGCAAGCCTTCCCAAACACAAGTCGATATAGAAACATTCCAATTGGTGTCTTGAATGCTATTCGATATGCCCAGAGTGCATCACTCAACTTTTGTAAACAATTTTTTTGGTTAATGCTTACCGTCTTCTCCAAGATTTTCTTGATCTCCCGGTTTGAAATTTTGGCTTGGCCATTTATTTGTGGATGATAAGGGAGAAACACTTTATGCCACACACCATACTTCACCAAAGCTTGAACAAAAGTCTTGTTGATGAAGTGTGATCCTTCGTTGGAAATAATAGTTCGAAGTACTCCAAATCTTGTAAAAATATTCCTTTGAATGAACTTGAAAACCACATTAGCATCGCAAGAAGGGGTGGCAATTGCCTCCACCCATTAGAAACATAATCAACCATAAGCAAGATATAATGATTGCCAAAAAATGGAGGAAAAGGACCCATAAAATCTATACCCCATAAATCAAACACTCCTATTTCAATAATATTTTGCAATTACATTTCATCTCTCCTAAAAACATTTCCCAACCGTTGGCATCTATCACGTGTTAGCATAAAGGTATATGCATTCTTAAATAAAGATGGTAAAAAATAACTGGTTTGTAATACCTTACTTGTCGTGTTAGAGGCTCCAAAATGACGACCACATGGTGAGAAGTGACAATGGTGGAGAATCTCCTTGGCTTCCTCATGTGATATGCATCTCTTTATAATTTGATCGGTGTACTGACAAAAGTGGAAAGGTTCATCCCAAAGATAATGTTTTACATCTACATGAAACTTCTTCTTTTCTTGGTAGGATAAATTTGGAGGTAGAACTCCACAAACTAGATAATTCCCATAATCTACATACCATGGTAATTTATTCTCCATTTTTAATAGACTTTCATCCGGGAAGTGCTCTTAAATAGGTCTATCTAAAAGTTGCTCTTGCCTTTCTAATCTAGATAAGTGGTCGGCCATAAGGTTCTGACATCCTTTCTTGTCCTTCACCTTTAAATCAAACTTTTGTAACAAGAAAATCCATCTTATAAGTCTTGGTTTGGCATCCTTCTTGGTGAACAAATATCTAATTGCTGCATGATTAGTGTGAACCACAACTTTAGAACCCAGAATGTAAGACCGAAACTTGTCCACCACAAAGACCACCGACAATAGCTCCTTTTCCATTGTGGTATAATTTTGTTGAGCTCTATCCAAGGTCTTGTTAGCATAATAGATAACTCGAAATATCTTGTCCTTCCTTTGACCAAGCACCGTTCCCACAACAAAATCGCTAGCATTACACATGATTTCGAATGGCTCATCCCAATTAGGTGTTACCACCACTGGCACGCTCACTAATTTTTCCTTCAAGATCTTGAATGCTTCCAAGTAACTTTCATCAAACTGAAATGACACATCCTTCTTAAGCAAGTTGCACAAGGGCTTAGCAATCTTGGAAAAATCCTTAATAAATCTCTGGTATGCCCAAAGAAAATTCTAACCCCTTTTACATTAGAGGGTGGCGGCAATTTTTCAATGGCCACAATCTTGGCTCTATCCTCCTCCATGCCCTCACAAGAAATTTTGTGACCAAGCACTATACTAGAACTAACCATGAAATGACACTTTTCCCAATTCAAAGCCAAGTTGGTTTTTTGACATCTCTTTAAGACAAGAGCTAGATTATCCAAACATGCATCAAAAGAATCACCAAAGACCGAGAAGTCATCCATAAATATCTTCATGCATTTTTCCACCATGTCCGAAAAGGTGGTCATCATACATCATTAAAAGGTCGCAGACGCATTGCAAAGTCCAAATGGCATTCTTCAGAAGGCATATGTACCCCAAGGATTAGTAAAACTAGTTTTCTCTTGGCCCTTCGATGCTACTGCAATTTGGTTATACCCTAAATACCCATCCAAGAAATAATAAAACTCATGCCCCGCCAATCTATCCAATATTTGATCAATAAAAGGGAGAGGGAAATGATCTTTCCGAGTAGCCTTGTTGAGCTTCCTATAATCGAAACAAACCCTCCATTTAGTGACTAACCGAGTAGAAATCCATTCATTGTTGTTATTGCGCACTACAGTTGTTCAACTATTTTTAGGCACCACTTGTATCGGGCTTACCCATTGGGAATCTGAGATTGGATAGATAATCCTAGCATTGAACAATTTCACAATCTCTTCCTTCACGACCTCATTCATCTTGGGATTTAATCTCATTTGAGCTTCAATGGAAGGCTTATAGTCATCTTCCATAAGAATCTTATGCATGCAAATTTTTGGGCTAATTCCCTTGATGTTGGAGATGGACCAAGCTATTGTCCTTCTATGCTCCCTCAAGACTCAAATCAATTTTTCTTCCTCCAAAGTAATCAATGTAAAAAGTAATCATTGGAAGGGACCCTCAATGGCCAAGATAGACACACTTAAGATCTTTCGGTAGTGGCTTTAAGTCTCACTTAGGCTCATCCTTGATATCACATGATAAAAGTTACTCTAAACCTCTCATTTGAGCTTGCAACTTCCCACAAGAATCAAGGGTCTCCAAGGTGCTCATCACTTGATAGCCTTCTTCACCACATGGATTCCAAAAAATAAGTGCCCTTACGAGTGAGTCCTCCATAAGCAATAAATTCTTTATCTTTTTAATGCAAGAATTGATCACATCAACCATAAAACATTTAGGCATCTCATCATCAATAGATTTCATGGATTGAGCAAGATTGAAAGTAATTTCCTCATCATTAGCCCTCAAAGTGATATTACCTTTTTCCACATCTATTACAGTCTTCCCGGTAGTGAGGAATGGTCTCCTAAGTATGATTGGCATGTTTTGATCTTCTTCCATATCCAACACTATAAAGTCTACTGAGAATATGAACTTGTCGACCTTAACCAACACATCCTCCAAACCACCTTTTGGAAAGATGAAGGATTTATCCACCAATTGGAGACAAATCGATGAAAGCTTCACCTTTCCAAGACCAAGGCTCCTACAAATAGACAATGACATCAAGTTAATACTAGCTCCAAGATCACATAAAGCCTCGTCATAATGGAAAGACCTAATGTCCAAAATAATAGTGAAACTCCTTGGGTCTTTGAGTATTTTAGGCATATTTCCTTGAATAATAACACTTGCTTCTTCCTTCACCAAAATGAGTTCATTGTCAAGGAACTTCCTCTTTTTAGTGATCAACTCTTTGAGGAACTTGGCATATGAAGACATTTGATTTATCACTTCCAAGAAGAGAATGTTGATCTCCAATTTTTTGAATATTTCAATAAACCTCTTAAAATGAGTATCTTCCCTCTTGGGCTTGAACCTTTGGGGGTATAAGAAAGCAGGAGCATGCTTTAATGCTTTCTTTCACATAGGCCTATTTCTTCCTTCACCCTTTGAATGGGCTTCCTCACAACTTGGTGGTAACACTTGAACACTTCAACACTTTTCGGTAGGGTGGGTTCTTGAAGAGGATAATCTTTTTATGTAGGTGGCTCATTGGATTGTGTCACCACATTCCTCCTACTTTTTAGAGTTATAGCTTGACACTACTCCCTTTGGTTAATATCTGTGTCACTAGGTATAAACTTTCCCTTTTGGAGTTGTCGCATGGAAGTAGCTAGTTGACCCATTTGTGTCTCCAAATTTTTAATTAACGCTTAGGTATTAGCTTACGTAGTCTTTATCTCCTCTTCCAATGCACAAATATTTTTGTTATGTCCATTAGCCATCCCCTTCACTTCATGCATGAACTCTCTCATCATTCCCTTCATAAGGAATCCAATTCATTAGAGGTCTCATCTTCTGGTTGCATAGCACTTTTTGGATTTGAATAGTTAAACCCTTCATGTTGACGATCCCTTAGGAAGAAGTTTCCTCCTCCTTACTTGGGTGGATAAGGATTTCGATACCCCACAAAATTCACATCTTTTACTTCTTCCACATCCGCACTGGCCATAACTTGTTGCATCTTCATCCTATCTTGATTTTTTGCCAATTTGGACACCATGCTAGTAAGTACCGAAAGTTGTGCATGGAGAGAAGTATCCTTATCAACCTTGTACAAATCACTCCCTTTTCTTGAAGCCCTTTTTCCACTAAGCTCAAGGCTCTTGGCCATGTTGTTTAACAATTCAAGGCATTCTTCCAATTCTTTCAATAATAAGAAACCACCGATGGCAGCATTAACTTGCAGCTGAGTATTTAAACTCAACCCATTATAAAAGAGATGAAGTTGGTGAGCTTGATCAGTATTGAGTCGGGACCCTCTTCACCATCCTTTTGAAGTGTACCCAAGCCTCCGCAGTAACTCCCATTCATTTTGTCTAAAGGCCAACAACTCATTCTTAAGCTCAAAGGCTTTCTGAGAAGAAAATAATCTCTGAATGAATGCATCATATAACTCTTGCCATGTATGAATTGAGGCAGGCTCCAAATTCTCAAACCATTCCATAGCTTCATCCACAAGAGAAAAAGGGAAGAGTCTCATCCTTTTAGCATCTTCACTCACTCCCTCTAAATCAAAAGTATCACACAAGCAAACAAACCTCTTGATATGGTTATTCAGATCTTCATCGAAAGTGCCTCCACCAATTGGAGAACATGGCTAGGGATCATGAAGGCTCGACCTCGAAGCAACACCAGTTTTCTCATGTTGTCATGACACTCCACCCGTTGATGATGGAAGTAGTCAAGCACCGGTCTACCTTTCATCTTGCATGATTTTCATTCACCCCGTCATGACCACTGTCCATAACTTCCTTATCGCCATTGTGGTCCATGGCATTGACATGCCTCTCCCTTCCAAGGTTCCTCATGTTGTCTCCTTTATTTCCCTTCATATTAATGGAATCAGAAGCACTTGAGTCTTCTTCCTCAACAACTTTGCTCCTTAAACGAAGCTTCTTTAAGCTCCTCTCAATCTTTGGATCAAGGGGCATCAAAATAGAGCAAGAGCTTTAGGTCATGCACTATAAGAACCTACAATGTAAAAGCAACGAAAATCTAAATACAAGAGAAAGAACAAGTAGGCTAGAATAACCAAAAACTCAATAATCAAGGTAAAAAAAATCAAATCACTATCCCCAGCAATGGCATCAAAAACTTTGTTGTGAAATACAAGAGTTTACAAATTTATAACTCTTTATCACTCGCAAGCGTACGATTAAGTCATTGTGTGTAAAGATGAGGAAGGGTATAATCCCAAAGGATAGTGTGATCCTACCAAGAAGTGAGCATTGGTTACTTAAATTACTTGAATTGTTAAAGTAAAAGTGACAAGTAAAACCTAAAACCAAATGAATGAATGAGTGTCTAAGGTGTAGAGGACAAGAACAATTGGTCCCACTAGTGCCTAGTCAACTCTAAGATAGGTAGCTAAATAAAAACACGAGTACTAAAGGAATTTAAACTAAAGATGTTAAAGGGGAAAGGTTATCTCTCTAGGAATCCACCCGATTACTTAGTATCCAAATTAGTTGCACCCTAAAACATTTACCCCCTTGTGTGGTGTAGATACCTAAAACTCAAAAACTCACTTTCTCAAGTTAAGTCTTTGCTCACCTAGAATCAAACAAAACATTTCTCAAGCTCATGGTTAATCCTAGATGGGTTAAGCTATTTATCCCTTTTCAACACCTAATGGAAGTGTAGATTATCTATAATTAACTGTACCCATTATATCCTATTTTGATTTTTCATCCCCCTTCTTTCTCTCTCAAGAAACTAAATGGGACTAATGAGTGTATGGGGAGGCCTATCATTCACAAAAGTATTAGGCTCAAGAATAAGAAACATAAAAGATAAACATCCATGAAAGAGCATTAAATAACCATTAGATATCAATAATAGAGATTTCATCTTAAAGAGATACAAAGATCTATTCAAAATCTATGCTTTCTTCCCATGTTAAACCCATAAACAAATAATCCATGAAAATACACAAATAAAGCAGAGGAGAAAAGGAAACCCAAGATGGATCCTAGTGGTTTAAGTCTCCTTGGCTCCTAGTTTCCTTCTTCAAGCTTCAAACCTTCTCCCATGGTGGTTTTCACAAGAATAGCATCCAAAGTTCCATATGGGGTCCTCATTTCCTCTTGTTATTTATACCCAAGGGCTCTCATTTTGATTTGGTTAACTTTCTAGCCCTAAAAGGATAAGAACCCCTTCTTCAAGGGTAGCTTATCAGGTAAAAAGATGCGGGGGGGACCGGCAAAAATGAGGTTCGTGGTGAAACAAGGGGATGACTGGCGACGTGTCGCCAGTGAGTTAACGGCAACACGTTGTTGGATGGGAAAAAATGGCTGAGTGCTAATAACTTTGGCAACGCGTTGCCGGCGCTGGTGACGCGTCGCCAACGTCTCTCATTCCAGCTGGAATTCTTGAAGGCCCAAATTCCATCTCGCTCGATCCTACTCCAGATTGTCACAACCGCAATGTGCTATCACTTGTATGAAACAAAGCAAAGCAAGAAACACTAAGATAGAGAGAAAGAAATGAAAGAAATTGGTGGTCAAAGTTGCCAAAAGGTCAACCACTTTAACCGCTAAATTATGTGCTTAACAGGTAGCCAATAACTCTTCCCACTTAGCATTTAGACCAAGACAACACCATGAACACTATTGGTTTCTTCATCAATGTTCAATTCAGCCTTATGATTTTATTATTTGGATATTTATACTTGAGTAGAACATCAAAATATATAGCTAGTATTGGAGTTAAATTGAAACAAAATGTTCTGCGTTCTGATTCATGTGATAAATGTCATTACCAGATGTTAAATTTAAACGCCTTGATAGTTGAGGCTTAAGATCAGTTATTTTTTAGTATAAATAGTAACTTTTTTTTGTTAGAATAATTCATAGTTGATTGGATAATTATGGAATTTATTAACTTTATTTAAAATTTTAATTATAGGAAATTTTTGAAGTTGAACTCATTTGAAAAGATAATCTTAATGAAATAAATAAATATAATATGATAAATATAATTGTTTAAAAATGAGTTTATTAATTCATTTTCTTTTACATAATCAAACATGTTTAGAGAGTGACATACATTTAAATATCATTTTCTTACAATTAGTTGTAAATTTAGATATCAGGTTACATGTCAAATTTAATGGTGGTGATTAATTTTCCTAAAAAGAAAAGAAAATACTAATGACATGTTTGCTTCAAAACATACGTTAGTGAGCGGTTTGTCTCAATGGCCAAGGGTGAATGGTGTTTTGCTATTTTTGTAAGTCTACCGTTGGCGTATATTCTCTCCATCCCACCAATTTTGCTTTATTTTTCTTTTAAAGCTGTTTCAAATCTTTATAATCTAATCTAATTATATATATATAAAGCAGGACATTTCTAGAGGAGTTGCTTGTCTTTTCCTTGCTAGTGTTTCTGACAGCACAACATGTGGCATTTTTCTTTTTTGATTCGACTGCCATTCACATAGTAAAAAGGTGATATTTCGCAAGTAACCTTCATTAAAAATAACAGTATTGTAAACGGTGTAACCCTCATCATTGCAATTTGCGCTAAGAATTGTCATCATTTTAAATCTTCCATAATTAACACAATTAAATAAATATCCTTTTACAGTTTAGTTTAATCAAAATTAAGAAAAAGATGGGGCTGAAAATTAGCCTAAATCCCTTAATTACGGAAACTAAATATTGTAAATCCATTAAATAGGTAAACACATCTGACAACTCGACAATTCGCCTAGTATAATGCTAGGAACAGAAAAGTAAAGAAATTGCAAAATTACATGAACATAATTACATCTAGTAATTGTGGAAAAACAACATAAATTATGAAGTGATTTACATCTTCAAAGGAAATATAATACAAACATTCAACCGGCCATCTACTTCCTATATTTACTTAACTACAATTGCCTATATAAACATGAGAGAATAATCAATTTCTGCAAAGTACTGTGAGTTGTTTTCTTCCAGCGTCATAATGGATCTTATAACAGCATGCTATGTGTGCTTGCTAAAAAGGATCCTGAAGTATTTCAAACTTCCTGAAGCTGTTTTCAGAACAGAAACTATCTGCTTAGCAATATTCTTAACAGTCATCGAGATTCAAGTTGAGGATGAGAACAAGAATCGAACCCAGCATGCATTTCATAGAGAGCCATCAGCATCGAGATACAAAAGTTACCAATGTGCTAGCTACAAAGCAATCAAAGGATTGGAAGGTTTCTATAAATTTCAAATTGTTGACTTCAATTTTAGTGCACGGGTGCATGCCGAACATGAGCTTCAAGATGTGACAAAGCAAAATACAGCATTGCAAGGGCAATTGAAGTCCATGGAGATCAAGTGCAACTTCCAGAAACAAAGGAATGTTTTCCTTATTCGAAAGGTATTTGAAGTTTTAAAATTCAAGTTGTAAGCAAGATTTTACCCTTCTAAAACTATTATTTTTCCAACAGATTATTGATCTAGAAGCAAAATCTAAGAGAAGTTCAGGAATGGAGGAGATAGACGAAGTGGACGAGCGGGAAGTGATGGAGACAATGATCTTGAGTGCATCAAGACCTAATAATAAAAGGACACTTTTTGATCAAGATTTGCCTGAGGGATCTACGAGTGGAGAGCGTGCGAAAAAATATATGTTCGAGTATTTCAATCCTTACAAGTTAGGCCTTAATTTTAAAGGAGGAGATGAAGTGGATCCAAAAGAAGAAGTTGCTGGTAGCTAAGAAGATGATATTGTAGGGGCTACTGTTTACGGCACAGGTCCTAAGTGACCAATTATTTACAAGTATTAGTATTATTTTAAATTAGTATCAAGTGTCTCTTAGGCATGGAATAATTTGCAGCCTCCAGTTGTAAAGGTCAAACAGTTATTATATTTATGTACAATGGTCATTAGACCATAGTACTAATTATGCGCAAAAGAATTTTTTTCTTTTTTTTTTTTTGTTTTGGGAATTATATTGAGTTTAAGTCCATATAATAGGGACTTTCAAAGTTTTCATCAGTAATTGAGGCTAATGAATACAATCTGTAATTGAGGGACTTGCCAAAATTACTTTCACCATGTTTTATGAATAGGATATTTATTGATAGTTACAATTCATTAATGAATACAAAGTATTTTTGGTATCCTCCCATAAATTTTCATAAATGATTTTGACAGTCCCTCAATGAATATGGTTAGACTTTAAAAATCCCATAATTAATATGGTTAGACTTTCTAAATCCCATAATTCCAGCTAATGAATACAACCAGTAATTGAGGGACTTGCCAAAATTACTTTCACCATTTTTATGACTAGGATATTTATTGATAGTTACAATTCATTAATGAATACAAAATATTTTTTCAAAGATCACTTTAAATACAACGTAATTAACATATTAAGAGATATTAAGTGATATACTTCGGGAATATGCTTATTTTGATACCATTTCAATAGTATATAAATTCATTATTCTTGAATCCCTAAAGTGGGAAATACCTAAGGGTAGAATAGTTTTTGAATTTGATATTAACAGACAAAATAAAGAGCAAATATACTCAATGTTGCTACAACGATAAAGATGCTTGTGAGATATCATACCAATTTTAAACTCATTGAAAGGTAAAATATATTTAGTATAGGTAAATCGTACCAATTTTAAAATTATCAAAAACAAAAGATATTAAGAGATATTAAGAGATATACTTCAGGAATAATAGATATACCTAAAGTATATCAAAAACTCTTTATTAAGAGATATACTTCGGGAATATGCTTATTTTGATACCATTTCAATAGTATACAAATTCATTATTCTTGAATCCCTAAAGTAGGAAATACCTAAGGGTAGAATAGTTTTTGAATTTAATCCGAACAGACAAAATAGAGAGCAAATATACTCAATGTCCCTACAACGATAAAGATGCTTGTGAGTATCATACCAATTTTAAACTCATTGAAAGGTAAAATATATTTAGTATAGGGAAATCGTACCAATTTTAAAATTATCAAAAACAAAAGATATTAAGAGATATACTTCGGGAATAAGAGATATACCTAAAGTATATCAAAAACTCTTTATTAAGAGATATTAAGAGATATACTTTGGGAATATACTTTATTAACCCTGCTAGCCTCTGAAGTTTCACTCTTGGATACATTGAACAAAAGAAAGCAAACATGTCTAAATAAGCACTTGATTGGAAAAAATTGTGACTGAGATTAGAATAAAGAGAAAGAACCAAAGTGAGGTATAAATGACACTAGCAGCACCGGTTGGGATGCAGGGAGATTAAGCTTGTAATGGCTGAGAGTACCAAAAAAACTATCCTGTGCATTCAAGAAAACTTCCCCAATTTGCCAAGCATCGATAGGCAACAGATATTGACACACGACAAAGTTCTAAAATATCAAATGATGATGCTAAAAGAAGATATGCTTAACCATGAGAAACTTAGCTTCATACCTAAAAACTGCATGACTGCAACAAGCATAGACTTCTCTTGCACCCTCCTGGTGCAAGAGAGCTGCGCCTTTAGTGATTGTTCCTACATCAAACATAAATGCATGAAGCTTAAGTAGCAGCCAAATGAAAAACAAGTTTGTCAAGTCCATACAGTCCAATTTAGGGCAGCTTGCTGATAAGCAGAGCCAAACTTTTGACAATAGAATTTGACAGACACAACTAAGGGCCAAGTGAGAAACAAGTAGATCATTTATGCTAATAAGTTTCAGCGGGTAAAGTCTTGATAGCTTTCTATATACTTCATCTAACTGGAGTATAAATAAATTATGGAAAACAAACCAGCTGTGTCAATCATGTCATCCACCATCACTGCAACCTTGCCCTTAACATCATCAATAAGGTTCATCACCTACAGAATAAAAATGCAAGCTAAAACTTACTAAGATAATAAAAATATGAAGTCCCAAAAAATCCCTACCCAGTAAACATTAAAATCATAAATACACATAATAGCTACAACAGACAGGTCCAGTACAAACCATGGTCCATAAATTTACCTATAGTTTACATGATCCGTAAGACGTTTACTAGATCTGAACCCTGCAGAATAAAAATGCAACCTAAAACTTACTAAGATAATAAAAATATGAAGTCCCAAAGAATCCCTACCCAGTAAACATTAAAATTAGAGAACATAAACATAATAGCTACAATAAACAAGTCCAGTACAAACCATGGTCCATAAATTTACCTATAGTTTACATGATCCATAAGACGTTTACTAGATCTAAACCTTGCAGAATAAAAATGAAAGCTAAATCTTACTAAGATAATAAAAATATGAAGTCCCAAAGAATCCCTACCCAATAAACATTAAAATCAGAGAACATACACATAATAGCTATAATAGACAGATCCAGTACAAACCATGGTCCATAAATTTAGCCATAGTTTACATGATCCGTAAGATGTTTACTAGATTTGAACCCTATATAGTTTAGTATTTGTTAGGAAAAAACCCAAGAGTTTGAAGAAAGATCTTGAGCAATTTGGAAAAGTATTTGACAAAAAAAGCTTTAGAGTGTGATAAAGAAGAATAGAGGACGAACCTATTGATGTAGATTTTTTTAAATTCTGTGGAAATATCCACCGAGGTGGGAGACGTCGCGACCGGAAAACACATGGGTACGGCGGTTAAATGTCGGAAAGTTCAAGCCCATGGCGTCACTACACCTGGATATCTTTATTGGCTACAAATAACGTAGATCAAGACAGGTGAGGGAGAAGAGAGAACGACAGGGTAGAGAGTAGAAACATGCGAGAGAGAGAAAGAGGTTGAAGTTGTAAACGGGAAACATGCGAGGTGGAAGTCATAAACGGGAGAAATGGAGAAAATTAAAATAAATATAGGGCATGGAGCATTTACCAGTATGGCCAATCAAATTAATACAAATTACAGTCACTGAAAACCCTATTGGAAATCAAATAAGGACATCCATTTGTCATTTGTTTTAGATAAGCCCTTCGATGGTTCTTATTTTTAAAAATATGCCCTTTTATTTTTGGTCCAATTTTTTTTAGATCTAAAAATTTAGAATTCTTTACGCAATTATTAGTATTGTTATGGAAGTCATTTAGGAATAAATATATACTTCACATTGAATGTAAAGAAATTCATGCAATTGATTAACGGAAATGATAAGCTTAAAAAAATAATGACTTCGTACACGCATGCCACCATTTTGAATTATTTAATTGAATCTTTAACTATGTAATATTAATACAATTAGCACTGTTATCGAACTAATTTAATGAAACATTTTTGTTACTTCATATAGAATATAAAGAAATTAATAAACTTAAAATATACCATATTCATACTTTATGAATAACATAAATTATTCCATAATGTTAAAAGAAAAAAACCTGTTCCTACAAGCATGCCACCAATTTGAATTGTTTCATTGAATCTTTAAGTGTGGTTGAAATTAATATAATTAGTAGTGTTATTGGACTAATTTTATGAAAAAAATATATTATTTCACATAAAATATAAAGAAATTAACATTTTTAACTATTTTATAATAACTTATAATTCTTAAAAACAATGGAAATGATAAGCTTAAAATATACTATATTCATACCTTATATTAAACTTATAAATAAATATATATTTCACATTAAATGTAAAGAAATTCATGCAATTGATTAATGGAAATGATAAGCTTAAAAAATAACGACTTCGTACACGCAGCCACCATTTTGAATTATTTAATTGAATCTTTAAATATGCAATATTAATACAATTAGTAGTGTTATCAGACTAATTTAATGAAAAATATTTGTTACTTCATATAGAATATAAAGAAATTAATAAACTTAAAATATACCATATTCATACTTTATGAATAACATAAATTATTCCATAAATGTTAAAAAAAAATAACCCGTTCCTACAAGCATGCCACCAATTTGAATTGTTTCATTGAATCTTTAAGTGTGGTTGAAATTAATATAATTAGTAGTGTTATTGGACTAATTTTATGCAAAAAAAATATTACTTCACATAAAATATAAAGAAATTAACATTTTTAACTGTTTTATAATAACTTATAATTCTTCAAAACACTGGAAATGATAAGCTTAAAATATACTATATTCATACCTTATATTAAACTTATGAAGAAATTAATATTTGTCATTAATGTTTTAAAAACTTAGAATTCTTTAAAATACTTGAAATAATAAACTTAAAATATACCATATTCATACTTTATGAATAACATCAATTATTCCATAATGTTACCCTTAGTTTACATGTTGTTGTTCTACTATTCATTATGTTACCCTTCCATTGACTATATTGTTCATAACATTACAAACACTTAGTTGCAGTGTCTTTTTTCATAGACGGTCAATCTATATATAGGGGAAATGGATGTTATAGATAGAAGAGCTCAATGTAGACAGATTTTACGATCACGTGCGCCATTGCGTGCATGTGCTCCTGCATTGTGCCAGTCAACACCTACATCAGAAACTGGCACTCCCAATACATTTATACCGAGAATTAATTCTTTCTGATCCACTATTACTATTAGAGGATCAAATGAGAACCAATGGCCTTCACATTCCTCCATTTTAACTCAAAATTCTATCCCCGAACCATTAAATAATGGTGGTGATCAGCCAATGCCACGTACTCCTCTCACGGATATAACAAACCATTGTCTGAGTTTACATCAATCAATTGCTCATTTGCCTAACTCTGCAACTTTTGGGCAAATTTCGTGTGTCAGTACTCAAAGTACTATTAGGCCCTTCCCAATTTGTACTCTTGAAGTAGGTAACTGATCCAATTCCCACCAGCTCCCGCATAAAAGAGTACGCGCAATAATTCCAGAAGTTGAACCCCTTTCTATGCTCCCTCTTGATGATATTGGTGACATTATCGAAGGTACCTTTTACTTTATGGGTCTTTTAAATCTCTTTCATTCACATCCTTGAGCCTAATCTATGAAGCCAACTATTCAGCTAATCTGTTATCCGGCCTTTTCGATGGAGACAATTGTGACACTAAACGACCAACAGTTTTCCGACATCATAGTAAGATTTTTATTACCTTTCATATCCAATCTTTTCCTCCTATCGATACCTAGACTTTTTTAAAAAAATATTTCCTGAATAGGGCAGTTTATGGAAATAGAAGATTTCGGGCCACCAGATTGTATATGCCCTTGTGAACATTGTTAAGCCTAAGTTTGGCATGGAGATAGGAGTATTCGATTACAACAGCAAAGGAACCCTACATTTTCCATATGTTGCCAGAAAGGGAAAGTCCAGTTGCCACATGAGGCACCAGCTCCTGATTTTCTTCGAACTTTAATGGACTATGGAAGAGGTCCTTTGTCAAAGTATTTTCCTAAAAATATTCGAGAGTTCAACTGCCATTTTTCTTTTACTTCTACTGGGGCTAACATTAATACGGAGATAAATGACGGAGGAGGACGACCAGTGTTCCAAATAAGAGGTGAAAACCACCATCGAATTGGGTCTTTGGTTCCAAGTAAAGGCAATGTTCCGAGATTTGCTCAATTGTACATACATGATACTGAGCATGAAATAGGCAATTGCATCAGGAGCTTTGGAAAGTCTCATAATAGTTATATGGATAGGGAGATTGTTAAAGGCCTCCCACGCATGTTCGATGAGCATAATCAGCTTGTAAGAGCATTTAGGAGGGCACGTGATATGTATCAAGATTCTAATAACCGTTATGTAAAATTGAGGCTATTAACATCAAGATTTGGAGATGGTCATCGCTATAACGTCCCAGAGTCTAAAGAGATTGCTAGATTAACCGTTGGCCTAGAAGAAGAAGAGGGTGACAAGCGAGATATTGTTGTCTTCACCCATGCTCATGGTCCTCGCAGGATTGACATCTTACATCCGAAGTTAATGTCTTTGCACATCCCTATTTTGCTCCCTAATGGCGCTAATGGTTTCCGTGAAAGGATCCTTCATCGTGATGGTACTATGGATGGCACTATACGTAATAAGGTTACTATGCATGAATATTACGCATTCCAACTTCAGCATCGTCATTTTGTTCATTCATGGTACTTCATGGTGGGAGGCTTTTCCAACAATATGTCATTTATACGTATTGTTGCATTCTTGAACAACGCTTTACCTATATTAGAAGTCATCAGAATATTCTACGTGGAGAGTTATTGTGTGGTTTACAAGATGCTGTGAATAGGGGTGACACAGTTGGCTATAGCAAAGGCAAACCTTGCATTTTGCCATCCTCTTTTACTGGAGGCCTAAGGTACATGACCCAGAATTATCAAGATGCAAAGGCTATATGACGTTCGATTGGACATCTAGATTTGTTCATAACAATGACGTGCAACCCTAAGTGAAATGAGATAACATCATGTTTAGAGTTTATCCCAGGACAGACTGCTGATGATCGATTAGATATTGTAGATCATGTTTTCAAAATGAAGTTATACTCTTTGTTACAGGACATAACTAAAGGCAAACATTTTGGGAGAACAATTGGAGGTAATCTATATTTACACACTAGAATATATAGAGAGTATATCTCTTAGTAGTAAGCATTTAATAATTTGATGTTCTATTTTTTGATATATGCAGTTATTGTAACAATAGAGCACCAAAAGCGTAGACTTCCACATACGCATATTGCTCTTTTTTTGCACCCGGAAAATAAAATTAATGACCCTAGAATGTTGGACAGATACATCTCAGTTGAGTTGCCTAATAAGGATATTGACCCTATTGGCTACACAGCTGTCGCTTGACATATGATGCATGGCCCATGTGGATATGCTAACCATAAGTCTCCATGCATGGTTAATGGGCGATGCAAGAAAAGATATACATGTTCATTTCAATCTGAAACATCAATTGGTGAAGATGGTTATATAGGCGAAGGCATTCTTCTGCTATTGTTACAAAAAATGGGATAGACCTTGACAACCGATCAGTCATTCCCCATAATGTTGATTTGGTTGTTAAGCATGACTGTCACGTTAACGTAGAGAAGACAAATAGGGATAAGTGCATTAAGTACTTGTGTAAGTACATGCACAAGGCGACTGATAGATCAATTGTTGTGATTGAAGGTTCTACTGGTCAGATGGATGAAATCAAACAGTATTTAGATTGTAGATATATTTCTGCATCTGAAGCTTGCGGGAGAATATTTGGTTTTGACATTCATAAACATGACCCACCTATAGAGCGGTTGTCATTTCACTTTCCGAACGAGCAAAATATACTATTCCCTAACAATGCTGATATTCATGAATTGGTACGAATTCAACGAGATAGTATTACCAAATTTCAAGCGTGGATGCATCAGAATTCTACTGACTCTGAAGCTAGATGGCTTACATATATAGAGTTCCCAATGGAGTATGTTTGGAATTGACAGTTAAAAGAGTGGACAACACGTGTTAGAGGGAGAAGTGTTGGAAGGTTGCACTATGTGCACCCAACTGCTGCTGAAATATACTATCTCCGGATGTTACTAAATGTACAACGAGGCCCGACATCCTATGAGGATTTGCGCACAGTTCATGGTGTTTTACATCGGACATTCAAGGAAGTGTATCTTGCCTTAGGTTTGCTTGATGGTGATGGAGAATGGCATGAAGCATTACGTGAAGCTGCAGAGTGGGCAATGGGTAGCCAACTACGAGATCTTTTTGTCACCTTACTTCTATTTTTCCATGTTGTGGACCCTCTCAAATTATGGGACCAACACCGTGAAGCTCTTTCGGATGATATTCTAATGATACAATGCATATTAAGGAATGATACCTATTTCGTGCTGGCAGATGTGGACAAGTATAATTATGCGCTTTATGAAATTGAAAAGTGCATGAATCGGCTTGGACGATCTTTGAAAGAATTTGCAGGAATGCCTTTCCCCGATCTTAGCACAATTGTGGTGGAGGAGAATTCTTTAACCATAGAAGAGCTTAATTATGATCGTGTTGCATTGAAAACTGAACATGCATCATTATTTTTTGGCCTTACTGAAGGAAAAAAGATTGTGTATGATTTGGTTGTCAGATCAATCTATTCAGGATCAGGTGGCTTCTTTTTTGTCTATGGCAGTGGAGGAACTGGTAAAACATATCTATGGTATACTATTCTTTCACGTGTCCATTCTAAAGGAAAAATAGCATTGGCCGTTGCATCGTTTGGGATTGCAGCACTATTATTACCTGGTGGCCGTACCGCACATTCACGTTTTAAAATTCCGATCAAGTTAGACAAGGAATCAATGTGTAATGTTAAGCAGTCTACCCCATTAGCTAAACTTCTTTGCTGAACAAGCTTAATCATATGGGATGAAGCACCAATGACACATAAAAATGCATTTGAGGCTCTTGATTGAACATTACGAGATCTTATACGTGTACAAGATCATAATGCTGAGCATAAAATTTTTGGTAGAAAAACAATTGTTCTCGGCGGTGACTTTAGACAAATCTTACCTGTTATTAGTTGCGGAAGTAGAGGTGATATTATTATAGCCACAATTTGTTCATCTACATTATGGTCACATTGTCGAGTTTACATATTGTATCAAAATATGAGATTGCAAAACTCAACATGTGATAGTGTTGCACTGTTTTCTGATTGGATACCACAACTTGGGGAAGGAATATTACCCTTAGGAAAACTTCATGAAGATGAGGAGGATGCAACATGGACGAAAATACCTAGTATGTTTTTTATTGAGTTTACCAATGACCCGATTGCTGATGCTATAACATCTACATATCCAGATTTACAGGCAAGATTAACTGACAGGCAGTATCTGAGAAAGAAGGCAATACTTTCACCAAAAAATGATACAGTTGATGCTGTTAACAACAATATAATGAGTCAATTGTTAGGGGACTTGACAACATACTTAAGTGCAGATCGTATATCTCTTACGTCTGAAAATACTGATGCCCACTCTTTGTTGTATCCAGTTGAGGACCTTAACACGTTAAAGTTCTCCGATCTTCCAAACCATATATTATCACTAAAGGTTGGGGTGCCAATTATTCTAATGAGGAACATAAACCAAACATGTGGTCTATGTAATGGAACAAGACTTATTGTTACAAGATTAGCTGAACGTATTATCGAGGCAAAGGTTTTGACAGGAAGAAATGCAGGGATGCATTGCTTTATTCCATGTATTGAAATAGTGCCGTCAGACACGCACTTACCTTTTAATCTATCACGTCAGCAAATCCCTGTCAAACCATGTTTTACGATGACAGTAAACAAGGGTCAGGGCCAAACATTTAATCATGTTGGGTTGTACCTCCCTGAACCAGTTTTTGGCCATGGCCAACTATATGTTGCTGCTTCACGTGTCACTTCTCCTGATGGATTTAAGGTGTTGATATGCAACAACAGTACAAATAATAATTCTTTGACAAAAAGCATTGTATACCAACAAGTATTTGGCAAACTGAATTGATGTTAAAGTAAGTGAGAACCATTTCATGACTAAGTATGTTAATTTAATTTTAATTTTAACAATTATTACTAAAAAATTCTCCTAACAGATGATTTATTGTGACTTCTTCCTTGCTTACAGTCCTTATGCTCATATAAGTATGTGTTTTTCCTTTCATAGGTTTAATTGGTCTAAATGAGGCAACAAAATCACCTTATTCATAACCTTGCGGTAGTTGGGTTTAATTGGTCATTGAAGGCTCGCATTACCCGTATTTGGGATTCTATTAGATCATCTGATGGCACCTACCTTGGTATTGATATGATACTTTTAGATGCACATGTAAGTATTCTAACATTTATATTTATTGTTCAAGATAACATATACACAGAGAACTAATTCTAAGTTTTATTTACGCATATTTTGTAGAATGATCATATTTGTGCACGGGTGCCACTAGTAGAAGTGGATAAGTTTCGTGCTATGCTTCTAAAGGGGGGTGTTTATACCATTAAGAATTTTACAGTTGCACATGCCCCACCCACCTTTAATCCAGTGACGTCACTATACAAAATTTTTTTCTCCCGGTTCACATCTGTGACTGCTATCTTGGGTGACTGTATCAAAATTACTCGGCATAGGTTTGAGTTTGTTAATTACTCAGACATCCCATCAAGGTATCCAGATAACAAGATTTGCACAGGTGCTTTGACCCTAAAATTATTAATCTTTTACACCTTCTTAATTTACTATTTATAAATGAAATACATATCTAATAATCTTATGATCATTGTATAACTAATGTATCAGATATTATTGGAAAGTTGTTTGTGTGTGAGCCCGCTCGTGACCAGAAAAAGGTGATGGTGTTCTTGCACAAATGCGTAGTATTTGGTTGAAGAATAACATGTACGTTTCTATTTCTCCCCACTTTTATATATACCATATACTTAATATATTAGTATTGATTTTTTGCATTTTTTATTCTTTTAGAGGAGCTGAAATACAGGTTGTTCTGTGGGGCGATAAAGTACATATTCTCCCTTTTGATGAATTTCATGATCATCAGGATCATGTAATCTTAATTGTTGCATGCACGTACGTGAAAGTGTATCATGGTATGTCAATCAACCATAAATCTTGTGAAATAATGTGACACACTACATTGTACTCTTAATTCTTATTATCATCCATTTAAATATATATGCTTCACATAATATGCAGGTAGATATTATGTTATGTCTACATGTGGAACTAAGCTTTATGCTAATTTGGACTTACCTAAAACTGCCACTTTATTGAAATCGTAAGCTTTTTTCAATTCCTTTCTTATATTGTTATTAACATATTATACATAAACATTATCCTGTTAACCATAGTTCCATTTCCATGCAACTATTCCCACAATTTACAAGATCTGAGGTTGGTGAAATTGGTGTTTCCTAAAGTTACCCTACCAACTTAGACACTTCTGAGTCAGCAACTCCCAAGGTTTTCCATCGGCTTACACTTTATGAACTTGAATATGTCCGTGCCTCGATTGCAATGAAGGTATATGAAGTGATTAATGTTGTATATTACTAATATGATTCCTCAAATACTATGGTATACCTTATACGTGATCTTTTCAGCACACTGTGTTTAACTGCCTTGCGGAAATTGTTTCTGTTGACTAATCATTTCCTTGGTACTACCTTGGTTGTCACTTTTGCCTTCGAAAGGTAATTGAACAAGGACCATGTTTTTATTGTAGTGGTTGTAACATCACAACTAGTACACCTACTACTCAGTAAGTTGAATGTTGTCCTTACTATTTATTTCCATAGTAATCCAATTCAGTTGGTGTTATATATACACTAGAATTAGGTTCATTATAAAAAAAATATTGATTTCATTTTATTTTACAAAATGTATGGTTACAAAGTTGGTGTGAAGGTTAGAGATCGCTATACAACAGGTCGTTTTGTTTTGCTTGATGCTATCGGAAGGAAATTGCTTCAGTATTCTGCCTCTGAATTAGTCACGGTTTATAGTTCGGTTTGTACCCTCCCCCGCTCAACGCAAGATTCCACACCCTACTCGACCTTACGCCTCATTATTTTGTATCAGGAAAATGGTTAACAAAACAGTTGATAGGATATTCAAATAGCTTTAAGGTTTAGAATTTCTTTGGCTGGTTCAAGTTACCCAGTATAATCATGATAACAAATATTCTGGATTTACGGTTAAAAATGCACAACCTGTTGATTATGCGACTGAAGCAAGAAAAGTTCTTCACAACATTTCATGCGTACGTATTAATTATTTATTTATATGCATTATCTTCCTAATAATTTTTTAACATACCTTACTAATGTACTCTATTCATACTTTCGATGTTATGTATATCAAACACAGTTACGTAATGAAATGAAGAGGACAGTTGATGCAAAGGATAGCATAGAGACTTCATCACTCAAACGGTTCCATTATATTCAGTGAGTTACAATTAATTCCAACAGATTACTTATATTTTCTTAAGGGCATATTCGTGTACAATTAAAACTTTATCATTATACAATTATAGTGAACCTGTTACGCCGATGGAGCATGAAATCTGTTAGAACGATACATTATCTAATAACAATGAAATCCAGAGTGAAGTTTTGAAGGTCCCCTCAACATTTTCTGCCACTGATGCCATTTTACCAAACCAGGAGATTGAAGCTGCCGATATACTGTATGTGATAGTGAACAATTATCTATTTATAAATATAACTGTTGTTGTACCATTTGTCTATATTTAACCATTAATTTACAGGTCACAGTTCAGAAACCACCCAATTTATCACTTAACAAATTCTCCTGTACAAGCTAGTCATGATCTTAATTGTCCACAAAGGTACAGACCATTTGGTTCTTTTAAAAATTTACTCAACTGGGTTAGTATAATTAATGTGTATTTGTTTTTGCAGGACTGAGACTCCGGTGACTCCTAATAATCAGTCTACTTAAGAAGTTCTTGAATAATAATGCCTTTATTTAGAAAAGAAATTGTTCTCCTGTATTTCCAGGATTTGTCAACATGTTCATCTTTATTGTTACAGTTCAATATTTAAACAAACAACCAAGAACTTCCTTTTATACCTGTTGTTTTATCAGTTGCCTTATCTTTATTCTATTTTTTATAAAATTTATGCAATATTGCTTCCTTGGCACCTGGTTTTTTTAAATCCCGTTGCAACGTCGGGATTTAAACTAGTTTTTTTATATTTAATAACTTACTTATCATATTATTTTTCAAACTATCATTTTAATATCCATTTTTTAAAATTTTTTTGATTTACGTGTAAAAGGTTAATTGTAAAAATGAAAAAAAACTTACAGAATGTTTTTTTTTCATTTTATTAATTTCCGTACTAAACCAACTGGAACAATATTGGTGGGACTGACTATATATTTAGAGAACTAGAAAAAAAATGAGTTGGACAGTCTTCGCATGAGGCTCACATGCTTCTTTCAACTTGTTGCTAGTTTTCTCTTCGCTTAGCTGTGGTTCTTCATCTTCTTCGATCGATCCACCACCTATTTTCTTTAGTTTTCCTTTTTTCTGATCTTTCTTTTCAATCATTTCCCTTCTATCATCGGCCTAGTGTTGATCATCTCTGCTTTCTAGATCCCTAATTTATTTTTCAAAAACCCCAAACAGTACTTTTCTTTATCTTCAGTAATCTAAATCATCTCAAGTCGTCCGATTATCACCCCATTTGTGGATTTGGGGCTATCGTATTGCCTCAACTAGTTTCTTTCCCTCTATATTATAGCCTTAATTTGAGTTAACTTCAATTTTTAGACTAGCCTTGGTTATTCATCTCTCCGTTTTCCCACTAAGCTTAATCTCTTGGCTTTTATTTATTAGGAAAACTCTCCAGCCATCTTCCTATTTTTTCATTGGTTATCGATAAGCTTGTTTGGTTTTCTCATCTACAGTAATTTGGTTTAGACTACTTCTAGGTATCTTTTTGGGCGCAACATAAATGGCTGATCCTGCTGGCAAATTTTCTACCATTTATTCTTGGAGTGTCTTTGTTATTTATAGCATTCATGATGAAGTATGTCATTCCCCAAAGACGCCGTTCTGATCCAGTTCCTACTTCCCCTTCTCCAACGGCCATAATGGATACTATCCCCCAGATTATCTTCCTAAACATAAAGTCATCTTAAACACTAGCACTGATTTGTTAGACCAGGCAAATAACTTCCTTAACAGAACATTACTGCTCAAGATTGTGCACCGAAGGCATTTTTCTATAGGTTTCCTTCAATCCTATATCAGTTATGCTTGGCAATCCTAGATCGAGTGGAGTAGGTCAAAACAAATTCATAATCAGATTTAGAAGTTGGACAGATCTCTTAAAAGTAGAGATGAAATCCCCTTGGAATTTGGATAGAGCTCTTGTTTCATCACAGAGAGTGCAATCTTTCTTAAGTATGGAACATCATGATTTCTAAATGGCAGTAGTTTGGATCCAAGTTCATGGGTTACCTTTGCAATATCTTAACATGGAAACTACCCATGATATAGCCCAAAGATTGGGGGTGGTTATTGAGTTTCATCTTAGTTATGAGAACCCTCACAAGTGGCATTTTCTTCTATTCAAATCCATAACCAATGTTGGAGAGCCTTTGATTCCGGGTTTCTACTTGGAAAACATTAATAGGAGGACCTTGTGGATTTCTTTTAAATATAAATGTATTTTTTAAATATGCAAGCATTGTGGCTGCATTGGACATTCCAAAACACATTGCCATAAAATCTTGTCACAAGTATCTGAAGCTTTGAAAGAAAAGTTATGATGGATGTAGGTGTCAGAGTTCGACTTTATTTAGGTGGATTACCGCAGTTCTTGCTTTTTTCAGTCAATGCAAGCAACAGGACATATAGAGTGCTCTATTGTTATTCATCATCCACGTCAATTTTTGGAATTCCTTCGACGTCTGGGTAATCTAGAGTCAAAAGCTTTACACTATCAATCTTCCTCAAATGATGAAGCCGATTAAAGAGTTATGGTTGTCATTTTCACGTCGGTGAATGATTAGGAACATCCTGTACAGGTGGATGGAAATGATAATCAAGCTCCAGAGTGGCTAGGCCTTCAACAAATTGTTCAACAAGATGGAGCCCAAGATGCACAGGCCTAAAATAATGAATCTGACCCAGAATTTGAGGAATACCCAGAAGAACAATCTGATGAAGATTCAGATGGGATTGACTTACAATTGAATTTGGGCCAGAATCAAGAGGAGTCACATGTATACGTTAATTCAGCCCATACTAAGGCAATGGAAGTCATCCTTAGTTCGATTCCCACTGTGTCACCTAATTCCTCCTTGGACCATCAAAACATTTTGGACCTGATACATACCGATTCTATTCTCCTTAACAGGAGAGTTTTGGGTGGTAGAAATAAAAAACCCATTTCTATCACTAATTCGGTTGAATCTCACTCAACTACTAATATATTATTGCTTAGTCATCAGCAGTTTGGAGACCAAGATTTATCTTCTTCACTTCCCCTAAAGAAGCGACAACAAATGCAATTAATCAAGAACCGAGCACAAACTGTTAGGGCAAGGAAATGAAAGAGAAAAAGAATCCCGACTGTGGCATTCCTACAAAACTTTGTTCCTTCGTCTCCAAATTCTAAAGATCAAGTTGTCCCAGATCTTGCCCAATTGGCTATTTGTCCTATGAATTAATAGGGACTTTTAGACGAATGTAGGTGTCACGATAGACGAAGATCTCCTAACAAAAAAAAAAAAAAGACCGTGGCAGCCTATCCTATTTGATTCAGGCTTGACATGGAAGAAACAAAGAAGCAACACTGGAGTTTTATTATGGAAAAGAAATCTTATTGATGCAACCAAATTTTCATCATTTGAAGCCCTTCCCTTTAAAAGGTCATGTTCTTGCCCTCCTTTCTTCCATCAATCTCTTAATTTAGGAACTTTTCAGACCAAAGGTTGCTGTTTTGATCCTTTGGTTAGTCCGTTAGGTGAAAATCACCCACACAGCTCTAATGGCTTTTTAGAGTTTGAGCCATATCAAACCCCAATAGACACATGAAAATCTTGAGTTTCAACTGCCGGGGTTTAGGGCATCCCATTGCAGTTGGTCATTTGCGTCGCCTTGTTGGAAGTAAACGCCCTAATCTTTTGTTCTTGATGGAAACTCGTCTTCACATTGTTGAAACAGCTAGGAAACTGGAGACTTTAAGGTTCGTCCCCTCAGATTTTGTCAACCCAAATGGAAGGAATGAAGGACTCTGGGTTGGATGGTCAGCGAAAGTGAATGGCTGTATTTTATACAAAGATGAAAATCTTATTTCGATAAAGGTTGTCTCTTTTGGGAACACTTTGTTGACCATTGCTTGTGTTGGGTTTCGGGAGCCAAACAAGCACAACGAAATTTAATCGAAACCCTTCAGAATCCAAGTGAAACAGAGTAAATTAGGTGTTCGAAAATTTTCATACCTAATTTTCGGTTGAGATCTCTCACCTAACTGTAGAGTCAAATCACAAAACCTGAACAGTTGACGTGTTCAAGCTCTCTATGGTATCCACACGAGCCTTTCGGGATCACCACGCTTCCACTACGTCCCGCTAGATGCGTTTCTCTTGCTCTCACGGTGCTAACTTGCGTCATCCAAGGAATTGCAAAAGAAGAATGTGGCTGTCCTTTTGGGAGGCTAGGGCAAGAAGCTACGAATTTCTCACTAAAAGTTGTATTTATAGTGAGACTCAACTTCCAGACCTAATGGGTTTCAAAGCCCTAATCCAATTAGGCTTTAATTTCGGGCTTAATAATGGCTCAACTTTTGGGCCCATTATTAATATAAAATTATTATGAAACCATAACCCAAATAATTAGCCCATACACTCTAATGATTCAAATAGCTCTATGTGTGCGACCCAATAAGCTCTTACCACGTTGGCAATGATCATAAATCACATTTATGATCATAAACAATGAGCGGTGTTTAGCAACACATCATTGCTACCTAAGTGACAAGATTGTCGGTGATTCGACTAAACATTTATGATCATTACCGATATATGTCATTGTCCCTTTGTCCAAGATATCAAGACTAAGCATGAGACATGGAATGTGTCACTCTCGTATAGCTCAATCTTTGGTTTCTTGATTACCGAGTAGACTAACTTAAACTAATGACATTGATATCGTATATAAACTCATTCGAGCATGGCCATGCATTTTCTAAGTCTTACTCTATCAAGTGGCCCGAAGATATCACTCCCGTTGAATAGGAGAGACAAATCCCATCTTGATAATACAAATCCCTCCGCATGATATGTGACATACCCAATGACCTCTTTCAAGTTCACTCAGTCACGACCAACAAAGGGAAGTATCAAAGTATGTGACTCACCTGTAGGGAACCTTGATGATCTTAGGTCAAAGGACTACATATACCATGATCACTATGAGAATCACTTATGACACTCATATAACGATCCATGTAGTATTCTCATGGTGGGTCAATCCAGTAACAAGTTCTTCAACTTATACCCATATGTAGACTACATATCTCATATTAGTCTCCACATATGCTAGTCGTTATGTATCATTGAAACCCGCTCCATAATAATACTAGACTGGGGACATTTAAGAATATCATTATTCTAGGGTTACAATTATGTTTATTACATTACGCAGAAACAAAACAACAAACATAATTGTTGGATTAATGCCTTAATAAACTATCATGGCTCAATATTCAAAAAATACAATCATCTCATGATTGGCTTTTGGGCACAACACTAACAACTTGTATATACGGAAGCCCTGTCATTAGTCACAAATAGGCTACTTGGAATAAAATCCTAGTTGTCTTATTGCTGTATGTTGCCACTCTTTATTAATTGAAGATTTTAATCAAGTTAACTCATCCATCAAGAAAATAAGAAGAAACTCTCATGTGTGTACCAGTGCTGAATATTTACAATCTTTCAATCAAGATCTTAACTTGAGTCAAATTCCTGTACTGTTAGTGTTGTACCTAAAAACCAATCATGAAATGATTGTATTTTTGCACATTGAGTCATGATATTTTCTTAAGGCATTAATCCAGCAATTATGTTTCTTGTTTTGTTTCTGCGTAACGTAATAAACATAATTGTAACCATAGAATAATGATATTCTTAAATGTCCCCCGTCTAGTATTATTGTGGAGCGGGTTGCAATAATACATAACAACTAGCATATGTGGAGACTAATATGAGATATGTAGTCTACATATGGGTACAAGTTGGAGAACTTGTGCACTGGACCGACCCACCATGAGAACACTACATGGACCGTTATATGAGTGTCATAAGTGATTCTCATAGTGATCATGGTATATGTAGTCCTTTGACCTAAGATCATCAAGGTTCCCTACATGTGAGTCACATACTTTGATACTTTCCTTTGTTGCTCGTAACTGAGTGAACTTGAAGGAGGTCATTGGGTATGTCACATATCATGTGGAGGGATTTGTATGATCAAGACAGGATTTGTCCCTCCTATATAACGGGAGTGATATCTTCGGGCCCCTTGATAGAGTAAGACTTAAAAAAATGCATGGCCATGCTTGGATAAGTTGATATACGATATCAATGTTATCAGTTTAAGTTGGTCTACTCAGTAATCAAGAAACCAAAAATTGGGCTATATGAGAGTGACACATTCTATGTCTCGTGCTTAGTCTTGATATCTTGGACAAAGGGACAATAGCATATATCGGTGATGATCACAAAGGTTTAATCGAATCATCAACAATCTTGTCACTTGGGTAGCAATGATGTGTTGCTAAACACCGCTCATTGCTTATGATCATAAATATGATTTATGATCATTGCCAATGTGGTAAGAACCTATTGGGTCGCATACATAGAGCTATTTGGATCATTAGAGTGCATGGGCTAATAATTTGGGTTTTGGTTTCACAATAATTTCGTATTAATAATGGGCCCAATAGTTGAGTCATTATTAAGCCCGAAATTAAAGCCTAATTGGATTAGGGCTTTGAAACCCATTAGGCCTAGAAGTTGAGTCTCACTATAAATGCAACTTTTAGTGAGAAATTCGTAGGTCTCCTTGCCCTAGCCTCCCAAAAGGACAACCGCACTCCTCTTGCAATTCCTTGGAGAACGCAAGCTAGCACTGCGAGTGCAAGAGAAACGCATCTGCCGGGACGCGGTGGAAGTATGGTGATCCCGAAAGGCTCGTGTGGATATCATAGAGAGCTTGAACACGTCAACTGTTCAAGTTTTGTGATTCGATTCTACAGTTGAGTGAGAGATCTCAACCAAAAATTAGGTATGAAAATTTTCGAACACCCGGTTTACCCCGTTTCACTTGGATCTTGGAGGGTTTCGGTTAAATTCCGCTACGCTGTTTGGCTCCCGAAACCCAACATGTACGTGGCCCCATTTATACATGGTCCAATTTCAGAGAAGATGATGATCTTGTTTGTGAGATTTTAGATAAAGTTTATTGTTCACATGCTTGGCTCGATATGTTTACTTCTGTTCAATTACTTAATTTATCAATCCAACGGTTAAATCATGCGCCTTTATTACTAGATACATCTTTAGTCAAGAATTTCTTTCACAGACCCCATCGCTTTGAAGCATTCTAGACAAATTATCCACAGTGTGAAGACATTATTAAATCTATTTGGTTCTTCTACGTCATTGGATCTATGATGTTTAGGGTTTCTTTAAAGTGTTCTCAAACAATCTCTCTTCTTCATTAACGGAGTAAAAATCTGTGATTGGTCAGCTGGGGAAATAAACTAACAACATTGAAGATCAGATAGCCCACTTGTAACTTCTCATACTTTTCTAAATAATTGTTCTGATTTGAATGACCTTCAGCGTAAGCACAATACATTTCTAGCTAATGAAGAGTTTCTTTGGGCTTAGAAATCTAGGATTTTATGCCTGACCTTGGGAGACAATAATACTCATTTTTTTCCACTTAGTTACTCAATCTAGACGTATTTCTTTAAGAATTTCAACTTTACTTATCAACAAGGAGAACTGGGTTTATGGGGTGGATGATATCCGGCACAACATTCGGGATTACTTTTTTAAGTTGTTTAATGACTTTCCCCATCACAGTGAGCTTGCTCAAGATATCATATGTGCTAAATTGGACAAAGCTTTGACTGAAGATCAGATAATTATGCTTAATAGGCCTTTTACTAAAAAAGAAGTTAAAAAAGCAGCCTTTTACCTAGGCAACTTTAAAGCCCCAAGCCCTGACGATCTTCCCCCAGTAGTGTTTAAAAAGTATTGGCACATTTTAGGTAACTCAGCTGTGGATGCAGTCTTGTCTTTTTTAAATGACGATCTTCTTCTCTGCCAAATCAATTGGACATTCATTACTTTAATTCCCAAAATCAATGGTGCCCATCAAGTGGAAGATTTTAGACCGATCAGCCTTTGTAACATGGTTTACAAAATTATTGCTAAAACTTTAGTTAGTCATCTAAAGCCGATTGTTTCTTCTTTAGTATCAAATTTCCAAAAGGTGTTTGTCCTTAAACGTCATATCCAAGACAATATTATTATTGCCCATGAACTGCTCCATACAGTTAAGCTTGTCAAAGCTAATAGTGGACCAAAAAGATTCAAGGCAGTTCTCAAATTGAATGTTCGAAAAGTATATGACAAATTCAAATGGTCCTTTGTAGAAAAGGTGCTTAGAGCACTGAACTTTCTTGATTCCTAGATTTTCCTAATTTTACAATGTATCTCCACTGTCTCTTACTTGGTTCTTGTCAATGGATGTATAATAGATTGATTTACTCCTCAAGCTGCGCTTTGACAAGAAGATCCATTGTGTCCATACATCTTCATTTTGTGTGCTGAAGCACTTTTGTCCTATTTATCTTATTTAGATTCTTCAGGCCAGGTGATTGGACTTAAAGCTAGTAGATAGGGTCCTATTATCAATCATTTATTCTTTGCTGACAATTCTCTTTAATTTTTCCAACCTTCAAAGGAGTCAGTTTCATCAGTTAGTTTACCTTTCTACTTAAATGAATGTATCTTAAATTATTTGGACACCTTTTTTTGTCAAAATATGTCCAGGTTATCCTCCTTTAAATTTTTAGAAGACAAGGTTGCTCATCATCTCAATAGTTGGAAAAGGAACCTTCTTAACAGTGCAGGACATTTGACATTCATCCAAGCAACGATGCCTTCTCTACCGGTCCATATAATGTCACTTTTCAAGGTTCCTGTTACCTTATCAGATAAATTGTCTAGTAATTTGTCAAATTCTGGTGGTTGAATAACTAGGACCGAAAAGGATTTCATATCAAGAATCACCATCTTCTAATCATGGCTAAAGTTGTTGTAGAGGTCTATGCTTAAAGAACATACATCTCTTTAATCAGGATTTGTTAGCTAAAAACTTTTGGCGAATTTCTTCTAGTAATTCAAATTCTTTAGTTTATAAAGTCCTTACATTTAAATATGGCTACTTTTATTCCATTTAATTTGCAATAATCCAATCTAATGCCTCTCTGATCTAGAGAATTCTCTTGCATGGTAGGAAAATTGTTACATATGATCATAGCTAGACTATCAGGGATGGAAAATCAATCTAGTTATGGTAGAATTCATGGTACCGCATTTCCTTCTAGAACTGCTTAGAACAGTAAGTCCAGGCTTTCACCAAAAGTACAAGAAGCTTAAACTTGCAGAATTGGTCACCCAGGAAACGACGCAATGGAATAGGGAGCTGGTGTTTTTATTGTTTCCCCCCACGTAGCATCATTGATTATATCTATGCGTGTGCCATCAGAGATAGCTAAAGTTGATATTATTCAATAGCATGGTGATTTGACAAGTTGTTACTCTGTAAAGAAGGGTTATGTTTCCCAGATCCTAGCCAATGATTCCTTCAAGAATAATCTTCATTATAGTTTTCATGGACTTTCTCGATATCCTATTTTTTTAATCATTCTTAAGAAATTTTAGGCGTCCTTTCTTCCAAGCAAGTTTAAGGTATTTATTTGGAAATGTCTTCTTAATGCCCTCTCTACAGCAACTAATTTGGCAGATCACGATTGTAACATTATGCCCACTTGTCCAAGATGTCAAGCTCAGGATGAATCTCTAATGCATATCTTTTGGATCTATAATGATTCTGTGCCAACATAGGGTAACTTTACTACAAATCTCTGCCAAACCAACTATTATCACAAGTCTCAATCTTTTTAGGAGTGGCTTCTTAATATCCTAGCCTCCACCAATAAATGGAAGTCAAACTGATTATTCTTTCTAGTATCAATTCTTTGGACCATTTAGTTGGGTAAGAATGAACTTGTTTTTTAGGGTATTTCTTTATCTACAAGAATAGATGAGTTGATTAATTTGATGCATGCGTCCATGAAGATTAGCGATCGGTTTATAAAGGTTCAATCCACCCAACCAAATACTCTTTGTCATATTTGGGGGAAGAATGTAGGAGAGAATTCCTTCAATGATTATTCTCAGATCTTTTCTGTTGATGGAGCCTGGCGTCCAAATCTCGACCTCAGAGCTGTTGCTTGGCTTTGGATGGGCATAAATGGTCCCCCTATTATGGCAGATGATGTTCGTATTCCTTCATGTACTTTAGCCCTTAAAGCTGAATTACAAGCCATTTAGGGAGCCTTGCATACGTCAATTCAATTTTTGATTTCTTCGGTAACCATCTTAATTGACTGCTCTACAACATTAATAATTTTGAAGGGACGATTTACAATCGATGCAAATCTGTCTTTTTTAGTCCAAGATGTCTTGGTTATTATGGAGTCTCTACATCGTAGTGCATTGGTGGTTGTACCTCGCCATTGTATTACTCCGGCTCATCGTCATGCTACTTCTTTTCTCCTTTAGCTTTCTTTGCTTTTGTGTACTGACAAAAAAAAAAAAAGGAAAGAAAGAACTAGAAAATTAACTTCTAGCATTGTTATTGTGCATGGTAGGATATTATGCTTGCATTGTCTACACCTTTCAGTTTGGAAAAGCCGAGCTTCACAATTGGTGACGACCCTAAGCCATTGGTTGCCGTCAATCAACCTATTACCACTATATTCTAAAGATGAACATTGGTTATGTTGGATGAACAGTAACTTGATTTTGGGCTGGTTGAGTCCAATTGGTTTCGGGTCATGGTTCAGCAGTGGTTTTTTTTTTTTTTGCCTTTTTAGGGTGCGATTTGCCCTTTTTTTAGTTTTATCTCATTTTGTAAGGCGCTTACCTTTCTGAGGGCCTATGTTACAATTTTTCTGATTTTCATCCGTCTCACAATTTTTTTGGTTAAAACGTGATTTGATTCCCTAACTTTCTCATTTTTTTCTTTTGCGACCTGAGTTATGTCCGTGTTACATTTGGGTCCCTAAATTTTATAACTATTTAATTAAATCTTCTATTTGTTCTTTTGGCCCCCAAGTTTTGCTTTTTGTTGTCTTTTATGTACTACCTTCTAAAGTAATACATTGGTGACCAAAATTTGTTTATTTTTTAGTTAAATAATTTTTTATCTTCATTAAGTCAATTGTTAAATCCTTAATGCCTAAAGTTTTTTCATTTTTTTTTCTTAATCCTAACTTTTTTCATTGATTTTCTTTATTGTTGTTTTCTAAAATGAAGCTTTAATCATTATTTCTATTATTACTCTTTTATTATTGTTTCAAAGCACGTAGTGTGTTTTGTGTCGCACTGTTATTATTAAAATTTATTATAAAAAAATATCCACTACAATATCTGAGTCACCAAACATTTTCATTTATTCTCTTTATCTCTAATTTTTTTATCATTTGTTTATTATCTTCTAAAATAAAATATTAGTAACCATGATTTATTTTTCTTATATTTTGTAGTAACATTTTTTACTCCAATCTCCATTGAGCAAGGTGTAGACGTTATTTTATTTAAAAATTAAAATGACTGAAACTTAAAAATATATTTTTTTATTATATCAAATCTTTATATCTTTTCATAAATTTATGTAATAATTATATAAAGCACCGCAACGTCATGTATCTCGTAAACTCCTAAATCGGCGAGTCTCATACCAAATCAACAGTTCACGACGTGATATAATCGTGTTACTTTCAGTTTCGTATCTCCTTCCAGGAGCCATTGCTGATTCACCAAGGAAGGAGGAAGCCGAAAGCAGCTTGCTTTCAACCAGCAAAAAATGGCGGCAACAGCAGTCGGCCTCGTCCCTCTTGTAGTCTCTCCGAACTGCACCGATATCCCAAACCAGAATCAACCCAGAACTACACCAAAAAGTTCCTTTCCTTTCGAGTTTCCCAATAACTGCAAAACTATTGCCCAACTCGAGCAAATTCACGGTCAAATCGTTAAACAAGGCTTTAGTTGCCATCCCTCGACCATATCCAACCTCATCTTGGCGTCGACCGAAATGGGTACTCACGACAGCGTGAACTATGCTCGAAACGTTTTTGAACAGTTCAAGGAGGATACTCGAACTGACGGGTCTTTGTTCATGTATAATTCGTTGATTAGAGGCTTATCTTCGGCTGGGCGTTGTCAAGAAGCTATTTTGTTGTATATTCAAATGCTGGGCCTTGGAATTATGCCTGATAGATTCACGTTCCCATTTTTAATAAGCGGTTGCTCGAAGATTTCGGCTTCCGCTGAGGGGATTCAGGTTCATGGTGGAGTTTTCAAAATGGGTTATTGGGATAATGTGTTCGTACAAAATTCTTTTATTCACTTCTATGCGGAGTGCGAGGATATGGATTCTTCTCGCAAGGTATTCGACGAAATGCATGAGAGAAATGTTGTGTCTTGGACTAGCTTGATATGTGGTTATGCGAGGATGGAGCTTGCAAAGAAAGCTGTTAATATGTTTTTTGAGATGGTGGCAGAGGGTTTGATCCCCAATCCTGTTACAATGGTCTGTGTAGTTTCTGCTTGTGCGAAGTTGCAAGATATTGATTTGTGTGAAAGAGTGTGCAAGTATATTCATGAATCGAGAATGGAGATTAATATCCTAATGGTGAATGCTCTTGTTGACATGTACATGAAATGTGGTTATCCCAGTAAAGCAAAAGAGCTCTTTGATAACAGTGTAAGCAAAAACTTAGTACTGTGTAACACAATGATGACTAATTATATGCGAGAAGGGCTGGCTGCTGAAGCAATAGCTATCTTGGATGAAATATGGAGACAAAGCCTGCAACCTGACAGGGTTACAATGCTATCCGCAATCTCAGCATGTGGGCAATTAGGGAATATTTTATGGGGAAAGAGTTGTCATGGTTATGTTTTGAGGAATGGGCTAGAAGGATGGGAAAACATAACTAACGCTATGGTTGATATGTACATGAAGGTTGGTTATGAAGAAATGGCGTGTCGAATTTTTGATAGCATGACAGAGAAGAATGTTGTCTCTTGGAATTCAATGATTGCAGGTTTTGGTAGAAATGGCAATGTTGATTTGGCTTGGGATACCTTCAATAAGATGCAAGAGAGAGATCTTGTGTCCTGGAACACTGTGATTGGTGTTATGGTGCAAGAGAGCATGTTTTGTGAAGCAATTGAGCTTTTCCGCAGAATGCAAAGGGAGGGAGTAAAAGGAGATAGGGTTACCATGGTGAGTGTTGCATCAGCCTGTGGATACTTGGGGGCCCTTGATCTTGCAAAATGGGTTCATGCTTACATCAAAAAGAATGAGATTTTTTGTGACATGCATCTAAGTACAGCTTTAGTTGACATGTTTGCCAGGTGTGGTGATCCTTTGGGTGCGATGCAGAGCTTCAATAAGATGACGACAAGAGATGTCTCAGCCTGGACAGCAGCTATTGGAGCAATGGCTATGCAAGGAAATGGTACTCAGGCTCTCATGCTGTTCAATGAGATGCTTAGTGAAGGAGTGAAGCCAGATGGAGTAGTATTTGCTGCACTACTAACAGCATGCAGCCACGGAGGTTTAGTTGAACAGGGGCAAAATATTTTCCATTCAATGGAGGCAAGTCATGGAATTTGCCCCCAAGTTGTCCACTATGGATGCATAGTCGATTTGCTTGGCCGAGCTGGGAAATTGGCAGATGCCCTAAATCTTATACAAACTATGCCTCTGGAACCTAATGAGGTCATCTGGGCATCATTTTTAGCTTCATGTCGAATGCATAAAAACATCAAGATGGCAGCATATGCTGCTGAAAGGTTAACTGAGTTTGATCCCAAGCGAACTGGTACGCATGTGCTTCTCTCAAACATCTATGCCTCTGCTGGGAAATGGGCTGATGTTGCAAAGGTTAGGCTACAGTTGAAGGAGAAAGGTGTAAAGAAAATGCCTGGATCTAGCTCTATAGAGATCAACGGACATATTCATGAATTCACCTCTGGTGATGAATCACATCCGGATATGATTCAAATAGGATTAATGTTGGATGAAATGAGCTACCGTGCAAGAGATGCTGGCCATGTTCCAGATCAAGCTAATGTTTTGCTTGATGTTGATGAGCATGAGAAGGAATATCTTCTGAGTAGACATAGTGAGAAATTGGCAATGGCTTATGGACTCATTAGCACAAACCGAGGTTCACCAATTCGTGTTGTCAAGAATCTAAGGATATGTTCTGACTGTCATTCATTTGCGAGATTGGTGTCAAAAATATATGATCGAGAAATTATCATCAGAGACAATAACAGATTCCACTTTTTCCAGAAAGGTGTATGCTCTTGTAATAACTATTGGTAATAGAATGAAAACCAGTGGTTGAGCAAGGAGACAGAGTACTGGAATTTTGGTTCACTGCTCTGCTTTAAGATTAAGAAGGTAATGTCACCTTGAAATTGTTTAATTTTTGAAAACCAGTCTTGTTTCAGTTCCAGATGTTAAAGTTGCATGGAGTTATTTGGGGGAAAAATAATAAAAAATGTCTCCTTAACCCAGTTGATGTTAAACATATGTGGGGCTAAGCACTCTATGCCTGGATGGATAATACGTTGAAGATAAGTTAAACAGTTATTTCTGGGAATTTAATAGCTAGAATCTTGTATGTAACTGTGGCTTATACCTGGTTTGAGTCTTTGTGCTACTCAATTAAGAAGGGCATGCTCAATAACTCAAGGTGGAAGAGGTTCGTGGACTATTCTTGGGTCGTTGTTGAGCTATGTCATCCAATTTCCGAAAGCAAACTCTTTCAATGCTGGCTGCAATATTCGTCTGCATGCAATCTAGATGCAGTAAGGATGGCTGGGCATGTTCTGCGATTTTCAGAAGTCACGACAATGCTGGAAGTGTTAAACTAGACCGAGAAAAGATTCAAGAAACATGTGAATGATTTATGAATAGCCTGTACATGCATCAAATTCCCATTTTTATTACTCTTACCTCTCCCCGTCCGTCCCAAGTTTTTAACTGCTCATATATTTCTTAATGTTGGAAGGATTTCATGGGTTCACTTTGTTGATTTTGTGACGTGTAAAAAGGTTTTAATAATGAACTCACTGTCATACGTGAAGAAAGAAACTAAAGCATCAAGTTGTTAAAATTCTCAACTTGGGAGGTTCAAGTAAAATACCTTCCACTTGTGTTAAATTCTTACTGTTGCTGTTGCGTGTCAAATGAAAAGGACTGGTATGAGAGCTGATCGCAAGTCATGGATCATGTGAGAAGCAAGAGTCCACAAGCAGCTCCTAGTTCTGAGTCTAGTTTATGTAGGAATTTTAGAAGAACGTAATTTATCCACCATAGCTGCTGCTTTATACAGTCGTAGATAGTTTACAAAATCTAGATATTCTGGGATACAACTGTTTGAAGAGCAAGCTAAAGTCATAAAAAAACGTAAAAATACTAAAAATTAAAGTCTTAATTTGTCCTTTTGTCCTTTTTTTTTTTTTCTAGAGGAAGGAAAATACTGATTCATTTGCTTTTTATTAGCAGTTACAAGTCAACTGTAAGACATTGACTTGTAATTCATTCTAGTTCATCTTGGGCTTAAACCCTCCTATGATTTTGTCATGCAAGAAGTTTCAGTTCCATTTCCTTGTTGCATGGATGAATATTCTTAGGCTGGCTTCATGTTATTGTCTTGCCATATTTTCCTAATACTCTTATTGTTAAAAGATAAAAAGTTCTACTTTCCATATTGTTCTAGCGGGGATATCTATTCTTCATTGCCAGGAGATTCTATGTGTGGATAAGATATAAGATAGCACTGTGACTATATGAACAAGCTGCAGAGAGTAGGCAGATGGCATAGTCCAACAAATTGAAAGAAATTAATGCCACTTCTTCTCAGCATAATTCAATTTCATTGAGGAAACTTCGGAACTGATTGCAAAAACATGAATATGTGAAACATAAAAAACAAGTAGTACAGAAGTTTTGGTTTTTTTGTTTCATTCTTGATGTAATGTTGATTCTTATTGTTCTAATCTCTCAGGCTATCATATATGAATGAAGTCTAATAGATCTTCGAGTGCAATGCAGCCAATGAAGACAAGAATCACATGTGAGTAAAGGGTATTAAGGACAAGCTTGGGTGATTTTTCTCAATTATGTATTCTTTTTTTTTTTTTTTTTGGTACATCAAAGGTATTAAAGCAAAACTACAGAGCAAGCCATCTTTCTTAGCCCTTGCTTGTCAGCTAACAAATAGAGCCCCAAAGCTGATGAAGCTAAATTGAAAGATGTAATACCTAGCTGAAGAGAATGTCCCAGGTTAATTAGCAAGGTAATCCACACATCTGTTGCCCTTTCTAGGAGTTAAATAATCAGTAGGCACAACCAAAACCCATGCATTAGCAGCAGAAGGACATCGATCAAGGACAAGTTAGTACATGCCCACATAAACCTTTAGGAAGGAGTCTCCATTTACTAAGAGCATCGAAGCGGTCCAAAGAGAGTAAAATGGTGAATAATGTCAACATCCCAGTTGCCATGTTCATCTATAATATCTTTCACCCACTAGCCCTTCATCTTTTGGGAATTTGACTCACAATGTCATAAGCCTTCTGGAGATCAATTTTCACTAGCATGGAACTGACTCTAGCCTTTGAATACTGCATTTTGTGAATAGCCTCCTGCGTCACTAAAATATTATTCTGACTGCCAGTCTGCCACTACCAAGTAATTAATAAGCTGGATTGGAAGGGGCCCAGAAGATTATATAGGTGAGGACGGAGATGATTACAGTAGCTCTAGTGATCAACTTATAAGAAGTGTTAACGAGGGCAATAGAACATAGGCTCTGACTGGATCCAGACTTCTCTCATTCGGGATGAAAACTAGCAAACTCGATGAATGGATGAATGTAACCAAATCTTTCTCGACAACCCCAGAATAACTGTTACTCCTGTTCAGAAATTTTTGCACCATTTATTTTTGGTAATTAATTTATAATTTTTTATTTTCAATATTTTAGTATATAAATAAAAAAAATTATATATAAATGATAAATTAAAAAATATAGTATATATATATTTAATTTTTTCTAACAAATAATAATATGAATAAATTTAAGTCAAAATACTCTAAAAAAATTGAATAGAACAAAAGTTTTGGGACAGATGGAGTATTTGAAAACTTATACTATATACGTACAATAATTTGTTCAATAATTAACATTTTCTATAATTTAATTAAATTTTTATCTACTTAACCTCAAAAAAATAAAAACTAATAAAAATTTAATTATATTATGAAAAATATTGTTCTACAGATTATTGTATCTGTGCAGTATTAATTTTCAAATGATATTAATTTCGGACATAAGAATTATAAAAATAAAAATAATGAGTTGGTGTCACAATTTGAGCGGATTAGAATTCCATGAATCCCGTAAAAGATGCGCAAAATCTGGTTCGATGCACGTACTTGTAATTGGAATTATTAATCACGAGTTTGGTGGGATTTGTCTTGGAATTCAGTGCGGACGAGTGTTGAACAATGCCGGGGCTTGGGAGAAAATTGGAAGAGTAGTGTTACATATATAGTAAAATATTTATACTAAACTCTTTCTAAATGCTCTGTTACACAGTTTAATAGGCAGTTGAAAAAGTAACTGAGACTTATTAACCAATTTTATTACATTCAATAATTCCTACCACTACGATTTTATACAAGATTTTCTAGAATTTTAATATATTTAGAAAAATTCAAATTAGAATGGTTCAATCAATTAGGAGGGCTATAGAAATCAACGTTAACTGAGAAATTGTAAAGAGATGGCTGAAGTTGCTAACAAAAGAGGTTCAATTATGCAGCAGATATCAATTAAAGGTTTAAGTTTTTTCCCCCCTCCTTTTTGGTGCTCATAAGTGAAAACATTACAAGCGAGATTGTAATAAATATCATAACACATAATCTACCTACCTTCCACCTCACCTTCATCCCACTTAAATTCACCCTTCGGCTGAAAAGAAGATTAACTTAATTAGTCGGCCAGGCGAAAATAGCTGGTATAACGTCAAATGAGCCAAGCGAACAAGTTAGTAATTTCCTCAAACGGGCTCTACTCTTCTTTCATTTTATGCAATTGCAATGCATTATTTCCTTTTTTATTTCTTTTTTATCTACAATCGATGTCATGCAAACTTAGACCCAATTCATGTCATATTAAATTATATTAATCTAAAATGGCTCATTTTTATTTTTTTCAGAAAAAAAATTATTTAAAAGCTACCATTTAAAAACTAATATTCCCTCCATTTTATATTAGTTGTCCATTTTATCTTTTTTTACTAAAGTTTAACCTGAATATATTTATATTAATATGAATTGAAAAAAATTCTAAAAAATGATATTTATAAACTATAATCTTTAAAGTTTTATTTTCATGTAAAAAGTTCATATTTTTATAATAAATTTTTTAAAAAATAAAATTATAGATTAATTATTGTGAATAGTAAAAAGGATAATTTTTATAAAATAGATGGAATACTATATAAGCATAATGAGCCATTGAATTTTAAGTTAAAATAAATTAACTTTAAAAGTGATTGTATGGGAAATGAGGGAAGTAAGGGGAGGTATTAATTTAAAGAAAAATAGGGAAAAAAATAAATTAAGGTCCTGGCATGCACGGTAGGTGTGTCAGCACAGCACAAGTGCCACACGTGCCACAGGCCTTAGTTTACTCTCTTTTTTTTTTTTTAAATTTTTTCAACAAAGTTTTACAATTCTACACTCATATATATATATATATATATATATATATATATATTATTATTATATATAAATGATTACAAGTTGAAGTTAGAATTTTTTATTTAGTTATAATTAATTTATAATTTTTATTTACTTATAAATTGATATTTTATTTTTTAAACTATTTAATCCTTTAGTTTTACAAAATAAGAGTTATGGAACTCTCTTAAGAAAAATAGGTGCTAAAAAATTTGTACTTGATACTTGAAATTCAAAGTTTTCAAAATTATGATTTATGTGTTAACATTAAGTTAAGATAAGTTATTTGATTAATGTTTAAACTGATGGGTTTAGGGATTACATCGCGTAACAATTTATTTAATTTAACGTGAAATAATTTGAGCCAAATTGTATTTCCATCTCAAATAAAGTTTCACATCTTTCATCCATGAAAATTATATCCTGACCGAGTGTGGAGCGCGGGAGGGGGGATGGGGAGCTTGAGCTTGATTTCTGCTTGATGAAATCAAAGCATTACAAGAATTCTTTGACCAAATCAAGGAATAAAGGTGCCCATGTACCTTCACGACGAGGATCGGAGGAATTCCTTGGGCGCTGTAATGTCTCTAACAACGAAATAGTTTCACTACCAAAATTTACCTATTTTTCAACAGATAAATTATTAATAATCTAACAATTGGTAATTATCAATAAGTTGGATTATTGGTAAAAAAAAAAATTTATTATAATATATTATGATGATATACTTTTCAGAAAGTAGTGGTATATTTTGACAAAAAATAATAATAGTTATAATAATATATATTATAATAATTATATATGCTTATAATAATCATATAATATATTATTATTAGTATTTATTATTTTATATTATTATTATTATTATTATATAAATGTTTTTATATATCCCTAATATATTAATAAATTATTATTTTAATATATATAGTGAGATTGAATCTCCCTAATACATTATTATTATAATACATTATAAATATAATACTTATTATTTTTATTATTAAAAATAATAATAATATATATTTTTATATATATCATATATATTTTTCTGTGATAGTAATAATATGTAAATAATAATAATCATATATATTATAATATATTTTAGAAAGTAAAGTAATATTTTTAAAACATTTTTTTGCAAATAATAACAATAATTTAAAATATATATATTATCATACACATATATAATAATAATAATAATAATAATAATACCCAACATAACCCAACCCATATATTATTCATTAGGCCAAAACCTAGCCCGGCCTTATAACCCTAGCTATAAATACCCAACCTTCACCCTCCCCCCCACAGCCTCCCTTGCCTCGCCCTTTCATCTGCTCTCAATAGGAGTGTTCATTCAACCCGCAAAACCACATAAACCGAACCAAATTGACCCGTTAGCTATATGGGTTTACGCGGGTTATGGTGCGGTTTGAGTTTTAAAAATTAAAAACTAATGTATATGTGGTGCGGTTTGGGTTTTAATTTTGAAACCCTATAAACCCGAATTGAACCGCTTCTTTAATAACCTCATAGAAACTTCTGTTTGAGGTTGAGAAAAGAATTGATGAGATTAAATAAATTGAATCAGGTAAAATAGTTTCTTTTGTATTTGTTGTTAGTATATTGTATAATATACACATAATGATATATCTAATTTGTAATTTATTATTTTACAACTTTGTACAATTTTTCTGGCTAACTCAGACATTACTTGTTGTTGGTGTTGATTGATGACCATTCATTCAATGCATATTTTTTTTATGTAAGCATATTTTCATATTTAGGAATTTATTGTTTATAATTTTAATTCATTTTGAATGTCTTGTAACTCACACTTAATGGTTCCATATAGGTGAAGTCAAAATCATTACATATAAGAAGCTAAAATATTTTGAAGTAATTTTACACTCTAATCAAGCATGAGTTTTGACAACTTTGTGTGGTAGGAGCTTTGGACTCCATATACTATCTTTATATTTTGTAACAAAAAGTCTACTTTATGCTTGTGATGTTCTAAAGTACAGAATTGTTGATATTTCGTAAAACTATTTAGTTTTTAGAACAATGTATTAATATTAAGACAAGTGTTTTGAAGTAGCTTAAATTATTTTACAGGATAGACAAGATAAAACCGGTCAAACCAAACCACACCAAACCACATTCTATGCGATTTTGGTTTTAATCGAAATTTTTGATAAACGATATGGTTTGGTTTTAGGGTGAACCCAATCAAACCCGCACCATGAACACCCCTAGCTCTCAATAGTCATCCCTCTCATCTTCCCTTCCTTGCCTCACCCTCCCACCTGCTCTCCGCTATCCTTCTCATCCTCTCTCCCTCGCCTCGCCCTCTCATCTGTTTTTTGCCGTCCCTCGTCATCTTTTCATCGTGTTGCTGTCGGCCGTTCGCCGGCAACTCTCCGTTCACCGCCATCTCGCCAGAACCCTCCTCTGTCTCGGTTTTTCTGCTCATCACCGTTCATCATCATCTCTCTATCGCCTTGCCATCGTCCTCTCCGTCCTTTTGTTGCTACTGCTCGTCGCCATTCACTACTCCTCCTTGGCTCATCAACATTGTCCTTTCTTCATCACCTTGGCTTCTCCATTTGCCATTTATTGACGTCCACCTTCACTCCTCGGCCCGCCTCACTCCTCGGCCTGTCGTATTCACAAATCTACCTTTTGAATTTTTCAAATTGATGTTTTTTATTTTTTCGGATCTGGTATTAAATTGTGGTTTTGTTGTATTATTTGCATTTTATTTAATTTTTTGAATATCTGTTTTAAGTTGTTGTGATTTTGTTGGTTTTTCTAATTTTTTTGTGATTTTTTTTAGTTTAAGTTATTTTTATGATTTTGTTATTTCTCTCATTTAGTGATTTTGTAATTTTGTGGTTCTTATGATTTTAAATTTTGTAAATATAAAATATAACATTTGTTAATATAAAATGCATTTTATATAAATATAAAATATAATTTTTTAATATATAAAATATATTATCAAGTTATATTTATTTTTTTTTTACTTTTTTAAAAATGGTTTCCAATAGCCCAATCTATTGATAATTTAACAACAGCTTAATGTGTTGGTAATTTACCAACGATTTAATGCATTGATAATTTACTAACAGCCTAGATCATTAATAATTATCAACACTTACATGTTGGAAAAACTTTAGGCCGTTGGAAAATCCTTTTGGTCTACGACCGTTGGTAATTTACCAATGACCAAATTACCAACGTGCTTATGTAGGAAATTATCGACAATCTAAGCATATGTATTGGAAAAAACTTTAGGCCGTTGGAAAATCCTTCTAGCCTATGACTGTTGGTAATTTATCAATTGCCAAATTACCAACGTTCTTACGTAAGAAATTACCAACGATCTAAGTGCCACTACACGTTGGTAATTTTGAATTTTCCAACACACACACATTGGTAACAGCCATCGGAAAAGCTAGTTTTTTTAGTAGTGTTTCGTTAAGCTTATAAGTAAGATGAAACGTCCACATGTGACAGCGCACCATCAGAACTTCATCGTAATAACTTAAGCAATTTTACTTCCATTTCCCCAACCACGTGATTGACAATAATTAAGTGTGTAAACGAACAGAGTATTCAGTAAACCGTTCAGCAGAAATTCGTTTATGTTCATTTATTTAGTTAAACAAACGAATATGAATAAGGTCCCGTTCATTCATTTACGTTCACGAACCATTTAGTTATTGTTAGTTTATATTCATTTACGTCTATTTGTTTGTTTATATATATATATATTATTAGTGTCCATCTACTCCACACACATAATATTATGCTCTAATCTCTCCCAAATTAATCTATTGTCTTTGTTTTCCCAAATATAATCAATCATTTTCTTCACAATGTGAACTTGCTGCAGTATCAAGCCGAGTCTTATAGCCCTAACCTATAATTTCTCTTACCATCATCTATTATCCTGTCAATTATTGCTAAAATCGCTCTAATTCAAATTGGTGGTAGTCATCAGCTTTAGTTGTTCGTGTTCATGTTTATGTTCGTTTATTAATAAATAAATGAACACGAATAGAGAAATTGCATTAGTTTATTGTTCGTGTACATGTTCGTTAAAAGTTAAATGAATGAACACGAACATGGCTTGTTCATGTTCGTTTGGTTAGTTTATAGCACTAACAAGAATAAGTGACATCTTATTCGGGTTTAATAGTGTTGAATATAAGTCGAAATGAATCTAGCCTAATTGAGTAGTTTGAGCTTGAGCTTAGTTTTTTCAGTTTTTGAAATGAGCTTACTAGGCCTTGAGTCAAAACTCAAGTTGCATATTAGGTTCAAATCTTTAATAAATCAAGCTTGAGTTCGATACTGTTTAGCTCAAACTTTTTTTTAATCTAACAAGCTTAATATGATATTAATGTAATATAGTGAATTCTATGGATATTGAAAAAAATTATTAAAAGAAAAAGAAGAAATAAATGATAAAAGCAACATCTTAAAGAGATACCTAGATAACTCTATGGCCAATCACCTTAAAACCCAAATAACCCAACACCAAGTAGAGCCCTAAGAATGAATCCCAAAATAAGCTAAGAATAGAAACCATAGCCCAAACAACCCAAGCAATGGAAAAGCCCAAACATAATTTTATGCCAAAACTCAATTATATAAACCCAACTCAGAAAAACTCATGCCCGAAATCAAAGCCCAGAGTCAATGAAAGTAGCCATAATGGAGGAAAGGAAAATAGTGGCTGGTTCCCGCATCTTTTTTTTTGTAATTTAATCCCTCGTTCTAATATTTTTAGCTCGTTTTTCAATGCCAAACCTTTTGATCTTGTATTCATCTTTTTCTGCTCCATGTTTTATTCTTTAAATTGTTAAATTTTTCCAAGATACTCAAAGCACATTTCTCACACTTGTCCGATGGATCATCATTAAGAATGGACGCTTTATATCAATATTACCAGCACAAAGATCAAATTCCTTAAAAATCTCCACTCTCTTACCAAGCCCATCAAAATTCAATGGCCTACCAATCTCAGGTCTAATAGAACAATGGATAAACTCTATCTATTGTCCCTAAGCTATAGCACATATTGCTTAATTGTCTTAAAACTATTAAATGTTCCACCAATTGTTCTCAAATTATTTAATTGTTGTTATCTTTCATCCTGTCATCCATTACATCATCAAGGATGAATGAAAAAATGATGTCATATCAGCAACCACGCAAAAGAGACATCAGTAGCCACGTCATTTTTTCTTTCATATTCAATGGCTGTGATGGATAATAGACAGTAGAATGAGATGACAACAATTAAATAGTTTGAGGGCAATTGATACAATACTTGATAGTTTAAGGATGGTTAAGTAACATAGAATATAGTTTAGAAACAATAAGTGGTGTATATGCAATAGAGTAATTAATTGGTCCTTAAGGGCCCAAGCAATTCCTTCAACACCAACGCCTCTCCTCTTATTCCCAGCAGTCTCGAGTCCATCATCTTTATGATTCTCCAATTCCTCATTTCACGCTTTGAAAGAATCGTTGAACCATCATCCTTTCCCAAGATAACCAACATTTCCTGATGGTGAAAAATCTCCTCCTAGTGAAGCGATGTGTGATGGCACCGCCTGAGATGAAATCAGCTGGCCGGCACCAGAAAGAACGCCGTCAGTGGCTCCATCGATCACCTGCAGCGCCGCCACAGACTCCTCCGTTGTTAGTCTGCCTCACTTTTTTGCTTCACCAGTCTACCTAGCGTCTTCCCCGGCACCTAGGCTCCTTCCCTTCTCCCCCGCATTGCCAATTCGCCCCCTTTCCTACTACCTTCAGTGAAGTTGAATCCCCTACATCGGTCTCCTTCCAGTCCGACTTGCCTCCGTTTGATAGATTTCTTGTTGGAGCAGCCACATCTCCGCCATCAACCAAAACCTTCGAAGGCCACTGGTTCACTGAATATTGCCTGCCCCCATCCTCATTGCCGGAATTCACAGCTTCCTCCACGAAAACCACTGCATCTCCACCACCGCCATAGTTTAGTTTCCCATATCCTACATTATCCTTTGGCTGCCAAACTCGACGAGATCCCCCAGACACTTCGCCATAATCTGTTCCCATATCCACGTCCAACAAGGAACATTGCAAACACTGAAAAATGACTCCACCCCTGCGATTTTATACTTTCTGGAATTATTATACTTGAACGACTCAATTTTTTAACTTCAATCAATTCTAGATACCTCCTTTTGTTCCCTTTCAATGAGATATACAGGTCCCTCCAATCTGATTGGCGAACAATTTGCCCCTCCCCTTCAAGCACTAGGAAAACCATGAAATCTCTTCTCCCATTAGATCAATGGAACTTCGATACCTACCTCATTTTCAACAATTCTTACTACATCTTCAACTTTTCCTCACTCAATAAGAATATTGAAAGGTAATTTTTTTCTCAATAGAGATTAATATTTTCACGTCAAATATCATCCCGAATAAACTCAAATTCTAGAGAGAGAATAAGAGAGAGCTTCTCACTCTAAAACCCCATTGATACGGATATTAGTATAATATAATTATTTTAATAAAATAAATAATAAGCTAATTCCTGAAATTCTAATCAATTTCTTACAAAACTTGATAAACCTCAATTGAGCCCGAATCGTGCTCCATCATCTAGGCCAATCTTCAAGCCTATTGAACCACCAAGCCGAGCTCGAGAATTTTTTTAGCCAAGTTTCAAACCGTGTTTACAAAGCTCATCAAGCTCAAGCTTAAGTTCAATGTCAAGGCAATTTTTAATGGGCCAAGATTTGAGCATAGGATAGGCATGCTTGACTTAACTCGTTCCCACCCCTAGTATTGGATTCGTGTACTTTAGTAACACTTTTGTAATATTCCTAAAATTCGGCAATACCTCATGCGATGTGGGTTCATAGCATTTTGAAAACATGTTTTATGCTTCTTTTGTTATCATGTAACTCAATTGTAATTTTTTTTTTATTTTTAGAAGTATTATAAGTATAGGGAGCTAGATAATACGTTAGGAAAGTTGTGGGAAAAATGGCTGCCACATGAAAACTGGAGGAAAGTGCAACGATGCTACTTGAATCCGTACCGTTTCTATTTTAACCGCAGGTTTTATAATGATTTTAATAAATATTTTAAAATAATTATTTTTCATCAAAATTAAAGGGTTTATTTACCAACTATATGCTTTACCAATTCCAAAAGTATATTTGGTTTAGAATACAAAAAATATACCTCCTAGACGTCCCGAACACAACTGCATTCCGATGAGGACCATCATTTGACGCCAACTCTTTAGCCCATTATATTGCTACCCATAGTATTTAGATACCGCATATCGCATACTACCATGTAATCTTAATTTGAAGTGCTTATTCCATTCAAATATCAATCTTCACTTAGGTGGAACTCTATTTCCTCCACTATTGATGTTGTCTTCCTTATCAAACCTGACAGAGGTGACTGACGTTGTTGGATATATATTGATCCCATTGACATCCCTCCCTTCGTCCTAGACTAACCGCTAATGGCAAAGCAGCAGCTGTTATTGCTGGTAGACTTTCGATGTCATCATTGGGACAAAACCACTACATTCTACTTCATTCAATGAAAATGAAAATGCCATACTAAGATTAAGGTCAAACCTATTCTCACTAAGTTCCCTTAAGATAGGGTCGATGAGATCACCAACATCTTTTTCATAAAGCACCCGGCCCTCAGCCTTGATGGGAACGTATATAGGATTAAACCGTAGAAAGTTGTTGAAGAATGAGGAAATTAGTTCTCATCATCACCATGACTGTGTAGATCTAATAGGTGTGCAGTGGAGGGTATGCATTCAATGAAAATGACCACAAGTTTTGAAACCCTCTAGCCCTAACTGCAAGTGCACGAGTGTCATTTGTAGTGTGGTAAGTAGAGGTTGATCCCACAAAGACTAATTGATCTACCTAAAGCTATTAATATTTTCTATGTGACTAAATGAGAGTATGCAGCATGAAATTTGTGGTGTAAATAAGGCAAGTAATAAGATAGTGCAAAGGAAAAACTAGTAAGCAATCAACATGGAAGGTAAAATGAACCAAGACTAATTACAAACTAACACTAAGATATATAACCTAGCACAAGCAACAATAATCACTTAAACACAAGACAACTAATTAACTAAAGAAACCTCCTAGGGAAAGGGGGTTTGTTTTATGATTAGAATAACTGGCTTCACATTTATAGCATCCTAGGGTGATGGTTCCTATTGATACTCTCGTAACTATCTCTAGCCTAAAAGATTCTCCTAACAAGTGACCAAGGACATTCTCATGCCTAATGCATCAAATACTAATGTGTTAAGCACCAACCTAGTCCACCAAGATGCCTCCAAAGGCATTCTCATGCCTCCTGGAAACCACCTCAACCCATTCCAATGGAGATGGCTCATGAAAACCCTTTTTAGCCTTTCCAAAAATAGCTCATCACACGGCCCTTCGTGGCCCTACCCAAGAAACCTGTGGGAACATGTCTTATACTAGTCATAATTGGCTAATTAATTATATGCACACTAGTTAAAACCTTCATGCTTCTAGCTAATTAACCTACTAAGTAAACATGCGTGAGTAATGTTTTGACTTAAACAATAAAAGAAATGTAAAACATAACTCATAAACCATAAAACATTACCCAGGCCTTTCATTAAAACTCAAGTACCAAAACCATCAAAGCATACAAAATGCATATGGAATTAACTACACATAATCAACTGTATGCGTCCATACAAAAGCATACTATGTTCACACCCAAGAGCAACCCTAGAGTTTAACGACTCAACCATGTACATCGGAGCCAAACCAGTTTATGAAACGATACACTAAACCAAACTACTGAGATCCATAACTAGCTTCTACCTTATATCAATATCCTGGTAGCAAGCTCCGTAAGCCCTTTCTTTTGCTTCATTAGCCTCTATCAACTAACTAAACAATTGTAGTTACCACCATAATGTAACTAAAAAACAAACCACAAACTAGAATCCCAATAATTCAAATTAATAATATACTTGTTTATGAGCCGAGCTCAGTAACCCTCAATGGTTGTCAATGCCGCAAAACTCAAATATTTACAACAAATAATAAAAGAGATTGAAAATCCATGATTCTTTGTAAGGGATCATTTAACCTGAAATACAAACTCTAAGGACATGTATATATACATAATATGCAATCTACTGTGAGCTTAAAACAATGCGAGGTTAAATATATACACATAGTGTTTCATTCCCTTGGAACTTGTCCTTTAACTTGCCCTCTCACGTGCGTCACTCTGTATCTAGCGAGTTCTAGCCTCTAACTCTCTCCTAGCAAGCCTTAGGTACTGAAGTAGTGAGCTTATCTCACCATTTAGCCTTCCCTTGATTGTTGTACAGGTAAACATGGTGAACGCACCTTACTTGATTTCCAAGGAACTCAATAGGTGTACTAAACTTCCACATAATGCCTCAAGTCATTATATTTGCCCAGGCTACTTGTGTACTAAGCTTCTACCTCAAAACCATACCAAGAGTGCACTAGGTTTTCAATTGCACCTCAAGTAACCTTGCCTAGGCTACAACTGCATTAAACCTTCACTCAAGGCACATACCTATCCACTATTACTTGGTTTACCCTAATATAGCAGCAAATGTCATGGTTGGAGTCATAGTTTCTATGTTCCATGGAACCTTTCTAAGTTCATTAAGGTTCCTACATCAGGGCCTCAAACTAGAAGGCCCAGCTATGTCCTCAATGGTACTAAACCTTACACTTGACTAATAGTGCTATATTGTGGCCAATTAACTAAGTTTTCTTGTATGTAGCTCTTGCAGCTTACAAAACCTCAAGAAAACTCCTAAGTCATAAGGGATTTTTGGAAGTCCTAGTATGCCACCAGGTCTCCTCAACCCTTAGGGACCTTAGGCACTGCATTGTACCTCTCTCAAAACCCAACATAAAAAGTGTTACTTTGCTGTCATTTTGTCTGTAAGGACTCGTCACCAACCCTTTGAGATGTATTACCATGGTATAAACATTTGTGGTGCTATCACAAGGGCTGGGCATCACGTCGTTGCCATTGGCTACAAGTCGCCAAGCCTATAGCATCCTTACCCCGAACAGGACTCTCCTAGGAAGATTACAGAACCAAAGTCCTGTGCTAGTTACAGTTGGCTAGTTAATAACTCATCTCATCTCAAAACCTTTCATGCATCTAGTTATTAACCTAATATGCATTATGCATGCACTTGCTTCGACTTCAATTTCACTTTAAGAAAATGAACAGAAAATGTTGTAGACATTTATAAAACATAACTAAAACACAAGTTAAAGCATAAAAGATAAGTATATTTACTACAAGTAATAACCATGTAGGTGCATCATTACATAAGTAAAGACTATGCACATGCCCAAAAGTAAATAAAATATAACTTGACCTAAAGACATTGGAGGCCAACCTAGCATACATATATATACTGAAGGATTACTACTGAGATCCATGGTCCATTATGTCCTTCCATGTACCACTAGCCTCTGCAAGGCTGCAAGATGACTATAGTAAGCCTAAACAACTTAACCAGTAAAACTAGAATCAATAAATGATTCACTAGGTGGTTACTTGCACAAATGCACTAACACAACAACCCTCAATGGTTGTTGGCTGCTTGTAGACAATATCTGTACAACAACACTAAAAAAAGTGAGAATCTGAAAATTCCAAGTAAGGGCAAAGAAAAATAAAACCTGCAAAGAAAAACCTAAGGGCATATATATATATATATAATCTACAGTGGGCCCTGTGTAGTTTGAGGCGTAACATATGCGCATATATTCGAGTCCCTTGGGATGCTACCTCTTCCTAGTCCTCACACAGATGTTACCCCATGCCTAGCGAGTTTTAGCCCCTAACTCCCTCCTAGCAAGACTTGGCTTGCTGACGTTCTAGTGAGCTAAGCTCACTGAATATCCTTCCTTTTGTTATTATATAGGTGAACATAATGGATGCTTCTTGCTTGAGTTCTAATAAACTCACTAGGCATACTAGACTCCCACATAGTGCCTCAAGTCATTGGGTCACCTAGGCCACTATGGTATTAAGCCTCCATCCAACTAGGCAAATAGGCTCCCATTTAGTGCCTTAAGCTACCATACCCACCTAGGCCACTAAGGTACTAAGCCTTGCCCATACTTAGTGTACTACTCCCACATAGTAACTTGAGCTATAAGGCTCACCTTGATCACTATTATAGTAAGCCTTCACCATGAACATACTTAAGGTGCATTAGGCCTTTACTTGCACCATGAGTCATAACTTGCCTAGGCTACAAGTGCACTAAGCCTTCACCTTAGGTGCTCCATTATCCACCATTAGTTGATTCACTCTATCCATGGTAAGATACTAACTTACTAAGTTCCAAGGAACTTCTTTGAGTACACTAAGATCCTACATTGGTACCTTAGGCTTAAAGCCTCAAACTAGGATATCATTGTTGCTAAATCCTTCACTTATACTAATGGCATCCTATTGTAGTCATTGTAGTTCACCAAAGCTAGTCATCCAATGAAACTCATGCTCCATGTTCTAATGCCTTCACTTCCAAGAGAAATGCCATCTCACCTGAGCTGATTTATAATTGGGTAAAAGATTAAAATTGTAGATCTTTCTATTAACTTCACGTGAAATCTTGAATCATTTCAATCAAAGACCCGAGCGAAAAGTTATTGTAAAAATACTACAGCTTGTCAATGCTGTCAAGGGAACACAGATGCGGCACCAAAGGCAACATTTCTCAGGTTCCTACTGTGCCTAACTACTGCAAATTTGCTTCCTACTCTTTTATGGGGTCTCCAATGGCCTCCAGAAGCCTCAGGGAGGTTCTTTCAAGCTCCAAACCTCTACATATGACTACAATGAACATTTTTATGCTATTCAAACTAGGCTTTAGGTGCTTAATCACACCACACTAAACCTCCAAACTAGCTAATCCACCATGAACAATCCACACAACATTCAATGCAATTATCACAGTTCACTTAAACCCATAAGCAAATAAGCTAAGAAAAGCATCAATGAAGTGTGTAAACTAAATCCCTTACCTCAACTAAATAGAAACAAGGAACATCAAGCACATCCAAGAAAATTAGGCTCCTCTTAAATGGTTCTTGTGGTTCTAACAAAATTTATCACAAATGGCACCAATTCAAGCTCATTCTCACAAGACCCAAGCTCATACAATCTCAAGAAACCAAGGTCAACAAGTAAACTACTTGGGAAAAACACACCTAAGCTCCATAAGCCTAAAAAAATCTCATCCCAAGCTCACCACTCAAAATCCTTGCAAGAACAACCTTGCCCATGGTTCGGTATCTCTTAGAGCACCAATGTCCACCAAGAATTGATGAGGAAATGGAAGTTTGGTCATGGATTTGGAGAGGAGAAGGGAAGATACAGGTTTGAGGAAGGGAGATAATGAATAGTGAAGTCCCAAATGTCCCAAATTAGTTTAGAAACCCAACTTTCCTCCTAAATCCTCCAACTTCTTTATTTTTGACAAAAAGCCCCCACACCCAAATAATGCCATAAGACTCGAAAATTTAGTCCAATTCTTTGGCTTCTTGCCACTTACCTCAATTCCTTTACCTCAATTAACCATAAACTAGCTAGAATCAAGCACCACAAGCTAAGAACTTCACAATCCAAAGGCTCATCTAGGTTTTCTAGGTTCCAAGGCACAAACAAGGTTCATGACACCAAATTAAATCAATCCAAATAAAACCCAAGCTTCTATTAACTCAAGAAACAAGTGAAATCAAGAGTTAAAGTCATACCTCATGTATGAAACCAACCCAAGCTAAAAAAAATGCCCCATGATGCTTTAAGGGTGCAAAACTTGTGCAAAATAAGCTACCTCCTACTTGGGTACCATTGAAGCCTTCCAATTTCATAAAAAAAAATCATGGATTTTAAGAGATTTGAGCAAGGGATTGAGAGGGGAAGAGAGGGATGCAAAAATGGGTTAGGAAAATGACGGAATAATGGCAAACAACCCCTCCCGCAAGTATTTTAAAAAACTAAACCTCCCCCTCAATAAACTTTTTAATTTTTAACAAAAGGACCCCTTCCCCAAATAGTAAAAATAGGTTTAAACACTTAAGAAAATCTTTTTTAATTGGGTTTTGGTTTTAAAATTTTCATTTCAACTCCTGGGACATGTCCCGACCCTATGAGATGCAAAATTACCATTTTGCCCATGGGTAAACCTAGTATCATAAACCACTTAGAACCAACTAACCCTTGAGCAACTTACTTGATTTTGTTAATTCACATTTAATTAAAGTATTTAAGCTAGGAATTTTTGAACTTATCTCGCTCACCAAACACTCCATTAGGAATGCTATAACAGCTCGTGTGGTGTCTATTTGTGACTCTAATACAAGCACATCAAAAGGGTTAAGCTAAAAAATGGGCACCATACATGCTATAGACATGTTTAAGACAAGTTTCAACCAATTAATTCATAAATCACTCGAACCCGGTTACTACTCACCCATGAACATGAATGCATAATTACAAGCGAAAGAAGAAAAACTGAGCATGTTAGTGGGGACAAAACATGGAAGCAAATTTTACTAAAATATAGAAATCACCTTGAAATGGAGATAGATAATGATTTAAGGCCTAAAGGTGAAACTTTTATGCCTTCAAGCTTCAAAATGTTATAAGCTTCTAAAACCTAAGTTTCTTTAGTCCCTAGAATCAAAGATAGTTTCCACCAAACCAAGTTTTTATGCAATCCTAACATCCAAAATATCTATAGGTCATGCCGGACCAATTACAAAAAGGTTTAGTAAGTATTCTTGGCACATGAGTCTTTGAAAATAACACCTAATTGCCTAAGAATTATGCAAGGAATTTTGTTTGCCACTGTCACTACGCATGCTGTGATGGCATAATGGTAGTGCAAAACTCTAGAGGTAGATTGCACCTTCACCATGGTGGCACAACATTCGATGTGCATAAGGGGGTTATGCCTACCGCACGCATGGTGTTGGCGTGGTGACCTACTGCCTCTTCATCTCAACTTTTAGTCCTCACGTGCTGACGGCTCCTAGACAGGGTGCACGCCAATGGTGTTGTACAAGGCTATATGTCATTTACTTTGTTTGCTTTACTCCATTTTACTTTAACTTCTAGGCTCTCCTTGGCTCATGAATCTCCATACCTCCATAGTCATATTTTAGTGCATTTAATTCTCCGTTAGCTTTGATCTTTATAGCCTAAAAAAGGCTAAAAAGTAGCAACACAAGGCATTATATGCACACATTGATGGCTAAAAGTATAAATATTAAGAGGAATTATTTGGATCCATTAAAAGTTGAGAACTTTAGAAGGTAATTAGACAAACTAGTAGCTAGTAGAGAGGTGAGAACTTGAGAAGATAAGAGTGTGTGGTTCAAAAGCTTAAACTCAATCCTTTTATATAGGGATGTTTTAAAATGTTAAAATAACATTTTACCCCTAAAACTAACTATTCATTGTATGTTGGAAAGGGTAAAAAAAGAAAAATAAAAGAAAGCACATGGATCATGGCTTGTTGATGTGCATGACTAGAAAATTGAAAAGAAATCCAATTCGGTGTGCTAATGTGTTGTGTGATGCACGTGCAATATTGTTTTACCATGGTTTTGAATTGACACAGCTTATGTCATGCACCATGTCACTACATGTCATGCATGTGTCATGCCAGATTTTTACACCTATATGTGAAAACATCCTTACTGATATCTGAATAGCTGAGTCGAAGCTCAAGACCACAAAAGATTAACTTGATGATTAAACATCCACAAACAAAGACAAGGTTAAATGACCCCAAGGTGTATTCCATAGGGAGACTCTTTAATGCCTATGTCAGAGGGCAACTGTGAGAGGAAGAAAATAGTAGATAGTCAGATACTTATGCTAGCATAAGTATCCATATGTACCTGGCTCCTCTAGGTCTTTTGCTTTTAATAGGTTCTAGAGGCCATGCTCATGGGGGAGGAACTTCCTCCTTGGCGTGCTTAATATTCAAGATCATAGGGATTTCCCTTCACATATTTTTTTCCTAGTTAATGGCCAACCAACGATATGATCTTCTTTCAAGTAGTGCTTTGGGTGAGCTTATTTTATAGTTACTTTCAAGCACAGGTTTCAACAAATTTCTATTTTCATCCCCTCTATTGGGTTATCCTTCATTTCCAAGCATGCAATCCCATTTGGATATCAAGAGGCCCCCTTTTGAGGCGGGAATAAAGGGAAGGTTTCCTAGCATTCTTTTTTTATTTAATGGCACCTGCCACATGGAAATAGGTTATTGGATGAGAGTATCATTTTTCAAGATGGACTATTCACCTCGAAGAGCTCCAATTATGTTTGCTGCACAACATTTGAAATTTCAAATTTTATTTTCTTCATTAATAGCACATCAAGGCTTTTTGTGCGTCTTTAAGCCTCTTCTGATTCTCTATCTTTTCTAAATCATCTTCTCATGCTTTCATATTTCCCATTTTTACTTTTCATGGTATGCAGTTTTGCCATATGATGGTTTTTGGTTTTGCCATCCTCGGATGAATTAGTGCCTTACACATTCATCACCTGTTTCCCCTATTTCTTGACCATGTGTATGTTTAGGACAAAAATGAGGTCGTTGACCCTTGTTTTGAGGAGTTCTTCATTCGAAGTGCAGCTTCTTAAATTGGGGAAAATCTGCAATCAAATGAGTATGCAGGCTCCTGAAGCCATGACTGATATCCAGGAAAGGTATTTCTTCCCTTCACCCTTAGGCCTTGAATTTTTCCTTACCTGTGAAGCAAAAGAGGGTCAATCAACATAGGGAGAATGGCCTTATACACCAACCAAGTTAAGGCTAGCCTCCGTTTTCCTTTTTATCCTCTAGTATTGCAATTGTGCAACCACTTTTGGATTCTTTTTTTTTTTTTAATTTTTGCCCAATTGTTTTTTTCACATTATTCCCTTTTACATCTTTTTTAACCTCCACCCAAATCCTTCGACATTGTTTTCCCTTTTACTATTAATCCAAATTGTTGGAAAGAGTGGAGGGGCAAATTCTTTTTCATTCCAATGGAAAAGAACTGAGACTTTCCATACTAGTGGACTGATAATGCGATTCATTGGATGATCACAACATATTTATTAGAGGTTAGGTACAAGGCTTATGTAGCACCCGAAAGATCATCTCATTTCTTCAAGAGAGGGTGAAGGACAAGATGAAGGAAAGGTTATTTTTATTCCCTTGTAGTTTTTTAATAAAGTTACCTTAAAGGCTTGTGACAGTAGTCGTGTTTGACCTATCTTCTTGGGCCTCAAGGGTAAAAGATGAATTTTTGGATTCCTTATTCATCAAGATAATTAAGAATAGTGAGTATTTATTTCCTTAAATGAATTCTCTACATTAGTGCAGGTTCTTCCCAATTCAAATGATCGGCATGTTTCCTAAGGCTTTATGACTACACCCATGAGGCATTGAAGAGGCTAAACAATGTAGCCAAGGCCCTTCATGGTGCTAGAAGTTTACTTGACACTCTAAGGACTGTCTAGGCGCCCTCCCAAGTGCCTTCTTTAGAGAGAGATAAGGCCTTATTACACCAAGCAAGTGCAAAAAGCCTAAAAGGCTATATTATATGGGGTTGGTGAAAGTTGATGAAGAGGTGCATTCTTCTTCTCCTAGAGGTCCAAAGGCTATAGTCATGGTTTCTTTCTAGACGGTAACAAGGGTCTAGAGTCTGTAGTTATAGTTTCTCCTCAGACAGTACCCCTTCCACCTAGGGCTTATCTTCATAATTTTCATTAGAAGGCATCTTCGGGTTACCATCTTTCCCTCGCCCCTTAATTTTTTGATTACTCGATTTTTGTCTTCCTTTTAGGCTTAGTGCAGGATGTTATGGTACTACCTTACATTCCCATAACCAAGCATTGTCCCAGGGTCTTCTTCAACTACTAGGAACCCAGGTTTGACAACTGCCCAATGAGCCCTTCCTAAGAGAGCCTCACAAGGGGTTCTTAGCACTGGTGTTAAGTAGATTTCGGGTCTTTTGGATCTTCTTCAATGAGAGGCCCTAGAGGTAAGGCACTAAGCGTTGTAGAAGGTGTATTTCCATGCTCATGGGGGTGTGCCATACAACTCCTATGTTGTTGTGAGCAAGGAGGAATATATTCTTGATAGTGATTCTACCCACTTACGAATGTTAGATGGACTTGTCCATCCCTAGGGCTGTGCCACATTAGAGCATCATTTGATTTCGCCTATGGTGTGTTTGAAGTGTGGAGGACCTACTCTTCTCTAGGTAAATATTTTCTACTTTGCTTGTTCCCACTCTTGGTGTATGCTATTTGCTAATCATTCCCCTCTTTGGTTGGCCAGATGGCCATCATGTTGGACAGGAAGACCACAGGAGTGGAATCCCTAAAGGATGTCAACCGCACCCTAACTCAAGAGAAAAAGTGACTCTTCAATCATATTAAGAGGTTGACTCTGAAGGTGGGTGCTCTAGAGATAAAGAAGAAGAAAGTTCTTAATGAGTGGCTCCAAGAATTGGAAAAGCCATCTCCTCTCCCACTTTCTGTCCCTACCTTCTCCTATGAGGAGTTTTATAAGAAACTAGAGGCATTGGAGGTGGAGAATATGGGTTTTAGGGAGGAGGCTGCTAAGGGTAGGGCAAAGAGAATGCCTATTCATTAGTATTTTAATGGCTTCGCTTAATGCCATTATTAGTTGCAGGAAGCCCATCCAGACCTAGACCTTTCTTGCCTAGATGCCTTTCGTGAAGCACTGGCTAATTATAAAATGTGGTTTCATGAGAAGACGCTTGACACTAAGGCACAAGAGTTTATTGTAGATGGCGGTCTTGATGTTTTTCCTCCTGAGTCTATGCTACTTAGGTCTCATAGAAAAGACCTTTTTAAAGAATCTAAGAAAGATTGATTGTCATAAGTTGCTTTATTGCTTTTTAGGAGTTCATGTTTTTCCCTTTCTTTCTTTGTTGCTTTTCAGGAGTTCACATTTTTCCTTCACTTTATGCCCATTTCTTATTGGATTGATGCAAGGCAAGGGATCCTTTCATCCTTTTATGGAAGATTTATTGATTTAGAGGTCATGGTCTGGTTTGTGTTCTCGGGGGCCTCAAGGTACTATACCCAACCTTGGTTTTTTTTTTCCTTGAATGTACTTTCATGCTAAAATCTTCATGCTAAGATTATCCCATAGGGTTAAGAGGTGCCTAGTGCCATTTAGAAAAGCCAGCATGGCTCATAGGACTTGTTTGTAGGGCTTTTGTTCCTATGGCATACTTGGTGACATTCCAAGCATGGTAAATATGGTCGTTCTATTCCAACTTGCTTATTGACCTCTTCTAGGTATGGCTAGTATGATTATTCTAGCCTGTTTGTTAACCTTCTTTCAAATACGACATGCACAGTGGTTTCAACCTACTTGTTACTCTATTTCTGGATGCAATAGGTGTAGTTGTTTCAACCTACTTGTTGACCTCCTTCTAAATGGAGTTATTACAATGGTTCCAACTTGCTTGTTGACCTTCTCTCATATGCGGTTTATGTGGTAAAGCCATTAACCTTGATGTTGACATGGCAGGCATTGCACATTTTTAGTTAAAGGAATAGAAACTCTGGAACAAGTTTCAAATTCTCCTTTTCTATCCGACTAGTTTTTTTTTACCTATTATGTTTGTTTTTTGTTCCCACATAGGGAACAGGTCACGCTTGAAGTTGGTCATCTAAAGATTGAAAGGTATAGTATCCAAGATAATTTATCCTAATCCTAAAGCCATTTCTCCTAAAGGTATCCATCTAGAGGTTTTATGTTACCTTGTTTGGAAATGTTTTCCTGAATGTATTCATTCGAATGTGTTTTGTTACCTTGCCCAATAGTGTCCAATTGATGGCATTTTGATATGTTTTTTGGTGGTGTTTAGCTAGAGGCATTTTGTTGCCTTGCCCAAAGGTATTCATTCAATGGAATTTTGTTACCTTTTCTAAAAGTGTTCACTTGGGGGCATTTTGTTGCCTTGCCTGGAGGTGTTCATCCGAAAGTGTTTTGTTGTCTTGCCCAATGGTCTTTTTGTTGCCTTGCCCGAAGGAGTTCATCAGGAGGCATTTTGTTTTTGTGACGTTGGATCCAATAAAGAAAAACCTTGTATGATTTTTAATATTTGCTTGAGAGTAGAGTACATGGGCATATTATTCTACCCTAAAGGTATACAAGGCTTAAGTATTTCAAAAGAACAAGGGTTGCCCTAATCTTTAGTGCTCTTTTTTGTCAGCGTTACTTAGCCGCTTAATAGTTAAGGTCTTGCAGACTTCCTGGCTTTTCCTCCATATTCTTAGGTGGGTATTCCTTGGCATACTCTCAAGTTGCAAGAAGCTACTGGGTAGCACATTGCTCGATGGTTTGGATGCCCCCAGATCCTTTCTAAGAGGATGTTTGGAAGTTTATGCAATGTTTGATTGATCTTCTAGGTTTTGTCCAAGCTCTTTCAAGGGTTTTGTTTTTGGTGCCCTAATACCATTCTTGGGACCTTGGAGGCTGGCTACATTTGACTTCTAGGCTAACCCTTGCAATATGTATATCTACATGTTTCCTTATAGGGTTATGAAAGTCAGCATCAATAGGAAGATATCTATCCAAATGTGAAATTGCACATTCTTTAAACTCCCAATGAAAGCGTTCTTAGTCGAAGGTACATCAAGCACCAAGAATTCTATTCTACCATTTAAGAAGCGTACAATATTTCCCCATTCTTTACACTGGTTCCAATAAGCCTGAACGACAACTCTATTGTTCCTAATGTAAGGACTTCATCTTTTCCTACCTAATGGGTTGGGCCTTTTTTGAAGTAAGGAAAAAAAAATTATGTGAAAAGTTTCCAAAATATGGTTGAAAATTACATTTTTGTTTAGCCTTTCATCTAATTAAAACATTTTCACATCATAGTGAGCAATTTGGGTTGTGATCAGTAGGGAATTTATAATGATGTTAGGATCCATCACCCACCTTCTATTTGTATGATGCGTCTGAGGTTCGCAGTCTTAATGTGTGCTATTTTGTGCTCCTTTATTTTGTGTCTAGATAACCCTTCAACCACTTATCACCTCAATAACACTTGCGGCCCCATCACATTCTCAATTTCTAACTATAGGGGATCTAGTTTGACCTGCCTCGTCCTTCTGCTGTTGTTCATCTCACTCATCCCTTCGAGGTTCCTATGCCCCTTATCTGATGAGTGAAGCATCTCAGATAAATTCCTATAGCTTGCCTTATACAATTAATCATTCTAAAAATATCTTAAGGTCATTACAGGTCTTAGTGTCATGTCCATAGTCTGTATGGTACCTGCAATCTATAATATTTCTTCATGTCCCCTAGGAATCAAGGGTTAAGTGGCTATGGCCACTTAATGGCAATATTTCTTTGCTTTAGTACATAGAGGATGTTTGCCTAGGGGTTTCATAAAATGGTGTACATGGGGCTTAATGCCCCCTTTTTCCTGTTGCTCCCCTACTATTTGCTAGCCTAACCCTTTTCTGGTTAGCCTCATTCTCTTGAATGTATCAGTAGGCCCAGTTGTAGAATTCTTCCATACTTGGACCAGAATGCCCCTGGTTAAGGCTAGCAACTTTACTTCTGGTGATAGATCAAGGATTTGTAGGGCTTCTAAATGAAACCACCTTAAGCAATCTCATAAAGGGACACGTCTTTTTTGTTTGACATCCAGAAGTTGGTTTGTTGTCTTCTTGGAAGGCTTGAGTCACAGGAACTCCTAGGATAGTTTGTCAAAGGATGTGAATTTTTTCCTCTTTAGAGTTTTAAACCAGCTTAAGGCAGCAGCTAACAGAGTATAGTTGAACACCTTGCACATGATGGCTTCGATAGCCCTTCTAGGCTCATAGTAGTGGTATATCTCTGTAAATGGTTGATCGGATCGATTAGTCCACCATATGAGTCTATCTTTTGGAATCTAGAACGCATAAGGAGCTAGGGCATTTTTTATATCATTTGTGAAAGGCTGAAGGCACATATAACTAATGTCCAGGAGAAGTTCCATCAAGAGCCTTTATCCTTCTTTAGGGTGCTCTCCCTTTAGTTGTTCTTCCATTTTGTCCAACCTTCTGAGGACTGTATTGATGGAATTATCCTCCGGCTCCTTAGGGTTTTTGCCTTCTTATTTTTTATTGGTGGTTCTGCCATAATCTTCAATATGGGATGCTATTCTCCCATATGGTGGCTTTCCACCTCCTCCTCTTGTGACTTAGGTATCACTTTATGGATCACTTTCCATAGTTGCTCCCATATTTCCTCCAATAAAAAGTGCTTCACGACATTGAATTATTTATCCGGCAGGGTAAAGGGGTTTTTGCTAGTGCTGGGTCATGTGGTGAGGGTAACATCTCTAATTCCTGCTCTACTAGGAGGCCTGGATCCTTAGGCTAGAACTTCTGCTCCTTTGGGAATCTTCCCTTAAAAGGTTTTACTAGTTTCCCTTCTAGGCAAGTTAAGCCAGATCTCTTGGTCTCTACCATTCTCAGGTGTTTCCCACAAACGGTGCCTAGCTAATATCTGAATAGCTAAGTGGAAAACTCGAGAACCTCAAAGATCGACCTGATGGCTAGATGTTTGCAAACAAAGACAAGGTTAGAGGACCCTGCAAATGTGTTCCCAATAAGACCCTTCAATGCTTAAAAGGTAATAGGTAGGCATGAGAGAAAAAGAATAATAGAAAGTCAGATGCTTGCGCAAGCATGAGTATTTGCACGTACCTAGCTCCTCTAGGTCCTTTGCTTTTTATAAGTTCCGGAAGTTGTGATCATGGGGGTGGAACTTCCTCCTTGGTGTGTTTAATATTCGAGATCAGGAAGATCTCCCTCAATGTCTCTTTCCTAGTTAACGGTCGACCCATGATCTGTTCTTCTTTCGAGGAGTGCTCCAGGTGGGCTTGTTTTATAGTTGCTTTTAGGCCCAAGTTTAAACATATTTCTATTTTCATCCCTTTTTTTGTGCTACCCTTCATTTTTTAGCCTACAGGCCATTTGGATATCACTTACAATTTCAATTTTTATTCTAAATTAATCAAATGTTCAAACCTTTTTTTATTTAATTTTTTGGTGTATAGAAAAGAAATAAAACTACATTGGACAAGATAAACTAAAGGCCAAAGTGGTCCAGGTGATAAGCATAATCAAAAGCCAAACAGCGAACAACAAGCAAGAAGACTTTCTGAAATTGAAGAACCAAATGATGACTTTCCCTGGCATCCTCCTCTACATCTAAATATGTTGTGAAATAGTGTGCAACCTATCAAAAACTAAGCAAATAATCTATAAGAATAGTGATATTGTCCATACCATGATCATTGTTATGCCTTATTGCGGTTCCGCTAGCCCTAATCTCTGTGTGCATAGCTTGTAGGCTATCAACAATTGAGCAAAGAAAGCCCCATGTTAAAGAATTTAGGGAATCGCAATAAGTCCAAGACACTATGCCTTTCTTTGATGAAAGGTTCCAAGATCCGTTGACTTGAAAAAAAGATTTGGGGGGAGGTGGCATGGTTATTATTCCAACACTTAATATAATGGACCAGTCTAGGAAAAAAGAGGCACATATATGAACCTTGTGTCTATAGGCTGCTTGAATATCTTAAATAAGAATTTCTTTGGACCAAATCACTTGGTATGAATCCGTGGCCACATTCTTGAACACGTTTGAATTCTAGCTAAGCCATATGCCATAATGTTATTTGATTCAATTGAAAGCATCAACTATTTACATTTTAACTATTGATCATTGTAAGTCTTTTTATTTCTTGCTTGTAAGACTATAAATGTTTTTTTTTTCTTTTGGTATTCAAAAGGGCATTTTTTATAAGTTTGTAAAAGATGCAGTCACTTTAAATATTTCTCAAAACTTGAAGAACATCAACCACATTTAATAGTTTTTACTTTTTATCAAGCAAGTGTTTGGGAATATTCAAACTCACTTTTTGACCCAAGCAATGCCCCAGTAATCAACTAAGCTAGCTGATGGGGACAATAATGCTGCAATTCAATTAATGGAAAGACTACTATAACTTGCACAGTATTGCATTCATGATATATGTAAATACTAGATTGCTATCTGCTCTTTGTTGTAGGACAACCAATGAAGATATAATTTTTGTATGCCGATTATATTTATAAAGGAAAAAGTACTTAAAAAACTTATGAATTCATAAATAAATATGGTCAACTCAAAAGAGGTAAAAAAAAATCAAATGATAAACAATGTTGGTAACAAATTCAGTAAATAACAAACATACAACATAAAATCAATGTAGTTAGTTTGGGATTTCAAGAAAGATGGGGAGCCTTAAGAGTCACTCATGAAAATTTGGGGCTTGAAACACAAAAAATCAAAAGTTCATGATAAAGTGGTAAAAAATCACAATGTCTAATATTGCCTCTTTAAAATTCTAATACATTTGTTCTAGCAAAATATTATCTCCATCTTGTATTCTTTTCACGGCTTTTTTGTTGCTGCCTCAAATTCTTCACAACATTTTCTCTTTTAATAAGTTTTAGCAAGTAAAATGATAATTATACCCTCATTTGTTTCTTTTTATTTCTTTTTCTTTTCTTCCGTTTTTGTCTCTCCCTTCTTACATAAATTCTTAAAGATCGACACAAATGCCCAAAAAATTAAACAAATAGTTTCTAGTTGGATCGGTAAAAACTTGAGAAAAAAAAACCAACAGATTAGATCTCTTTGATGATTTTATCGGATTGCTGGAAATTTTCAAAAAACAAAAAAGAAACAAAAGCCCATATTTTGTGCTTAATGGAGAACACAAAAGCATTAACTAGATTAATCAGGGAATGTTCAGAGATCTGAAAAAGGTTGGAGGACGAGCAGGCAGCGGAGGCAATGGAGGAGGAGGAATTGACTTAGGGGGCTTCCGATTCCAAAAGAGGAGATCGGTGATGGAGGTGAGGGGCTTCCTCACTAGAGTTGCAGAGAAACGGCACGACGAGCGGCGCTAACAACTTTCTCATACTTGGCGGTGACAGAAGGAGCTTTCTTTTGGATCGAGTTATTGATTGTTGGAGCCACTGAGAGCTGGAGTAGCAGAGATTTAAGATGCTGGCTGGAGTCACAGACATGCAAGGCGACGAGTAGAATCGTAGAGATTCAAGATGCCGGTTGGAGTCACAGAGATGCAAAGTGGCAGCTGGAGTCATAGAGATTTGAGAAGCTGGCTAAAGTCATAAAGATCCAAGGCAGCGACTGGAGTTGTAGAGATTCGAGACACCAGTTGAAGTCATAGAGATCCAAGGCGCTGGTTGGGGTCACAGAAATTTGAGACGCTGGCTGGAGTTTCAAAGATCCAAGGCTGTGACCGGAGTCATAGAAACTCGAGATGCCTGCTGGAGTAACAGTGATCCAAGGTGCTGGCTGGAGTCGCTCGCAAGGCGATGGATCGAAGCGACGAAGATGACCAATCAAGGGAAGGATGACGAGACACTTAGTACTGCCGAGGAAGGACTCGACAAATTTGGGCCGATCCCAGGTTCACCATGGAAGAAAGCAACAAATCGATGGGAAAGAGGGGCTGGATTGAGAAAATGAGGCAATGAAGGTAAAGGAGGGGACCGAGGAAGGAAAAAGGGTTAAGGGGTAAAATTGGGGAAAAAAATGTATATTTTCGTAATTCTTTAATGTCCATGTCAAACATAAATAGAGTAAAGAAATCGGAATGGAAAGAGTAATATTTTGGAAGTTAGTTAACAATTCGTATTATTGATCTATGCTATATCTAATGTGAAACCCCTTTTTTTTTGCCATATCTCAAAGGTCCAAAATGTAAGTTTTTAAAATATAAGGGGTAAAATTGTAATTTTACCTAAACCATGGAAGCCTTTTGTAATTAGTCCTGGGAATAAAGGAGTAGGCTTTTGTAGAGTTTTCTCATAAATAAGGTCCAACCCAACTTGACTCTGGAACAGTTATAATCCAATGTAACTATTGGATACGATGATTCTTGGGAAAAAAAGAAAGAAAAAGGAAAACTGGATGCATTAGAATACATAATGGAATACAATGGAGTTGGATAAAGGGCTGACAAAATATACGAGTACTTTTTGAACATGATACATCAATCATAAACTGTTGATTAGGGAAATGACTGATGGATGACCCATACCCTTCCAAGTCCCAACTCTACCCTTTTTGGTTGATTCAATTTTGTGGAGTAGATTAATCCATTCTTAAACATTTTGAATAATAATTGAAAACATGAATAGTTTATATTTCATCATTTCAAGAAATAATTACGGGTGTATTTTTATTCCACATCATTTATAAAAATAAAACTCTTATTATTATTATTGTTGTTATTTGTACTCAGAATAAGTTATACAAAATTACAAGGGTTGAGAGATATCGATATATTATAAAGGGTGTCAAGCATGCATTTGGGACCTTAAAAGGCAACCAAAGTAGTACTAAAGACATTTGAAGAATTAGCGATGGAAGAGGGGGGATAGGGGAGTCAAATTCAGCAAGGCTCAATGTCCCTTACGTGTCTCTTATCACTAGGCTAAGGAGTACGAAGTCAAAACCCCTACAATTTTAAGTGCATTTCACTCATATTTGTTCTAAATTCTTCGGCACTCATCAACATTTTTTGGGCCCACTGAGTGACAAACCTAACTCAATGGAAGAGCTCGGTATTCTCAAGTCTCACCCTAAGTATAAAGGCTCTCCAAGCACTTCCCATAGTTCTAAGCCAAGGTAAGTAAATTCCAAGTTATTTTTCTTCAAATAAGTTTTATTAAGCAAGAAAAGCAAACTAAGTAAGGTTAAGTTGAGTTCCAAAGTGTAATTAGCACCTAAAGGGTGAAAAAAGCAAAATGGTAATTTTGGCCCAAGCCAATGGCGTGACCGTAATTTCATTGAAATTATTTTCATGCAAGTGTTTTGAGATAAATAAGTTAAGACCATAAGTATTTCTAGTCATTTGAACCAAAAGTAGGAGTTAAGGGTGAAAAATGCACAAGTGAGAAATTGAGCTATTATGTCTTATAATGGCTTAAGTGACCTAAGGGCAAAGTGTAAAGGTAAGAAAAACCCTTCTATATGACCAAGGAAAGATTTTGGAGGAAAGGTTTAAGTGGCCTAAATGAATAAAAGCTAAGTTTGAGGGCCAAAGTGACAAGTAAGAGAGAAATGGGCTAAGTGGAGTAGTTAGGATATTTTAAAAAGAGATGAATAACACTATTCATCATCTTCTTCACTCCATTTTCATAGCTCTCCACTCTACATAGATTTTCCTCCTCAATCCTCCCAATTTACCCAAAATTCCATGAAAATTGAAGGTCCCAAAGCCATCCTCACAAGCCTTTAGCTCATTTTTTTTATGGAATTGGCACATTTAAGCTTGGTTTCGCAAGTTTTTTATTAAACCCTAAGGTAAGCGTTTTTTATCCTTGTGGGTTAGTTCTAAGCTTGTTAAATGGTTAGAAATTATCTTAATTTCATGCCTTTTATGTCCAATTTGACTGAATTCAAGCTTGGAACTCAAAGAAAATCCAATGGAGCTAGGTTGAGCTTGAAGTGAATAGTTTCTTGGATCTATGCAAATTTTCATTTGAGGTAAGGGATTTATGTTATTTGTTGATTAAATGATGTATAAGTTGTGTGAGAACACTTGGTAATGAGTTGAAATGAGCAAAAAGTGACTAAAACTGGTTTGGGTAAGATTTGGAACAAGATTGGTAAAAAAAAAAGTGAAGAAATGCAGCTCTAGGAGTTAATGTGGCCACACTGTTTATTTGATGTGACCGCATTGAGGTCAAGAAGAAAAACAAGCTGTCTGAAATATGCAATTTAGTCGCACCAACAATGTTGGTGCTATCGCATCATTTCCAGCAACTTCCATAAAATCATGATGTTGTCCCACCACAATATGCAATGCTATAGCATTGTGCCTGAATTATGCCAACCTTATTTCTAAGTATTCCAAATCAATTCTTAAGGCTTTGGTGGCATCCTAACATGGTTCAAAAGTGCTCCTAAGATATAATTATGTATCAATAAGAGGGTAATAAATGAGTGGTTAAGAGAGCTAAGGAAAAGTAGATAAGTGAAGTACCTTAAGTCATAAATAGGGTACTAAGAAGGGATCTAGTATTGTATAAGTCCTCCAATGGCCAAGGGATGAAGTCGTGAACCTTTGGAATTGGAGAGGGACCTGAGAAGGGTCCGAGACCCTTGATAACTCAAGGGTAAAGACCAAGTACCTCCAGGCATTGAGCGGTGCCCAAAAGGTCCCAACCGAGTTGACAGGCTTGGTAAGCGAATCCACTAAGTTACCCAAGTCAAGTTTTGGGGAACTTGGTAAAGATTGGCCACTAAGTTCAATTACCCGACACAACAAATAAGGGGAAGTTCCGGGTAAGAGGTGAGTAAGTGATGTTTTACTCTAAGCAGCCTATAAGAAATGGGCAAGGTCAAGTAAATGACGACTTACTTAAGGTGCCCATAAGGAGGACTTTATGGGGTTTAATCAAGTGCTAGCATTGGATACGAGAACTAGTATGCAAATACCCCTGCCATAGAAGCTCATGGTAGTTAAGGACACCTTCGGGTGTACGGAAGTCCTAAGTGCATAAACATGTGTATTCACTCATCCATCCATACATTACATTGCATTATTGTTGTTGTTTATTAATCTCCTGTGTTTATTGTTTGTTGTGTTGTTTGGTTGTTTTGTTTGTTTGTATATATATTGCTTGCATGTCTGCATATATTTTCCTTACAGGTGCCAAATCCCTTACTGAGTACTTTCAAGTACTCACCCTTTAAGTGTTGTATGGGTATTTAGAATGCTAGTTGGGCCTAAAAATTGTGAGAAGCGACTGTTAGTGCTAGGTTTTATTAATTTGAAGGTACTCTCTAAGTGAAAATCTTATGTTTTTAAGCTACTTGTAGTATAAGTTCGTACTGACCAAAGTATTTGTCTTATAGTTTAAGATTAATGATTGCTTATAGTATAAGTTAGTATTAACCAAAGAGTTGTCTCTTCAGCTTTTAAAGCTAAGTATGCACAAGAAAAGTAATGCTTGCCACTTGAAGCTAGGTTGCTCAAGTGGAAAGATAAAGGTCGATCTTAGTAGATATTGTTATCACTATTATATGTATGACATTTTTCATACTAATTGTTGCCTCTACTAGTGTTCATTAGTGCGTAAAACACTAGGGTTACATTTGGGTGCATATAAGTTTGAAATGTATGCACATAGTTGTTACTTGAAGTTAAAGCAACTAAAGTTTTACATCTTTGCTCATTTTGAATTGTGTTTTCGTTAATTGCCGTGGCACTATTTTCAATGTTATTTTTATTTCATTGTTATTGAATAGTCAGGATGATGCATGCATATTTTCTATGCAAGGTGGGCTAAATAACTAATTGCATGTAATGATTTAAAATACTTCACAAATAATAACTAGCCAATTGTAGTCTAAGTAGGATCATAGCTCACAAGGAGCTTACCAATATTAGCAAATCAAGGCACTAAAGCCCTATTCTACCACATAAGTTATATACTCATTTTGTTTTGAATCAATGTTTCTGTTCCCACTCTTAATTATTACATTTTTTTTAATTTTTATAATATCTTTATTTATTTAAATTTTCTATGCTCCTTTTCCTCTCATCCTTCTTCCTTTCTTGTACTAGGAAAAGAGAGCTAACAAGAAGCCTGTAACGATTTTTCTGGGACTATAACTATTTTAGATTGGTTCAGTTCCATTGGAAACTTATTCAACCCAACCTACACTCACCTTTAGAGAATTACATCTCACTTATCTATCTACATAATTCATATATAATTTTATAGCTCTTGTTGAAGCCATTTGAGAAAAAATAAAAGAAATAAATACTAAATATGAGCATTTTTTATATTTTCTTCTAAAAATCACTTTTTCAACATTATTTTGTATATCTGAACCTATAAGCTTTATTTTATAATGTTATTATTTAATGTGTGTGTATATATATAAACGGACTCTCATTTCTAAAATTCCTTGATCCATCTCTAATAATACAACCTTTACATGTTCGTTACGTGTTTCCTTATTGAAAAATGATAAGCGGATTGTCGATTTATATCTAATCATCCTTTAAAGAAGAAAAGGAAATGTATTTTTTCCTCAGTAAATTACATTGCAAGTTCTTAGCTTATTTTTTTGTTCTAATCTAGTCATCTTCCTTCAATTTGTCCTCATAATGTCCTTTTTCTCTTAAAGTATTTTCTAATTGTTTTCCTTCCAATATTAAGGGTAATCATTCAATTATTTTGGTTTTAACCGAAATTAAATTTCTTAAAAAATCAATTTTTGGTTATGGATGTTAACACTAGAATAGACAGAATAAAGATAGAAAACTAAAATAATTAAAAACTGGAAAAAAAAAATTCAGTCTTTTGGTCTATAATTCGGTTAACCAAATTTCATATACTTGCATCCAAATTTCATTTTCTTTCTTTCTCTTTTCAATTTCAAGCCTATGGCCCTAATTCTTATAGAAAAAATAGGAGTTGGCAATAATGCTTGTACAGATAAATTTCTGGCTTCTATTATTTCCAATTTTTTCTTTTCCGTTAAGGCACATGACATAAAATAACCTAATTAGCCATATATTTCAGTTATTTCTAAGCTTGAAAAAATGAACGAACAACTCAAGTTTGGCTTATGTTAAAGCTCATTTATTGCCGTTCAAGCTAGTATCAAGCAAAACCTAAATTAAATTTCATGCTCGATACTCAATTAAAAAAAACTCAATTTACTTATTACTCTACTTGGCTCGGCTCAATTTTAACTTTTTTATTAGTTCAAGTGACCAGCACAAGCTCGACTGGAGCTCAATCAATTAAAAGGCTCTTCATGGCTCATTTACATTTTTTTCAATCCAAATATGCACAAATATCAACCTCAATAATTATTTGAAGCTAAATATAATTAGCTTATTGCTCAACTTGGATCATTTTCAACCACATTTATTTTGGTTACTGTATTTCTAAAACACCTAGTAGAAAACAAAACCAAAAGAATTGATTATTCTGTGAATAAGCCAAATCATTTTAACTTAAGTCCATTTATTTCAAAATGACGTTTATATTTTTTTCATCTTTTTGTTTCAAAACTAATTTTATTTAAAATTAAATATTACGTAGGTATAATAATCTATTAAAAATAAAAAATTTTATAATCTTATTAAAATTTTATGAAATTTTCCTTTTTAATGCCTAAAAATAGAAAAATTTATAAAAATTTATTAAAATCATAAAAAATTAATTTCAAATGGATTATTATATCTATATAATATTGGCTTTTAAATGAAATTTGTTTCCAGTAAAAAAATGTAAAAATAAAAATAAATCATTTTGAATTAAGCTGACTTAAGTTAAAACAAATTGGCGAATCAATCATCCATCTCATATTGATGATCAAAGGCTGAAAAAAATTGGTATTCAAAACTTTCAATTTTAACCAAATAGTTGCTAACCTCTATTCGTTACTTTCATGATTACTTGATAGAAAAATTTTCTTTATCCAATTTTCTAACACCTTAAAAATTACAGATCTAACACATCAATCACCTTTTTTTATCTTACTCCAATCACTAGTTTCTCTTGCTCTTTCCTTATATCTACCTGAGAATTTCTTTCTCCTCTAATCAATGTTTTGTCACACTTAGCTTCACTCACACATAAGGGTCGAGATTGCCAAAAACATCTAAAATAGGAAGGTCTCTTATCTTGACCACATTTACATAACCAAAGTAAGATACACCCTGTGTCCACTGCAGACAAATTCTCCTTCTTCAAAGGAGGTAGACCAGTAACCTCAGAGACCTTTGCTCCGGTTCTTATACAATTAAGAATCCTCATCAAATATTTTTCCTTTTTATTGTGCTCATTCTCACAGAGAACATTCCTGATTTCTTCTTCCAATATGGTTGTTTCAATTTCTTGAAGTAGTTCGGTTAAACATCTAAGTCTCTCCAGTCCCTTTGGGCATTCAAATTTGTTGTTAAACTTGACCTAGCCAAGCCGGTCTGATTGGTTCAACTGTAAACCCATTTTAGGTCAAAACTCGGTCAAACCTAATTAACTCATTGACCTGTTTAGCTTGGCCCATCCATTTAAAACAAGATTTATGTAGGTTTGGCACTATTTTTTTGTTACCATGTTGGCTTGGCAACTTCGATGGCTTAATTATTTTGGATTAATGCTTTACTAGTTAACCCACAATTGCAAAGTTAAAAAAAGAATAAAGACGCCATGACTATAAATGTATTGATTTTTTTTACTCATGCATGCTTTTAAAATTTTGAAGATTTTAACTATGAAATCTTAATGATTGGCTATATGTGCACACATTGAAATTAAGTGTTATTTTTTTATGAAGCATGAAATAGTGAATCATTAATATATATGCAGCATGCCATACTTAGTGGGGTGCAATGATGCTTGTGTGTGAAGGCTAATATACATTACGGCTGACCCATCTAGCTGAACCGGCTGAACCGATTAGCCCACCACCTGACCACCACTCTAGGTTGCTCTTCGGGCAGAATCTGACAACATTATAAACTCTAGTGCTACAAAACCAAACCCATCATGTAATATGTAGACTTAAGAGTGATTTCACCTTTAATGTGAAAGGAGAGGCAACGTTTTGTCAAGTGGGTAGAGTTGGCTGACAAGTTCAAACTCGTAGGGATGAAGGCACCAAAGATTCAGAGCTGGTTAGGAAGTTCTTATGGTGTCCTTAACTACCCTCTCAGTCATTATGGCAAACACAATTGATGGCCTTATCAGGGTGCTCTTGTGGGCCATGGGGGTTGAAGATGAGCTCCTCATTTGAGGTGGGGTTCAGGTGTTCAAGCTTGGTTTGATTCATTTAGCACTGTTGATTGAAGTCTACTGCCACAAAGGGACCAAAAAGAGCCTCGCCATTTTTGGACTATAAGGCAATTGATGTGTTAAACCTATAAACTGTAGGTTGCCAAAAGTATGATCAAGAAAACCTAGGGACTAGATTGATCATTTTCTACTAGGATTTTATCAACGATAACAGTGGGAGTGATTGAAGGAACCCAATTAGAATACACTTTAAGAGCTAAAAGGACTTTATGAATATGAATTGAAGGAAAGGAACCCGATTATGATAAGAAAAATAAGTTAAGGGACCTATAATGTAATTTACGACTTATTTTTCTCTTTTTTCAGCGGATCAGGCAATAGACGATGCTCTTTACGTGAGTACGATGCATGTGTCAACGCCGTGAGATTTCTGCAGACAGAAGCAGTTAGCTTGTCCTTGTCAAGTCATTTCAACTCCAGCATATTCTAGGCCTCTCACTAGCTAGGTAACCTTTCTCTCATGTCGCCTTTTTTTTTTATTTCCTGTTTTTTCTGTCTTCCCAAATATTAGCACTGTTTACTTTTTTTTTTTCTTTTGAAAATTGAAAAAGTTGTCACTGTAACTGCAAGACCATCGAATAAAAAGAAACTTTTTAAACAGTCAAGTAGAACATGGCTTTTAAAAAATCCACTAATGTTTATCTTATAGCTGAGTTATACCATCAACTTTAATCTTAGTCATTCGTGCGACAAATGTTGGTAAATTGGTTCAATTATGTCATTTGCATTAATAATTGACACAATTCACTTTTTGTAGGATTGATTTTTCATTAAAAAAATTGTTAGTGATCAAGTTGAGAATATTAAGTTGGGGTAGTTAATAAGAGATGAGCTTGAGACAGTCGCAATAGCTTTTCTTCTAGAACCTTATATTCTCTACTAATTAGTGTATTTCCCAGACCCTGACTTGATTTATGACTTGATGTCGAACAAGATTAGTCAAACCATTTAAGATAGCATGCAAATACAGATAATGAAAGAAGTGATTTACAGCCTATTAACAATAACGATTGAATTGGACCAGTTTAGTAACACTGGTAGCATAATTGGACGAACTTAATAACAATAGTGGCATACTTTGGCAAACCTAATATTATTGATGGCATAATAAGTAGCCAATATAAAAGTCGAATTGTGAAATTGAGCCAAAGGGAAAACATCTGTTGTTTCTTTTGTAGGATTTTTGCTGATGGAACAACTTTCTGAGACTGAGGAAATATACTTATAATTACAAAAAAATTTGAAGGATTAGGCTCGCCCAAGACATTCATACATCGAAAAGGAAAACTTTATCTAAATAATTGTATCAAATCGAGATAAATGTGAATAGGGCTTGTTGTTTTCCCATTTTTTAAAATTTATTTTTATTTTATCTACCACTAATTTCATCCAAAAGCTAAAAATTATCTAATTAATAATTGATTAAATAATATTCTTTTACATAATACTTACTATCTTCATCCCATATTGTTTGCTCTATTTCAATTTTTTTTAATTAAATTTGACTTAAATTTATTTATAGTATTAATTTTTTCAATTAAATTTGACTTAAAAATTATATTTAGAAACTATAAGAATTATAGTTTTTAAATATTTTGCAAAATTTTTCATCAAATAATAAATATAAATAAACTTAAGTCAAAATTAAATCAAAAAACTGAAATGGAGCAAACAATATGGGACAGAATGAATAATTTCTTCAAAAAAAATTTTCTCTATGCAGTAAAAGAAAAGAAAAAACTAACAAAATACTCTAAGTACCATCAACATTGCTCTCGAATAGAGAGGCTCTCGTGTGTACTCATGCACCCCTCTTTCTTCTCCCTATTTCATCACCAGCCACCTAGTTAGTGTTTTCTAATCGCAATGGTTTCATCACCAGCCTTTTATGTAGAATAGCTCGTTTACAACTGTTTAGTAGATTTTGTTTCGGCTATTCTAGCTATTTATCTTTATTTGGCCTTTTTCAAACCCTAGATCATCCATCGATGGTCTAATCTTGTTTTGGCTCTTTCTCCTATTACTTTACTCCTTAGGTAAAGTCATTAGTGGCGGGATTTAACATCTCACGTTGTAGTAATCCCACATTTCAGCTCTAATCCTTAGCGTTTCCTGGTTTGACATTCCATTTGTACCGAGCATTTAATGCTATTATTGGTTATGTGGTATTGCATTTGGGCAACGTTTATTATTTAGCCTTTTTTAGTGTGCCAATTGCATTTATTGCGCCATTTCCTTTTGCTTTATTTGCCCTAATCCATTTGCTCATATTGTCAGTTTACATACCTACTCTGCTTCCCCCATCCATTTCTCTTTGTTCCACACTGTTATCTAGTGGCTTAACCTACAATCTAGTGGTCGTTTGCCCTTTTGTTCGGTTATTTTCTACTCTACTCGCATAACCCAGAATTTCCCTTTCATATTCAGTATTGTAGCTGTAGATTTCTCTACTTCAGCTTTCGGCTTGTACCCGTTGACCACACTTTCTACTTCATTACATTGTCTCTTTTTGTTACCCTTTCTCTTCTCCTCTGCCTATATATTCATACCCATTTTTAAATATGTTATACCCCATCGCTGTGACTCAACACCAATCCCTACTTACTCTTCTTAGATGGTTTCCTTTCTGACAAATCACCTTCCTTTTCAAGGTCTTTCCATTTTTCTGGAAACTGACCTCATTAATGAATTAAGGCAACAACGTCAGTTTGCCTTGTTTGCTAAGATTATGGACCAAAGATGCTTCACCTAACATTTTCTTTAGTCTTATATCTCGTATGCGTAGCAATTATCTGAACCAGAAATAGCCGTCAGATCAATTGGCCATAGTCAATTTATCATCCACTTCCATATCCCATGAAACTTGGAAACAATGGAAAATCTAGCCCTGTGAACATGGATGGGCTGTGATTGTTGTTCAACAGTTGAAGCTACACCTCAGAGCCCATGACCATGTTTTTAATTCAACTACAGTGTGGGTGCAGGTCCATAACCTCTTATTCATGTTCTTAAACCTAGTTGTTGTTCATGATATTGCAAAATGCAATAGACCAATACTGGAAAACAACATGATGGATCATCATCTGTACCGGTGGCACTACATCTATTTCAAAATTATTCTCAGCTTATCAGACCCACTCATTCCAAGTTTCTTACTATGCAGGTTCAATGGTGAAGAATTGTGGATCCAATTTCGTTATGAGAAGATTTTCAAAATTTGTAAGCTCTGTAGGAGAATTGGTCGTTCTCATTCACACTGCACTTCAAACATTTCCAATGCATATTAGGAATTTAGGGATCAGTTGTGGTGGATGCAGCTATCAAATCTGGAACACATTAGAGTAAACCATTCTTGGCCCTTATTTACTGGAAAGCTCTAAGCTTTTAAGCCCCTTGACCATAGCACCGTCTGCCAAGATAATAACCATGCCCGAAACTTCTATCGAAGATTGAAGAACAAGAAGTTGATGCATTGCACTACCACTCTCCCTCGGATGATGAAGTTGATAATAGGATAATCGAGGTGGTAATGGTCCTAGTCAATCTGATTCATGCCCATGCTTATCACAACCAAGTAGAGCCAATCAATGAAGAAGTTAACTTTGTAATGGTGCCCCTTAGTGATGCTAAGATGGAACAAAGAAACAACGATGTGGACAGGGATATGAATTAGTCTAACCTAGAAGAATAGAAGCCCAAGGATAATGAACATGTAGAGCTGGCAGAAGAGGTTCTAGAACCATGTCTTGGACTGAACTATCCTGAAGTTCCCATAGAGGAAAACTTCTTCAAGGATACCAATGCCATTGAAGTGTTTTTTAGATGGTCTTAAGGACAACTTGTCTTCCTCGGGTATAAAAGCTAACATCCATAATGGTGGTGAACCCAACAATAAAGATGGTCCCACCCTTATTTTCAAAGCAACTTCCCTAGCTAAAAAATGGTCATGCCATCATTTTTCTTTAACCCTTCTACCCTTGCACGCCATAAGTTCATCAAGCTAGGCAAACGTCCTTTGCATACAAGAAAGAATAAGCAAGGAAAGGGCAACACAAAATCCTTACTCACGGACTTATAATCCTGGTTAGGGGAATCATCCAAACTTCAGTTAGAGAAGTGATAATCATGTTTAACCGTCACAACCACCTTGCTAAACCAATCAGAATTTTTAACAATATCAAGGGTATACACCTTATATTCTTCTTTTTAGGAAAAGTCTTAAAGATACATTGCATTTATTCATTGAAAAGCAAGAGTCCATCAATACTCAAACAAATCAGACCATGAATGATTTGAAATATACTTTTGTAAAATTTGCATCTACATTCAACAATCAGAAGAAAGGATAATTTTTTTCTCAACCATAACTAAATCCCAAAGTTCAAACCATAGATCAAGTGAAATCAATCACTACACTCTATAGTAGTAAGGTTATTGAAAAATCCATTTCTGATCCTTGTGAAAGAGACAATGAGTCAACGTGTAAGAATAAAAAAAAAGTGAACCTATATTAAGTAAAGAGCAGATTGAATCTCCCCTGCACATTCATTTCCTTAGGCATTAATTGTTTCTAAGAAAGTGAGCCACAACCTGAAATTCTTGATATTTTCAAGCAAAAAGATCAATATCTCATTGTTCGATGCGATTAAATAGCTACTTTCTTATACCAATTTTTAAAGAATTTATGCATATTAAAATAAAATGAACGTGAAAATGAAAGCCTATTTAACTAAGCAGGCAAGTTCTGTTTTTTAAAACAATACTGGTTTGAATTACAATGATCCTGGTTGTCTAGCAATTTCATATTTTATTGGAGAACATAAAATTGGGCCAACACTGCTTGATCTTGGGGCAAGTATAAACTTACTTCTATATTCAATTTATCAGAAGCTAAATTTTGGTGAGTTAAAACCAACCGATGTAACTCTTTTGCTTATTCATAGATTAGTGTAGGTGCCTCGAAGGACTATTGAAGATGTGTTAGTCCAAGTTGATAAATTCATATATACTATGAATTTTATCATTTTGGACTCATCATTAGTGGAAATAAAAAATTCAATACCTATCATTCTAAGCCGTTTATTTTTAGCAACATTTAATGCTTTAATTAATTGTAGGAATGGACTGATGAAATTTTCATTTGGGATTAGGGATGAAAGTTTCAAATTTTGCGTCAGATTCAGGCCAAAACCCGAAATAAATGGACTCTAATATTGACATCTGCATTTGTTAGATGTTTTTGACTTGATTCATCTTCCTTCGCTGAATATATCATGGCAAGCCTTGCCAATATGGATATTAAACCTTCTAACATGTAAATGTTTATGGCCAAATGCAGACAAAGGGATATGAATCAACCAAAAGATTGGGCAAAGAATAATATAAGATTAATTTCTTCAGACTTTGGATGAGCTTGGAAAAAACAAGGCTTATCCAAGTAGCCTCAAACGCTCACAAACAAGGGAAGAACAACTAGCGGATCACTCAGCTCATTAGCAAAAGTGGGCTTGTTCCTTACCATCTTGGTTCTTTCAAGGATTTTTCACTAACCTTCACTTATTTTCAGTGATCCAATTGGTAGAAGATGAAAAGTTCCTTGCAATGCTGTTAGTTTTTTTTCTTGAGTCAACAATGGAGAAGGTCTAAACTAACCAAAACAAAGAAGGGCTATCGGGGCTTGAGTAGCATCAAACTCTAGACTCGCCATGAAGCTACTTAACTTCAACTATCGTGGTTTAGGGTAGGCAACGACAGTGCATTACTTGAAGTCCATGGTTGACCATCACCAGCCCTATCTCCTTTTTCTTATAAAGACGAAGTCCCACTTTAGTTATTTTAGTGAATCCTTCTAATGCCTAAGCTTTAATTATTACTTTTGTGTAGATGCAATTGGTAGAGGTGAGGGATTATGGATAGGTTGGATTTTCCCCCTTGTGTGTCGTATCTTAAGTAGTAACCTCCATCATATTTTGTTAGGCCTTAAAGATGACCAAGGTCGTTCTTAGTTCTTGGTTTGTATTTATGGTCACTCGAAAACCCAACATAGAATAGCTACATGGATGAATATACTAGAAGCTATTAGACTGTATAGGGATCTTCTTTTATTAATCAGTGACTTCAATCAGGTGTTACTTAAGGATGAAAAATCAGAAGCCAATTCCAATCACCTCTTGAAAGCTGAACATCTACACTCATTTCTAGATGAATTACACTTTACCTGACTTCCTTGTGGTGGCACCAAGTTTGGATAAATTTATAGGGCAAAAAGCAGGAGGTGTTTAAAGTTCTTGACAAAACCTTTGCTAGTCAAACCTGGTTGGATTTGGCCCCAAATATGCAGCTTCTCAATTGAGTATCCAAAGGTCTAACAATGCCTCTCTGTTCTTAGATAAGCTTTAAGCAATGTTTGGAGAGCTGAAATGCAAGTTGCTTAACAATGCCAAATGCCTCACCATGATTCAATCAAACTTATCTTCACTTCCGGTTTATCTTATGTCATTGTTCAAAATCCCAATGACCATGGCTAACTCCCTTTCCAAACAATTTATTAAGTTTTGGTGGTCAAGTTCAAATGAAAAACAAGGGTTCATATAAAGCATCAAGGTATCATTAAGCTTCCAAAAGGACTAAGAGGTCTTGTTATCGAAGATATGAGACTATTTAATCAAGTTCTTCTCGCAAAGACCTTCTTGTGCATGTTCACTGGTAACCCAAATAGTTTGATTTACTAGACACTAATCCATAAATATGGTCACTCCCATTCTATCTAGCATGTGAAGTTGCTTCAAATGCATCCATGATGTGGCGTAGTCTTATTCATGGAAAGGTACTCTTAAATGATCACTAACAATGGAACATTAGTAATGGTAGATCAATTAAGGTTTTAGAAGATGTATGGATCCCAAGCATTAGTCCATCTTAACTATAGTAAACCCTTGTTACTAGTGACTACAGCATCCATCTTAATCTAAAAGTCTCTAATTTGATGGAAATCTTAGGCAAAAGTTGGTCTTTTGAAGCTCTGAAGCAAAATTTTCCAAACCATGTGATTGACATAATTCATCAATCCTTGTGTTCATTTGGACCAAATAAGCATGATTAATTTATATGGCTAGGGAACTGTTCCAGAACATTTATGATGAAACAGGGTTATGCCGTAGAAATTAGGAAATAATCAGTTTTCTTTCTTAACGTAATGGGAAATTTACTGGCTCCGACTCCACATCCAAGTTTTTCACTCACTATGAAAATGATGTGGGCATCCCAATTCCCACAAACATTAAAAGTTTTCATTTGGAAATGTCTCCTAAATGCCTTGCCCACAACCAGCAACCTTGCTTCCCATGGTAGTTTGCCAAGACAATGATGCTCCCAATGTAGGAATCAGGTTGAGACTGTTTTCTATCTCTTCTGAAAATGCCACAAATCATAGAAAGTTGGGGGAAACTTTTGTGCAAGGCCATCAGTTGTGAAATTTCCTTATTTTGAAGCCTGATTAAGTACAGTCCTTGTGAGCAAAGCTAAAAGGGATTTTAAATGGCTTACTTATTTGGTATCTACGCTTTGGCTCATTTGGCTGGGTAGAAACGAGTGTGCTTTCGTGATGCAACTTTTCATGCCAGTTAATTATAGCAAGACATATGCCCTTATCTGGCAAATCTATGCTTTAAGAGGGTATTAAGCAAGATAGACGCATGCATTCTTCCACTTGCCACACCCTCTTTGTCAGACTTGGAAAAACAATACTCAACAAGCTATAGCTGGTTCTCTAGAAATCTTTATCATTGATGGAGCATAGAGGCATTCCTTGGATTTAAGAGCGGCTACCCGGGTTTGGCTAAGGGCCAGTGGACAGCCCAGGATGCATTATGGTTCTAGGCTTCCATTTTGCTCACTAGCCTTAGAAGCTGAAGCTCATGCTCTTTTGGAAACAATAAAGGCATTGGATAATCTTCGTATTTCTAATGCTACCATCCTGTCTGATTGTGCCATGGTCCTGCATGTGTTACAAGGAGAAACCCTGCTTGAGCTGCGCATATGACATATGGTTTAGCAAATCATTTCACACTTGGAAGCTTTAGTTAGGTGCTCAGTAGCCGTAGTGCCTCGAGATATAGTATTTGTAGCTCATAGTATTGCAGCTTCTATTCCTCCCTAGTTTTTGTTTCTGATTTAAAAAAAACATCCATTTTTACTTATTTATTTATTCTTGAAGTCTACATTTTCACTTGATATAAAAATGAGGGTGAGTAATTGCTATGTAGAAAGTCTGCGTTGTTGTGTGTATGTATTTTATCTAGATTTGTGGCATGCTTTATAAATAGTTATATTGTCTTGATAGTACAGAAAGGATAATTTTGTAAAAAAGCAATATCTAAGGACTTTAAGAAGAATTAGGAGATATCCATAAGCGGAGCTTGGATGAAAAAATTTTGGTATTAAATTACTCTTAATTTTATGTATATCTAACAGTATTAAACTTGTCCGCAATTTGTTTCACTTCTGTGTGCATATCATATAAAAACAAATCAAACAAAAGTATCCTTATTTTGGTGCAACACCTCTGGAATCTATAGCCACATTAGGTCCCCAGTAATCCGGATTGAGAGTATGTTTTTCCATTTTTAAGACTCGAAACTAATATATTGTTCAAGAAATAAAAAAAAAGCTCTTTTCCACTTGTCCTCAAATCTGTTATGTTGAAAATCACCTTTAATAAGATGGAAATTGGCTAGGCATTGGCCCATTGGATTATAAAGGGAAGGAGAAGCCGAAACGTCACTGAAAAATGAGATGATGAAAAGCTGCTCTTGGTTACCCGTAAATGAAGGCGGCAATTTGAGATAACACATTGTGTTGACGTAAAGTAGAAAATATGCGACTTATGTTGAATTCGATTTATCAAAATGTATGAGAGTAAAAAGTATTATGTTATTTTTAATATATACTTGTATATTATTATTATTATGTAAAGTAATTGTTTACTCAAGTTATCAACTTATTGAAATTTTAGAGTTTAGGAAGTCCAAAAATTAATTTTATATATTTTTTGTGAAAAGAAAATTTATTTTTATCAATTTTTTTAGGTTAGATAGTTTAAAAATTAATAAAAAAAACTCGCATTTTAAAAAAAAAAACAGAGAAAAAAAAGAAAACCTGAAGTTAAAAATTTTAGATGATAATTTATAAATATGTCTAAATTATCCCCAATTCTCATGTCGGGGTTTAAACCTATACTGAGTTTTGTGTGAGCATCAACAGACAACTGGTTGGAAAAACTAATATGTATCCCGCCTTCCTAGTTTGGATTGTAATACGACATGATTCCCACATCCCTTACCAGGTTTTGAGTCTCCCATCCCCTTTCTTTTTCTTAAAAAACCATTAACTTGTGATAGTTGATGTACTGACTACCAAAAGAGGGAAAGACAAAAAAAAAAAAAAAAAAAGAAAACACTGATTGGTAAGCCCTCAATAAAATCTCGCCACTCTTCCCCCAGTTTTTAACTTCTACTTTTCCCAGTGACACTTTTCTACCATTCGTTTCTAGCCAGACTAGCCTATCCTTTTTATATTTATTTTTTCATTCTTTCTTCTCCTTTATTTTTTTTTCCGTTGGACCTTTCCGCAACTTTATTTCTTTTCTCCTAATTCACATCTTACCTGTTGTTTTGTTCTTTTCCCTAGTGTTTTTGTAATTACCTTTGGGCTTTTAAAAAAATAAATTCACGACATAAAAAGAAAAGAAATACTCCTTTATATTAAAGTTAAAATAAGACAATATAAAACTCTACCAGATAAAAGGAACAGCTTGAAAGTTCAAAAAGAACAAATCTGCATCATAAAGAGAACAAATTTACAATAACAAAAAATATATAACATAAAAAGAATTTGTCATTTCTATTTCTATCTATCTCTCTTCTTAGAATGGCACTTTTCCTATATCAAATTAAAAAAAAAAAAAGAATGGCACTTTTCCAAGCTGCATTGTTTCCAACTAGTTGCACTCCTTTAGGACTTATGTTACAGAATATCTTGCCATAAAAATAGGTCTATAACAAATGATAACAGACAGATTGTTAAATAGAAAGTTGAGCACAAAAGAACAAACTACTACAAATATAAGAACAACTATTTTTTTCTAAATAAACAAGAAAAAATTTGTAAAAGAACACAAAGTTGAGCTGAAAAACAAACAACTATTAATAAAAAAATATATATAGTTTACTGAAAGAATAAGTAGAAGCTGATAAAAAAACATGACGTTGAGACAAAAATGAACAAACAACTATTACTAAAAGAATAAGTAATTTATATAAAAGAACAATAAAGAACTAATAAAGTAACATGAAGTTGAGCTAAAAGAACAAGTAACTATTAACAATAGAGCAATTAATTTATTTAAAAAATAAATAGAAACTGATAAAAAAATATGAAGTTGAGCAAAAAAAATATATAGTTACTAATAAAAAAACAACTAATTTGACTGAAAGAACTAGGATGAGCATGACATAATGCTTTTTTAAGAAAAAGTAGCAAGAAAAGGGTACAAAAAAAAAGGGAAACAACCAGTTGCAAGATGCAAAAAAACAAGGGAAAAAACAGGAGGGCACAATAAACTAAAATAAAAAAATGAAAGAAAAATATAAATTAAATTCATTAGATATCATGAGTTATCAAAGTTGGGTTTCTATAGAGAGTCATTTTTATTTTTCTATAGTTGTAAAATCGTATAAAGTCATTAAGTTATAAGATTCTACCAAAAAGATTTTAGAAAAAGATGAAAAAAATGTAATCATCTCAATTATCTTAGTAAGTTCATATTATATAACATTTTCACTTATGGACACGTTAATAACATAAAAGACATGTCATGTCATAACATGAAATACAAGAAAAAAGAAGTTCTATAATCCATGGTTCATAATGAAAAGTTAAGAACATCTTATTCATCTAGGAACAAACAAAAATTTTATAACCAATGATAGTATCAATATTATTATCTTTAAAATTCATATCTACATTTTTCTTCTCTTATTATTTCATCATTCAAGAGGTCAAATTCATTTATGTAAATACTTGTATCATCATTGACATTTTTTTTTCATCTATATCCACAATTGCATAAATTTGATAATCAAGAGTATTAATGTCATAATGAAGAAAACAATCAAGCGACATTGTGTACTTGAGAAAAAAAAACAAGAGCAAGATGATTGTGTTTTGTTTTTTCTTAGCTAGCTTTAAATTTTTTTTTTTAACTCTAAATAGGTTAAGTTTGGTAACTTTGGTTGTATAAAAATTGAGTTGTGTAATAGATTTATATATTTTTAGCTTATTATCACTTTTAGTCCAATTTCAATAAATCTAACCTAATAAGGGTAAAATACATAGTAGGTCACCTAACTTATTTTTTTTGTCCTAATTGGGTACATGACTTTAAGATTGTCCTAGTGAATTACCTTTCTTCTTATTGCACAACTCATCCAGGTTCTTTCCCTTAATTTTAGCATTAAATCAGGTGGAAAATTATGATGTGATATTAAATAATATTAAAATAAATTTAAAATGACAACTTTAGTCCCCAAACTATTTTAATTCCACCCCTAAAACCCTAATCTTTTATCTCTACTGCCACCACCTAAAAAGTTGCCCAGTCATGTCTGAAGAAAAGCTCTCTGATTCTCTCTCGCCTCCACTTAGTTGGGATTCTTTAGCATATCTGCATATGAAACAACTTGAATCCCCTAGCTCAAAGACCCGAATGTCCAAAACAACCCCAAAATCTCCCACCAAATTTGCCACTGCACCTCTCCATTGCTTCTCTAGACATTGGGGTCTCAATTTAGCCTTAGTTGTCGTCAGTCCTAATCTTTTTCTCGGTTCATGTCGATCATCGTACATTTTTACCCCACCCTTTATTTGCGAAGCTGATCCCCTTTTCTGCGACTGCCTTCACAACCTTTCCATCTTCCTTATCTCTGCCACCATCAATGCTGCTAATAAGGTTGGTTTCCCTACTCATATCTCAGGACAATGTCAAATTTGGGCAAAAGTGTTGTGAAGGCCTATGGCAACAATAGGCGAGGGCGATGAATCTTGGTTGTGGGAAGGAGGCAAATATCAGACATTTCTCTTTCTTTCACATCTACAATTAAAAATATGTGGAAGATTAAAGTTAGTGATTGGAAAAGTTTAAAGGCTAAAATTCAAATTTTTTATTTATTTTAGGGTTATTTAATGCCAAGTGAGTCTTTTTCATTTATTTTAATGAAAAAATTGACGAAAAATAGTTAAACGAGACGCGCAATAGAAGAAAAGGTACCTTACTAGGACAATTTGAAAGTAAGGTACCCATTTAGAACAAAAAAATAAGTTAAGTGACTCCCGGTAGATTTTACTCGACCTAATAATATAGAAACGTAATATCTTAGTGTTTCTAAGTTTTTAAGACTAAAGTCTAGACTTTACTGGTTTCCTACTTAGGTATAAGTTAACATGAAAAGTTGAGACTTTTTTTCCTTCCAAAGTCATAGAAATGTAGGTTTTAAAGACTAAGTATGGCACCACTTAGACTTCCCCAACCCCTTCAATAATAGAAAAATTGCATATATTAGACATAAGTTTATGATAATTGAGTATTTTGGTGCAATAATTTTTTTAAATATATAGCTATTTGCCTCCATTATTTCAATATACAGTAAAATTCATTGGGAGTCACTTAGTTTATTTTTTATGTCCTAAATGAACATGTTAATAGAGGTACCTTTCCTACTATTGAACATTTCTTTCAACTACTTTACATCGCTACTTTTGTTAAGGTTAATGTGCACCACATATCTCATAGAAAATGATGACATGGTAAGTTTTATGTACATCCATTGAATATGATGCCATTATGGATCAATTTTGAGCAAAAAATAGGCATGAAAAAATGGCAGGAAAATGGATCCAGAATTTTGTGAGAAATCTGGTAAATGGGGGAGATAAAAGAGCATAAAAAAAAAAAGGAAGACAAATAAAAGAAGCTTAAATGAAATGGCAAGTTTTGGGAGTACATCATTTAGTCTTAAAAGAGAATGAAGTGTGTAGCTGAGCTGTAGATGTGGCATAACTGCTCAGTTGATGTTGCTTGGATAAAGCAAAATACGGGTCAGAGATTCTTTAGATATAGGAATTATGGGGTGTGTGTGTGTGTGTGGCATAGTGTTGGTGTGCTAAGGTATGTATACTAATTTTTTTAGTTTATGTTGTAGACTCCAGAGTATTGTCACTTTTATTAGTAGCATGATGAGCTGCCCACTTTAGAGCATTTGAAGGTTGTGATACTTGGACTTCTGAAATGGATGGACAATTTTAAGAAACAAATGAACATGCATTAATCAAGCGCAAAGGTAATAGAGAAGGAAGTGAAAAGCGAGATTGAAATAATGGAGGAAACAGAAGTATAGGTGAGTAGACATACTGAGAGTTAGAGAAATTGAAGGGGAAAATGATAAAAGTGGAAAGAAAGACAAAGAAATTAAATATTGCCCTAATTTTATCATGGGTGTTGTTTTTTTTTCTACATTTTAATGAGGGAAGTTGAATGAGATGGTGTAGTTGTAAATAAGAAGGTTGGGAGTTATGATGAAGTGATAGGGTGTGATGTATTGGTGGAGGCAGTGAAGAGTAGTAATAGAGTTGCATAGGGTGTTTAATATGCACATGCAAGTGGCATGTGAGTGTTTTGGTTATACGGGTTTCACCTTTGTGAAACAAGTAGCTAGTTCTAACTCTGAGTTCCACCTTTTGTGTTGTTGCACTATATATTATTGCACATGAACACATTAACACTGTATTAGCACATTAATATAAACATATGAATACATCCAATATATTGGAACCAATCACATTAGTTAGTCATTCCAATATCCAAGACCCAAATCAATATCCAAATATACAACCAAGGTATAAGTCCATCACACACTAACTTGCAAAATTAAGACCTTATAACTATATCCAAATAAACACCCTAAGTGTGAGTTCCTTACACACAAATACTTAAAAGCATGACCTCTAACCCAATAAACTTGTATTGTAAAGTATGATTCCAACCAACATCCAAATGTACAACCCTAGTCTGACCTATAGAAAGGCACACTAAAAAATGTAAAAGTCCTATATACCTAAAGATGACTATAACACAGTAGAGTAAAACCATCCAAAAAGGGTCAATGGGTGGCCTCTGCTACCTTTTAGGTGCCCCCTTCCTGTCCTCCACTCCATCTTGGGATTCATTATTTCCTAGATTTTCACCATGCTAAGATACTTTATTGTGAGCAAGCATAGATGATGGTGTCTTTCCTAATCTGGTTTCCCTCATTCACTTTGTTTGTCCTAGCTGTGTCCAAGTAGTGCTTTCTTGCCAAATTGATTGAACATATAGTTAAACTAGTTAATTCATTTGCTAAGACAAAAAACCTAACAACAAGCCGTGATTGAGCAAAAAATAAACTGACATCCAGCATCCTACTAAAAATGAAGGCGCTTCCACTATGCTCTAGTGTTTTGCTAGCCTTAATATTGGAACTACTTCCTTGGCCTGCTTCTGAACTGTCCACATGCACAAGTCAATGTCTAGTTGTAAATAAAAAAATATCTTCATATATTGTAAATCTATCAATAGTGTAGTTACATTGTTTGTCCGCTTTTTAGTCTGGGATGTTGTGCCTCTTCTAAGTCCCTTTTTGTTCTAAGTAATTGCCTATTGCTACTTGCCCTACCCTTGTCCTTGCACTTCCTTTTGTTGTCACTAGTCTTTTTCACAAATTGATTAGTGCACAAACATCCCAATTTTCCTTATTTTTGGTACTGCTCTTTGGCTCACCATGCTCTCTTCTTCTTTGGTCCACTTTTCTTCCTAACATCACAGTTAGAAAGGTTATCATGTTATACCCTGTATCTTTTCATTGCTTAACACGTTTGATGGGATTTATAAAGTTCATATACATTAACTTTCATGAACTAACACTATAATAGTGATCCATAAATTTCCCTGGGTTGTTCTATTCAAGGCTAGGGCTAAACAAGCATAGATTCATAAAATTCTAGTTAATTCCCATTTCCTTCAAGAACATTTTCTTTCCTCTATGTCTACCACATGCTGATCATAAGGTGTTATCACTTGGTATTTAGTTCCCCTAGACTCCATAGGAAAACAGTACCTTGAATCCCCAATATTCTTATTCAACTTCAAAATTTTGGGACATAAGTGTCCTATCCACCTACTTTAAGTTTTTCTCTTCTTTGTAATCCTAACCATTAACTTGCATCTTACCATCTCTAACATAGTCAGAATAGGCATATCTCTATAATCAATGATGAATCTATTAAAGCATTTACACATGTTATTTAGTAAAATGTAAAATCCATTTATAGTTACCTAGCTCTTATGTTTATCTTAAAGTGGCCCTTTATCTCCAAAATTGACTTGTTAAGTCCTGTAGTTCATAAAGTGCATCTAACCCAAGTCCCTTCCATTATGCCTTTCATATCTTGGACAAAAGCTGATGATGTGGCATATTTTGGGCTGATGTGGTAGCACCCAACTCTATTTATGGGCCCATAATGCCATGTGACATCATCTTTCACAATAATAAATGGCTATACTGGAAGAACATAAAATTTCATACTAAAACTGTCATAAATACATAATTTTAAGAACTTAAAAATTGTTAGGCCAAATGTCATCTTCTTCTTTAAGTCCATCTTTGTTTGGTTCTATGAGTTGGTGATTAAGAACAAGTGATTAAGAAAAGCTTTGAGTGAATTAAACAAAACCAATTTTCCACCACCTAAAATAGTTTCTACCAAATCAAAATCCTTTTTAATTAATCTAGCCGACATAACTCCCAGTGCCCACTGTAATTCCTAAATCAATTGCTTAGGGGATAAGATGTATGAATGAAAATCCAAAAGCCCATCCACTTTATCAAATCAAATGAATTCAAAAATACAAAATCATCTTGCAAAATAAGTTAGTTGTACAGGATAAAAACGATGAATAAGAGCCTCCACAATCAAACAACTGCCATTCCATTTCATCCCATCAACAAAATCCTAATTCCTCAATCCGATAAAGAATTTAAAACTTTGAATCCAAACCCTAAAACCCTTTATTGCAAACCCAGAAACCTAAATTCACCAACTATATGATCTAATAAGCTTATGGGATGCCACATGGTTCTTAAGGCGAGTAAGTAGCTGTTGGATGATGTGTGAGCCTTCGATAGTCATTTCCCCAAAATTTTTGGTGAGGGATTTAGATGATTTTATTTGGGATATCAATTTAAGAAGTTTTGTGAAGAAAATGATTTTTTGAGGAAAAAAAAACTGGTTAATTATTATAAATCTTTGTTTAAAAGATTTGGGGGAAGAAGATGAGTTAGGCTAATATATATTTTAAGTCCTTAAAATTTTTTGTTTGTATTAGTTTTAGCCTAATGTTTTTTCTCATTCGATATAGTCAATTGTAGTTATGAAAAAACAAAAAGCCATGTGGAATTGGGTATTGCCACATCAGTTAAAATGCACAATGCATCAACTTCAATCAAAGATAACGAAGGAAGTGACAAAATGGACTCGAGTGAGACACACTTTATGAGGTAGTGGACTTTAATAGTCACTTTTGAAGGTAAAGGACCACTTTAGGACCGCTTTAAGACAAACGTAAAAGCTAAAAGACTGTGAATGAATTTTACCCTTAAGTAAAATATCATATTTAGGGAACTTTCTAAAATATGCTTTTGACCAATATGATTTATCAGCTTCATTCATCCACTCTCATGCATTGGCATCTAAGTCTTTAAGGAGTTCCATCTTATGTTTGAACTCACCAAGGTACATGTTCTTCAAAACTGCCCAAACTATATTTTTTAAAGCAGCCATTAGGTAGCTCCCTTTGAAGTTTGTGTACAAGTGCCCCATACAATATCCTTTTTCGGCATTTGGAAATTGTTCCTTCACAGTAGGAATCAATCTCTATAAACATGCTCGAAAAAGCTCAAAAAAATAAGGCTAATACATAAAAAAAATAAGTCAACACAAAATAACCATTATACCTTTTCTTTATCCAATGAAAGTATAGTGGCATATGTCTTCAATACTTAGTGCCTAAAATAGATTATATAGAAACTAGCCACAACAGTTCCTACTCTCAACCTTAATCACCGCATATGCAATTAGCCATATGCAGTCATTAACAATTTAGCATCAACGCCTACTATAAAAAGCAATTACTCCTTATATATCTGTTCCAAAAAACAATATTAAAGGTTATAATAGGCTTAAACCTGGCCAAGAAACCATTTTTGGCACCAATAACATATGAAAACCCTTTAAAAAAAAATTATCAAGCCCTATCATCAATACACTATCAAGGTTTGTCCTCCTTAACTTGGTCCTATAATCAAACAATTTGCCTACTGTTCAATCTAATCCACCTTTAATCTCCTTATTGCAAGGTTTATGCCCCTCCCTACCTTTGACCTATGAACTTTAATGTTGAAATCTCTTCTTATATGGTCTACAAGGGCTCATAATGGTATGTCTTCAATACCCTTCCCTAGTTTCCACAAGAAACAATCCTTTAATACAATACCCATTTTTTCCAAATGATGACCTACATTAAAAATTTTGCCCTAGACAGTTTTTGTAGACATAGATCCTAGACCTTCATCCTCTCCATACAATGAACAAATTATCTTCTCCACAAGGCACTAGTTTTTACTTTATACCTCCACCACCACCTCACCAGTAGGGCAAGGTTTCTTTTTCCTAAACTCCCCAAACTAAGCCTTTTAAAAGACTTATCCCTGAAGATGTTACCCCAAGCAACATAGTTAGCCTTTTTAACCTTACTTGATCATTCTAAAACTAAAAAAAACTATTGATTCAAGTTTAATAAGCATACCAGGAGGGTAGTGAAATAAACAATGAAAGTACAATGATAAGCAGTGTTAGCCTTGCCTTAGAAGACCACTGTTTCTGTGCTTAGGTTAAAAATCTTCCTTTTATTTTTTCAATGATAGAATTCTGAGTGCTAGAGTTAAAGCATGAAAAATCTAGATTTTGTTGTAAAATTATGGTGGAGAATAATGTCCCAATCTTGCAATTTTTGCTTCAAGGAATATAACACAGAAATAATGGTATCATATTTACTTTTGCTCCAAGACTTTAGCTTTTTTTTTTTTAATCTTTTGAGTTTCTTTCATAGCCTTTGAATTGAATTTAGTTCCAAGAAAAAAATGGGGCACTTTAGCCCTTTTGGGTCTATGTGCACATTACTTGAAACATTTTCTCTTAATTTCAATTGCTCTAATTTATTTCCTTCATTAAGTACCCCCAATACTTGCGAAGTAGAGCACCAGAATCTTAACTTTTGTAAGCAATACCCAACTTATAGCTCACTTCAGTTTGACCATTAATGGAACCATAACTTACACATTTCACGCTTCTACCATTTGGCAATAAAGCTAAATCATTTTCCTTTCCAAACATAACTAGTGCAGGCCTAGACTTAGGTATTAACAATAAATCTCCTGCTAGACCTCGAGACACCTAAGGTTGATGAGTGCTTGGCTACAAGCATGCTTGATAGGAAGGACTTGATAGAAGAAGCTTTTGCCATAGGTTTTGATTGTTTCCATGTTATCTTGTCTTGTGCTTCATCATTTTTTTCATCATCAGAGGTGCTAGGTTTTGCTTAAGGAAGCAAGAAGATTGGGGGCTTGAATCGATAACCCTTGGCGTTAAGAATGGGATTGGGATTAGGATGGGCTTCAGGTTGAGGAAGAAAAAAGGAAAGCGATTCACCAAGGACTTTTGGTTCATGGGGAGAGTGTGCCTCATTGAAAGTTTTCACAGGGGAAAAAGGTGAAAAAAAAGGCAAATGTAGGTCAGAAAAATAATGAGTTTTGAAGCGACTATTGATACTCAATGTAATTGAGATCGGCATGGGTTTAGGGTTGAGGAAGAGAAGAAAAAACTATGTTGTCATTGAAACCTCTAGGATTCATAAAGTGTTTTTGATTGACAAATAATTGAGGCATTAATGGAGGAAGTACCAAGAATATAACAGATTTAGGTTAAGGCAATGATGAGTTTTAAGGTGTATGGCTTCTCATAAATGGTGTATAGTTGGTAAACATAGAGACAATTAGAAGCCCAAACATTTATAGTAGGAAAATTACTGAAAGATTTTACTCCACTTCACAAATACCAAAGGTACTTTCATAAAGGAAAAAAAAATGAGAGCAATAGGTGTTAATAGCAAATGCCTGATCTAATACGCAAATGGGGCCACAAGGGCTAAAGTGTCCTATGTTTGCAAATTCATAGGGTAAATTGAAGTGAATCTAAGTTGATGGGGTTAAGTGGTCGAGTTTTGTGAGTTTAAGGGCAAAAAATGGCTTTAGGGCTTTGTTCAACCGCTGTTCAACCATATTGTTTGGTCTATGTGTACCCAAAGGGGTGGTTAGTAGGATGGGTTAGCCCGATTCGACTAGAGCAAAACTAGGCCTAACTTGGTCAAAATTGGGCTCGACTTAGCATGAATAGAACTTGAGAAGAAATGGGTAGAACATGGGCTTTTATGGAAGATGGAGGCCAAAAAAGACTATTTTAGCTCAAAGCGACTGAGCTCGAACTAATCTGGCTGGGTTGACTATTTGAGGAAACAACCATTGCGTTTTAAATTTTTTTAAAAAAAGGGAAAAATTATACCCTATGCCCCCCAAATGGTCATAAGGCATTTTACTTTTTACCCCTCCCCCAAAAATTCCTATAACAACTAGTTTTTTAGGGTTTTTTAAGGAATGAAAATTATGGCTCCCTTATAAATAGAAAGCCTCACTTCCACACTTTCTCCACATTAATCTCTCTTCTCCTTCTAAAACATTTTCTCATTCTTACTGTTAACTTTCATCCAATTTTCTTAATCTTCTGCTAATATTTTTTTAATTTTTTCTTAATCTCCTCATAATCTCCCTATAATCTCCAAATATTTTCTCTCATAAATGTCATCATTAGGGAAAAATACCGGTAAGGGTGCCATGAGTTCCTTATCCTACATCAGAGTTGGGTTTTTTTTTCCAGGGCCACTTGTCCCGCAAAATCCAAGGAGTCAAAATCCAAGAGGTGGCAGACGATGATGCCAACATTGATATGATGAATTACGATTTGAGCCTTAATAATCAAATCTCTGATGATGATGCTGAAGAGGTCCCCTTGAATGTGGATCTGACCGAAACCAAAGGGTCACACCCAACACTACAAAGTAAGCAACCCGAGGACACATAAGGTAAATCTGAGAATCTCAAAGCTTTAGTTTGGGTGCACTTCAAGTAAGTTTGGGAAAACAGTGTGAGGTTTGCAAAGTGCAAAGACTGTGGTAACAAGTTCGCACAGAAACGCAATTTTGGAATAAGAATGATATCCCGACATTTGAGTAAAGTCCATTAAAATCTTGCCGGCATTTCTAGTCATGAAACCCAACTGACAACAGTGGAGAGCTCCAGCAAACCAGGTATTTTTTTTATATTACCCTAAAATTATGATATAGAGTTTAATTAATTGGATGATAATTGTAGAGAAATTGTTCAAACAAGCCAAGGAATGTACTACTTTTTGTAAAGACAAGGAGCAAATTGGCTCATGATTTTAAAATGTTTTGTATTAAATATAGGATTAATTTTTCTCAAAAAAGGTTTAAATTATAGATTAATTTTTCTTGAAAAAGGTTTAAATTAGATTGCTCCACTCAGTAGAACTCAACTTTTGAAATGTTGAATGATGCACAACCGTGGGCAAACCTTTTGACTTATTTTGTAAATTTGAGAGTGAACCTACAAGTCCCTACTGACAAAATGTGGGGAAAGTGTTTCAAACTGGTTAAGTTGCTGAGGTGTTTTTACAAAGCAACAAACTTTTCTTCTAGTGTTTACTATCCAACTGTGCACTAAGTTTTGATGTCTTTTTTAAACATTGTTTGTTTTCAACCAATACAAAGATGATGAAAATTTAAAACCTACCGTTGAAGCAATGCAAAAGAAATGGCTTGATTATTTCCAAGATATCCCGCCTATATATTTATTTGCATCTATATTAGACCCGAATGTCAAAATTACGATGTTGCAATCAATTGCTTGAGGCATACTACCATACATACTTAGGGCAAAACTAGATATTTGCATATGCTATTTATGCTGAAGCTAACCACAATTTGAGAAAGTTGCACAAATTCTACTTTGAGCATCATTTTGATAAAGTTAAAGCCATTGAGCCTACGCTAGCCCATGTTTCAACATCTTCCTCATCATCAAGGTTTAACCCTTTCATCCATATCTTGAAATGACTTAGGCCTAAAAACCTAGGATTAGTTGAATGAGATGATTACCTTTAGACATCATTCGAGCACAATGAGGAGGACATTTTGGAATGATGAAAGAATAAAAGGTCAAGATTTCTCATATTGTCCATCATGGCCTAAGAGATTTTGGTAGTACTGGCCTCTACTATCACATCCGAATCTACTTTTAGTGTAGGGAAAAAAGTCATTACCAAGAAACAAGCGAGACTCACACCTGAAGTTGTTGAAGTGTGTGTCTATAATCAAAATTAGGCCCTTACTGTTTTTCAAAGCAAAATCAGAAGAGTTCCAATGATGAGGTTCCATATGATGATGACGCGCATAAGTAGATCACAGGTTTGCTATTTTTTCTAGATTGTATGTAATCTAATTATGTTGTGAATCACAAATCTTAGGTTTTCCTTTTCAATTATTTTAGAAATGTTTTACCATTTTCAAATGTAAGACACGCTTTGGTTTTTCTAAGTGTCATTTGGCTTTTTTTATTAATAAAATTTACTTCAGTGATGGTGTTTCCCTCATTTAAAAACATCTTTATTCATATTAATCCAATAATTTTTATAATAATTTTTTCCTATTAAAAAAAAACCCACACCCAGCCCAGGCCTGAACCCGAGCCATGCCTAAGTTTGATTTATCTAAATCAAGCCTGGTCAGGTTAGATCAGGCTTAGGCTAAGTTGGCCCACCAACCACCTCTATGTACCCATTCAACCATCTCTTCATTTCATCCATCCCCTTTATTATTGGAAATTTCACTTGCCCCAGTTCTTCTGAGCATTTCCATTGTCTAATTCTAACCTAACCCTAATTCTCCAACTAATCTTCAAGGGCTCCTAGATCTTCGACTCTCTTTGATCCAACGACTCAAACTTAATAGCCAAAATCGTACAAAGCGGAGCTAACCAACCGCGGAAAGAAAAAAAAAACCAAGAAGGAAAAAAAGGAAAATAGTTAATGAAAACAAAGCACAATTATTTAAACCTCCTGGCTCATGGTGGGACAACAAAAACGAGGGTCCACTCTCTATTGCCGCAACAATAATCCAAACCAGTGCGAGCCCCACAGCCCCAAAAGTCCATGATTTCACGCACTTCCAATGCTTAGCACAAGCAAGAGAAAATGTCAAAAGGAAGGAAGGTAAAGAAAATTGCAATCATAGCAAATTAAAAATGAAAACAAAAGGACAGAGCCACATGAGCATGCTAAAATGAGATCATTAAAGAAAACAATATGGCAGAGATATGTTCCGCGCAGTGAATCTAATTGGTAAAATGCAAAGAACAACGACAGTTCGAGTTTGACTTCTGCATTAAACTCCCCGCTATTTTTGGCTTTCTAGGGATGTCAAAGTGTAGCTGAGGCCCTGTAGCTTTTGTGCCTCAGTCACTTTTTTCCTAACTTTCCTGAATTATTATCTAAATCTCTCTACTTATAATGCTTCCGAATATCAAGAAAATGTCACAAGATATTTGATAAACACTTGTCAATTTTTCAAGGTTTTTGTGAAATAATATATAAAAAAAAGGCAAAGATCACGGAAAACTACTAATATTTGCATTTGCTTAATTTTTCTGCTAATTTTTTTAACCAAATAAACCATTAAGATTACAAAATTCAGCTTGAATATGTCATCCTCCTTAAAATTCGGATTATAATGAGTTAAATTATCAATTTATTTTAATGTACATCAACTTAATTCAAAATAACTTATTTTATTTTTATATAAATCCCAAGTTAATTCTAGTGAACATGGGTTTCAGAAGCCATCTGATGACGCAACTGGCTGTCATTGAAAAAATAACCAATTTTACCCTTCACTAAACAAGGCCGATATGATGGAATATAAGGAATAGAAAAAACCCTAGGGTAGAAGGCCGTGCTTTGCTGCGACAATTTGTTGTCCCGGGTTTAATAGTATGAAAGCAAGGTTTGGGAGCTAATAGAACAAAGACTTGCAAATTAAGGGAGTCTTCATAATTTTGACCAATTACTTTAATTAGTATCCACTCTTCTATTTGCACAAATAAAACTATTCTAAGAAAAAATCTTCACGGAAGTTACATTTGCATATGTTAAAAGTTACCAATCAAGTGACTAGGTATATAATTTGTTCGACTGGAAGGAAATTGAGGTAATTAATGACTCTTATTTAAAAAGAAAAAAGAATGATGGAAGTGTGGCATATCAAATGAGTGGTTAATTTAAAGCTTGTGGGGAAGCAACTCAATAATGAATGTGGGGACCCAGTAGTTTGACTGAAAAGAAAGCAGAATGAATCTCCAAGTGTGGTTGTAGGTGTGGATTGCAAGATAACAGCTAAGTAGTAAGCAAACTCTGGGGACCAATGTCAAAAACAAAAATAACTAGAGGGAGTAGACAGGAGTTTGCAATTTATACTTTTGGGCCACAATTACTATTCACATGAGCCCAACAATGTGTTACTGTAAAGCTACAATGATAGCAACTGTGATTTAGTATATACGAGGTATATTCTGTGGTTTAGTATATACGAGGTATATTTTGATTCATATATTGTAGTGTATATATTTTTTTTATAAACTTAACATTAAAATAAATATTAATAATAAATAATTAAAAAAATTTCACCCATAAATAAAAAAATATCATAAGCTACGTGACCTGAGAAATACATTATTATTTATAGGCTGGGGGAGTGCTAGGAAAAAGATCATAGGCCAGGTTGAACCAAAATAAATTATTATATTGGGTTTTTGCTCATCTTGCCTAAAAAAATCGACATCGTTAATGATGTATCTAACGATAATTTACTATTTTTATTAAATAACTGATTATTATTTTTATATTTGCTTATTTTTCATCTAGAATCAATGTCTTTGAAAGCTAATACTATATCTACCAAATAATCACTTGAATAAAATTTTCATAGGAAATAATTCATTCATTTTTTAAATTTTTTCCAATCAATAAAAGTAAAAAATAATAAAAATATTTACTTTTATAGAAAATAAAAATACTTCTTTGACTTCTTAAAGTGTAGAATTTTAAGTGGCATACAAGTGGAGTGAATAATCAATAAAAATGAAAATAATACATTAAATAATATATTGAACAAACAGAGTATGGCTATATTTAGTGGCCATTTTTTAAGATAAACTATGTTTTCCGATATAATGATGATTTGCTTAAACTTAACTAGTTGAACTATCCACTTCATTGGGAAGGAAATATGTGTTGTTAATGTCAGTCTAGTTGATCATGCTTACTTTAGAACTGCCTATAATTTGTTGAAAATAGAAAGTTTAGTTGATGGCGACTGTGTCAGAATTGGGTGTGGGGAAAGGTTGTAAAAATTGTAATCATGATCGTAAGATCATACAATCCTACAATTCTAATATAAAAAATGTTGATAAAATGTTATAAAATCAAAAGATATGGTAGGATTGTAGTAGAATCACGACTAGAATCATAGGATCAGTAGGATCAAAAGATCCTACCGATCCTATTTGGTATTGATTTTTGTTAGGAGTAAATTGCATAGATGATTCATATATTTAATTTTCATTCTGTTTTCATATCTTGTCTATTAAATATTTTTGTTTAGGTCCTAAACTTATTAAAAACATTCTATTTTCATTCTAAGTCCATTAAAAATATTTCATTTTAGCCCTCAATTGGACAAAACTTGTTAACTCAAGATAACTGTTTAATAATAAATTTTTAAAGTATAATTTAAATTATTCGGTAACTCTCTTATTGTAAATTTAATATATATAATAATATTTTTTACAATTAATAGACATTCAAATTAACAGATTTTCCTCTATGTAAGTTGAACTTATTTCATTCAAGAAAGAAAAACTACTAATTTTAAATTATTACTTACTATAAAAAAATCATTATACATTTTAAATTTATTGGAAGTCAATTACTAAATATTTAAATTATGAATTTTTTACTTTTTTTTAGTTATCAATAATGTGTTTGTTCATGAATTTTTTCAAACTTTTGTTAATTATTTTATTGATTATGTTGATGTATCAATAATTATGTTACATCATTGCTATAACACTTAAATTTTACTTGAGTTTCTAATATAATTGATCTTTTACATAAATTATATTATTTAAATAAAAAATTTTAAGCTTTTGGTAAGATCTTATGATCTCGATCTTACACAGCAAAAGACGATCCTAGATAAGATCCCGATCTTGACAACCTTAGTGTGGAGAACACCTAAGATCCAATGCTTTATCTGGATTGCTATACAAGGTAAGTTGCCAGCTGAAGAACGGCTCAACCAACATGGCGTTGTTGTTCCATAGGATTGTAATGTGTGTTGTGTTCAAGTCAAAAATGGTATGCATCTGTGCAGATGGCGCATCACAACTTAATAGCTGGAGCTAGGGCCTTGGGGTATCATCAGAGACGAGAATGGGAACTTTGTTGCTGTTTTTGCTCGAAATGTTGGTCGGTCAGATAGCTTACAAGCTGAGTTTTGGCCCTGAGAGAAGTCTTGCAACTAGCGCAGCAGTTTTGTACCTTTCTTTTACTCATTGAGAACGTCAATACTACTAATGTCGTTACTTACGACATTTTTTTGGAACGAAAGTACTTAAATAGCTAATAACTACTTGAGAAAAAAATTCTTATAGAAGTTCTAAAACAAATTACATTTTCTGGAAGAAAACAATGTTAGGGGAGAAAATGGGACATTTTTTTGTTGAAAACCCATTTCTCTTTCTATTTTCATGTTATTTTTGTTTTTTCAGCATATACAACTCATATATATATAACATCCCATACAAGCCAGGGGAGTCTGAAATATACTACCCTCTTTAAATAATACTACCCCTATTATGACAACTAAACCCTAATTTATCTTAGGATTAGGTAAAGAGAAATCAAACGAGCTTCCAAACTACTAAGTTTAAAGGAAAACCAAAGGCATTTCCATGTATATCCTTGCATTGAACATCTTATCTGGTCCTCTGAACAACGGCTGATCCACCCGTCGCCGGTCGCTGCGGTGGCTACCGCCAACAACAGACCAAACTTAAGCCAGACCCAGGCATCACATGATACTGCAACTAGAGGGGTTCTCATCACTGAAGTAATTGGTATACGGGTCAGTTCCGGGAGGCGGATAAGGGTACGGGTACGGGTATGGATACGGCGGCATGTAATTTACTGCAGGGGGCGGCCTAGCATACATCATGGGCTGGAACCTCTCATTCTCCATGTTGCGCTGCTGGTTCATCATAGCTGCCATGTACTGCTGTGGCTGATGGTACGGGTTACCCGGCATATGACCCGGGCCTGCTCCTTGGAAGTAACCGCCTCCACCACCGTTCATGGCGCCTGCCGGCAGCCCTTGAACGGCGGAGATTTGGCCCATTTGGCCCATGGGCATACCACCCATCTGACCCATGGGAAGCTTCATGCCGTCCATTTGGCCCATCTTCCCATTAGGGCCACCAGTGTTGGGAAAGCCATCATTTGCACCACCACCGTTCCCCTTTTTGCCACCGCCGCCATTATTACTCCCTCCATTCTTGCTGTTAGCCCCAGCACCGCCTCCAAAATTACCATTTTTGCCATTTTGGGGATTGCCACCGTTTTTACCGCCGCCGCCCTCACCAACACCATTGTTGCCACCGCCCTTTTTACCTCCATTTCCTCCACCACCACCTTGAACCGGCATGGGATTACCTCCGCCTCCACCCTTCTTCCCGCCCTTCTGAGTGTTCATGAGCTGAGCTTGCTGGTTCCCATTCACCATCATCACAGGCTTCATCTTGTTGACAGGTTGGTACAGGTCATCCAACCCATCATCATCAAGCTCATCATCATCATCAAAATCATCATCGTCACTAAAATCATCATCAAACTCATAATCATCACTAAAATCATCTTCAGGCAGACTAAACTTGCCACCAGCCTTCTGCTGCTGGTGGTTGTTGTTGGTCACCTGATTATTCATTTGAGGCAATTTCATGTCCTTGAATTGAGGCATCATCTTCAGATCTTGCAACCCTTTCATCTGGGCAAGCTGCTGCTGGAGCTGCTGCTGGAGCTGCTGCAATTGCTGTGGGTTTGGTTGACCTCCTTTTGGCTGATTATTATGGTTATTTTGATTGTTATTACCCTTTTGCCCTTTTTGTTGGTGGTTGTTCCCACCTTTCCCATGGTCAATTTGCAAGTTCTTCATCTGATTAGGAAGTTGGTTTTGGTGATTGTTTGACTTCTGAGACCCCCAGAGCTCTGCATGTTTGCCAGATTTGGTCAGCTTCTTGATGAGAACCTCTGGGTCTACATTTCCTGATACTGTTACCTTCCCTTGCTCTGCATCTATCTTAGTTGTGAAAACGCCTGTAAAAAAGTAAAAACCAACCCAAAATCCAACGCACAAGACCACCTCTAGATCAGAACCAAAGACACATCTATTTGGTACTCAGCTAGAGTGCTACTGTGTATCAAAGACAGACACTTGGAAGCCTTTTTAGGAACAATTTGTTCAACAAGAACATACCATCAATTTTCTGCAAGATTTTCTTCACTTTCTGCTTGCATCCATCACAGTGTATGTTCACTTTAAGAACACAAGTCTGATTGACCGAGCAAAAACATGAAAAACAGAGTGAAAAAAAACAGAGAGAGAAAGAGTAGAAGCTAGCTTAAGAAAGAATACGTAACAAGTGAGTACCTGGATCTTCATGAACTCTTCCTTACTCATTTTTTTTAACCACTCAAAACTCAATAACTAAAAGGGAGTTCGTAACAGATCTGATGGAGAGGGAGAGGAACTTAGAAGAGACAGGAGAAGAATGAAGCCCAGAAAGAGTCTCCAGAAGATACAGTTTCTGGTCTCATTGCTGCTCCTAAATTACCACAGGGAAAATGGAAGAAAGGTCTCTCTGTTTCGGGTTGAGAAGGAAGAATCGAGTCACGGCAAGTCTTGGACAGAGAAGGAGGAGCTGATTTGTTGCAGGAGCTGGATAGGCATTGGCTTCTCTTATACTGCCATTAACTCTGTTTTCTCTGTTCCAGGGAGAGGGATGAAGAGAGAGAAGAAGACAGGCACTAGACACTGCGAGTGAGAGGGCTGCGAGGCTTCATTATATCTTTTGGAAATTTTTATTTGTTTATTGTCCCATGAGTTGTGTACATGAACAAAATTCAAGACTTCCCTTTGATTTGTTGTTGGGGGAACATTTTTTAATTGTTCGTGATTTTGGCCACTGTTTTCTAGAATCATTATCCGCAATTAACTAGATAATTATATGAAAGTAAAGACAGATAAAAACAGTCACCAAGCAATTTAAATTAAAATTTAAAAAATTAATATTATATAATTATAAATTAATAAATTTAAATTATTCAATTATGATTTTTTGATATATTTGATTGGTGTCAATTTTTTAATTGTTGATGGGTGATTTGCCTAATAGTATTTCTCTATTTAAATTGAGTTTATGCATCGGCTCAGTTTTTATCCAATCTAAATGAATGATATTAATAGGCGCAAATTTTTTTTTCTAGATTAGTATTTAATATACAAGAAAATGAATATTTTAGCATTGAAGATTAATAATTATGTCATCTGGATAAAGTATTTTTATGCGCTCTTAAAACACTTACAGATCAATTTTTTGCAAAGTATTTTTTTTTTTTGTAATTAATGCAGAACACTTTATCAAATTTTCCTCCTTTACTATCATGAACGAAAAAAATTCTCTTTTGGCTTTGAATGGTACAAAAGACTGACAGAAAAATTATAAAAAAGTTAAAAATTAGCTTTATTTGTTCTTTGACGTGTGGTTTTTTTTCTAAATCTAGGTCAAAGTTTTCTGGAGTTGCTTTCATTTCATTTCATCTCAAAGTTAACATTTTAATTGCTCTAAAACTATTTATGCAATATTTTCTAAAAACTACTTATTTTCTAAATTTTTTGCATTAGAAAAATACTTCTAAAACCGATTAAATTGAGCCAAATACCGTTGCTTGGAAAGTGGTTATTTGTTGTTAGACCAAGGGAAATTACTGTTCTATTGGGCTATTAGTATCAAAAGATAAGATATATCATAGATATGTGTTCAACTGTTCACACTCACACACACACACACAATTGAACAACTATTAGTTAAATTTATTTTTTTTCATAAAACTTCATTTTCATAAGCTATATCATAGATAAAGTTTATCATAACAATTTCAATGGCTCAATATTTCAAATTTATGTTATCATAAGTATCATGGTGATATCATATCGGGAAGATAACTTGTACAGATAATCAATATATATTTACTATCTACACCTACAAACTTATAAAGAAAAATAATTTAAACAGACATAAAATTAAACTGAAAATTTACTTTTTACTTGTTAAAAACATGAAAAATATACTTGTTAAGAAATGCAAATATATATAAATTTTTTTGCCAAAGATTCTAGGTATTGGCACTTAAGCAACCCGTGACTTGGCGAGATGGCCTTAATTTCTCTGTTTTTTTTTCCCGAGTTAGTATGGCAGTGCAATAAATCATGCAATTTAATGGGGGGCATATGTTTGGCTCAAAAAATTATTAGCACTTCCTGGATCCTACTACACAATGTTTATAGTGCACTGCTATTTTTGCCCTATGTTCCTGATTTTACCTCATTGCCATTGCTGCCCTTGGGCTGCTTTACCAAAAGCCCTTTTCCAGCTGCCACAGTCATTTTCTTATTGGGCTCCATTTGTTTTCTAAGTTCTAACCTCATCCACATGCATTTTACTAGGAGCAAATTGCACCCATGGGTCTCCAACTTTGGCACGCTTCGATCACTAGAATCAATTTAGGGTTCTGTCTTTGTACAACTCAGATGCAGTTCTGGTTTACTCTAGAGTGGCTTATTTGGGTCAATTTTGTAACATTGGTGGTTTTTCTGCCCCTTTTTGTAACCTCATCCACATTGGAGCAATTCACACCCATGGCTTCCTTTGTATAGTAATATATCAAATGGTAATTGGGTTCTCTTCAAATTTTTAATGGATCCACATTTTCGTAACATTTAATGGAATAAAAGAATGAGTTTTTTTAACCCAAAAAAAGAAAAAAAGGGGGTTAATCTACTGTTTTTCTAATAGCAAACATCATATACTAACCTCTAAGCTTTCATATATTTTTCCACAGAAACTTTAAACATTTTTCACCACTCTCTTTTTTTTTTCAAAAATATGAAAAAATTAAGGAGCTAGTTGGGTATAAGATAAAGTTAATGGGTTAATAAAGAAGAAGCATATAAGTTTAAGAGGTAAATGGATACTTCTATCTTTTACATTCCATTGAGGATACACATCTCTCACATCTATCTAGATAATATAATTTTATAGCTCTTGTTAAAATTGTTAAACCAAGAATAGAAAAATAAAGGCTTAATTAAATACATAATAGTAACCTGAACTTTGCCTACTAGATCACTTAAGGGTCTGAATTATGAACTAGTACAACTCAGGGCTTATACTTCTGAATTTGGGGCAGTTCAGTCCACAAGATAAGTTGGTCAGTTAAGTGAATCACACATTTGAACAAAATTTGCCACCATTTAACCAAGCTGATAGACAAAGCCACATCACTGCTCATGAAGGTACTCAAATGGTGGCAAATGGCATCTAAATATATGACTTTACCTGACTAACTAACCTACCTTCTAGATTAAACCGCCCCAAACTCAGAAGTATGACTGCTGAGTTGTGTTATTTTATAGTTCAGGCCCTTAAGTGATCTAGTAGGTAAAGTTCAGGGTACTGTTTCATATTAAACCAAAACTAAATGTTAAATTTCAGCATTTTTTTTAACATTTCTACTACAAAACAGTTTATCATTATTTTGTTGTAGTCTATGTGAATTTATAAACTTTGTTACTATAACATTATATTATTCATTATTTCTATATGTAAGCAGACCCTTTTTTTAGGTCCTAGATCCGACTCTGTAATAGTCATCGTAATATAACGTAATGTTTTAAAAGCATTGCATTTTGCTCATCTTCTTGAATAATTAATTCTATTGCAATTGATGGAAATTACAACAACGGTACTAGCTAGTCAGCACAAAGTCAACAATTCTTATATCACCTATATTTTCCTCCAAGTTGTGAAAAACTCATAACTGCTGCTAATACTAGCAAAATTAATATTGTTACCTAGAAAAATTTGTTTAACTTTGGCTCAAACCCTAGAAAGCCATCAATCTTGTCCAAATTGACCACTTAAGCTTCTGAATTTAACCTAGAGCCACCCCTCAAACTTTTCTGAAATGGACTATGTTAGCCCCATTCATTAGCTTGTGAAGTTTTAAAGTTAGACTCTTAGGTCACATCAGATGCTCAGGCATTTTCAAACAAAAATGATGCCAAGGGGTTTCAATCTCGGGGGAGACGCACCATATCCCATGCTTAATTGGATCAAATCAACATTAAGGTTCACAAAAGTTCTCAGAAACCCCTGGAATTTTCCCGTTGTAGTTTATTCTAATCAAGGAGGGTGATTTCCAAAACTATGAAGTTATTATTGCTGTCCCAAGAGAAGTTAAGGCTGCCCCATTATCGGCAATAATCGATGTTCGTGGGTGCTTAGATGAAGGCCAAAAGCCTGGATTCATGTTGGCTTTGAGGGTTGTTTGATTTAAACCTTTTGAGTATTGGGGTTCATGAAACAGTCAGATGGCGTTGATCTAACCCGGGAGGCCGCTGAGGACTTAGGAAGATGGCACAACCAACATAAGAGACAAATTTTCACATGATTTCACCACTGAGGGGTTAAAACTGTCCATTTCAAAAGTTCGACTGGGTGAAGGGTTTGAGTAAAAGTTCGATGGCTTAGGTGTTGAATTTGGACAAGTTTGACGGGTTTATGCCTTCAATTTTAATTGTTGAACCACCCCAAAGTATGAGTTTACGAATCATGAATGGCTTCAACAAGTAGGAATTATAAGGATTGGATAGCAGGAATTGGCATCAAACTTTAAGTCAGTGTACAATAACATCTTAATTATGTTTTCCAATTACACCATCAAAGTTTAATGATTTTGCAATTTAGTTGCTATGTTATTTTAACCTCTTGCACATTGAGAAAAAGTTTTGAATGAACCCCTCGAAAACCTAATTCAGTGAAAGATCAAAATTTTCTGCCGTGATAACTATTACTATGGCGAAGAAGGCCTCAAGTGTTTTTCATTTTTTTAACTTAAATCTTTTATCGATAAATTGAAATTGTAGCAGCTTATATGTGGTTTAAATGATGTAAAGATACAAAAATAAAATAAAAGAAAATAAAATATTACGGTATGCATGGTGAGCAGAGAAGGCCAAGGAAAAAGAAAGTTGGGTTAGTGTCATGTTAGCGTCCTTTAGTGTATGGAAATTACAAAAGCATAGGATAGGCGGGTGACTTAATTGAAAGAAATAGAAACATATGAATTGACTCAAAAGTATACTTTAGCCGATAATTATATAAAATGAAAAAAGAGATAGGGTTTTCAGTAATTTCCGGGGTGTCTCCAAACAATTCGACCGATTGAGGATAACGATCCTCCATATTTTAATGGGAAATGGGGCAGGTGGAAAATGTAACTTATTAGGTTCTAGCCTAATCAATTTGTACCCATCAAGCTGGTCGATAATCATGGCCCTGAAATACATGCATGTGCGTAAAGAAAATATCTTGTGATCGTTATCATGTCCAGGTGACGAAAAAGATACAAAGAACAGCAAGAAACTGTTGCAAGGCGATGGTGGCAGAAACCTGGTTCAGTTGAAAGGATTTATTGGACTGATGTCTTGAGGAATACTCCATTAATAAAATCAGAGAGAAAGTGATGATCGGTCTTTATGAATGATGTGTTAATGTTCAACCATTTGAATTTGATATAAAATTTAAGAAATAAGGAAAGGTTTGCATATCTTTTTTACTTTTATCATTCATTTTTTTATCATTCAATTTTTATATATTAATCAAGAAAGATAAAAAAAAAAGTGGATATTGAAATAATAATTTAAAGTGTAATGTGATAAAATAATTTATTAAATAAAAAAATATTATAAAGATTTTAGACTAACAACCAAAGTGTTGACTTTCACAAAGAGTCAATGCGAAGCTGATGTGGAGTGCATTAGAATCTCCTACACAAGAAGACAAAGTTAGAGAGCTCTTTGATGCCCAAGTTGGTGTTTATATGAAAAAAGTATAGGAGCACGAGAGTGTAGTGAAGTCTTGACGTGTTACTTGCATGACTGATAAAATGACTTTTTATAGCTTAAGCTATTGTAGTGGATATGGAGCAAACCATGAGAGATTCTCAAATATCATAGGGATTTATAGTGAACCCCAGAATATAGAAGTTGCGGAGAAGACTATGAAAAATCTTATTTGAAGCATGATTTACTTCTTGTTAGTGAAAGATGTATTTTTGATGATATGATCCCAAAACTTGGGGTAATTTTTTATAATGAAAATGTGTACGACTATGAGGGATCTCTATTGGCTCAAAAGGAAGGTGCATGCACTTATATGCAGAGCCCTATTTGTTATGACGTGCATTGGACCATGCTTTAGTTCATTATTCTTGGTGTCATCATTAGCATGTTGGGCTGGTACAACATGCTGGGCTTTGAATTTGGCCCAATGTTGGTATCAAAAGCTCCCGGGAAAGCCTGAATGTGAAGGTGAGTGAAATGAGCAATATGGTTCCCTACATTCCAAGAAGTTTTTCTTGTGTACCTAAAGTAAGATGGGTGTTCTATGTATGAATGAGGTTTCTGCTGAAGGTGCTTATAAAATGAAGACTGGGTCTTTATTAAGGATGCTTATAGAGGCCCTTGTATAGGGTGATGTGATGATGAGAAAAAGATTCTTGCTAAAAGTGACCTATTTTATTGCTGATAAAAGAATATGGGAAATAAGAAGTGATTGTATGCTCCCCGAAGACTTCTTGATTAAAGTTCCTGAAATAGTTACCTAGGCAATAAATCTTCCTATAGACTACATCTTTGAGGCTTAAGTTAAGGCCAGATTATGATTACCTCTTCATCCATATGTGGTAGAGTTGTGTTATTTCTTTGGCCTTGATTTTTTCAGTTGAACCTTAAACACATTTATTTTTTTCAATGATTTATTGCTTGTCTTTGCTTTGGTAGGTTACTACTGTTAGTGTTGTGCCCAAAAAGCCAATCATGAGATGATTGTATTTTTGCACATTGAGTCATGATATTTTATTAAGGCATTAATCTAACAATTATGTTTGTTGTTTTATTTCTACGTAACTTAACAAACATAATCGTAACCCTAGAATAATGATATTCTTAAACGTCTCTGGTCTAGTATTATTGTGGAGCGGGTTGCAATAATACATAACGACTAGCATATGTGGAGATTAATATGAGATATGTAATCTACATATGGGTACAAGTTGGAGAACTTGTGTACTGGACCGACCCACCATGAGAACACTACATGGATCGTTATATGAGTGTCATAAGTGATTCTCATAGTGATCATGGTATATGTAGTCCTTCGACCTAAGATCATCAAGGTTCCCTACATGTGAGTCACGTACTTTGATACTTTCCTTTGTTGCTCGTAACTGAGTGAACTTGAAAGAGGTCATTGGGTATGTCACATATCATGCGGAGGGATTTGTATGATCAAGATGGGATTTGTCCCTCCTATGTAACGGGAGTGATATCTTCGGGCCCCTTGATAGAGTGAGACTTAGAAAATGTATGGCCATGCTCGGATGAGTTGATATATGATATCAATGTCATCAATTTAAGTTGGTCTACTCGGTAATCAAGAAACCAAAGATTGGGCTATACGAGAGTGACACATTCCATGTCTCGTGCTTAGTCTTGATATCTTGGACAAAGGGACAATGGCATATATCAATGATGATCATAAAGGTTTAGTCGAATCATCAACAATCTTGTCACTTGGGTAGCAATGATGTGTTGCTAGACACCGCTCATTGCTTATGATCATAAATGTGATTTATGATCATTGCCAACATGGCAAGAGCCTATTGGGTCGCACACATAGAGCTATTTGGATCATTAGAGTGCATGGGCTAATTATTTGGGTTATGGTTTCACTTTAATTTTGTATTAATAATGGGCCCAAGAGTTGAGCCATTATTAAGCCCGAAATTAAATCCTAATTGGATTAGGGCTTTGAAACCTATTAGGTCTGGAAGTTGAGTCTCACTATAAATATAACTTTTAAGTGAGAAATTCGCAGGTCTCCTTGCCCTAGCCTCCAAAAAGGACAGCCACACTCTTCTCTTGCAATTCCTTGGAGGACGCAAGCTAGCATTGCGAGCGCAAGAGAAACTCATCTGCCGGGACGTGGTGGAAGCGTGGTGATCCCGAGAGGCTCGTGTGGATACCATAGAGAGCCTGAACACGTCAACTGTTCAGGTTTTGTGATTCGACTCTACAGTTGAGTGAGAGATCTCAACCGAAAATTAAGTATGAAAATTTTCGAACACCCGGTTTACCCCGTTTCACTTGAATCCTGGAGGGTTTCGGTTAAATTCCGCTGCACTGTTTGGCTCCCGAAACCCATCAACTACCATTTGGGGACTTGTGCTTTTATAGCATAGGTAACTTGAACAATATTGTTTTCTTTTATATTAAACAGAACTGCCCTTTGCATAACTGTCTAATATGATTACTTAGGAATTTTCCAGAACTTTGGAGACATTGAAAGACCCAATTTTTTTTAGAATGACCATATATTAATTGTCCCACAAATCTTCTTGAAGAGAATTATCTTGATGTTTTGAATTGGCTTTAAAGGACGTGGAGATTATAGAGAACAAAGTTCCTCCTCCTTTTATGGCATGACTTCATTAATGAAGTGCCCTTGAGGGATTTTCACATTAGCATAGCTTAAAGTATCTACCTACCCCTAAAGCATAAGGATGGGTAGACAATATAGAAGGAAGTCGCATCGCTACATTTAAGCCTGTTGGAAGAGGTACTGGGATTTTTGTTCCTTCTGTTACTTTCTACTTTCCTTGCTTTTCTTATAGTATTGAATTGTGCTTCGTTTTCAGAACTGTCTAATAATGAATGACTTTGAATACAAAAAAGAAATAAAGTAGCTTTGTTTAGAGTTTACAAATGGAGAATGACTTTGAGGGTCTAACTCAAGCTCCCATTTATACCTTCTGAAGGCCCATAGAAGGTGGTATTGTGCTCGGCCCATTAGGTAAGACATACTAAAAAGGGCTCTTGCTTACAAATTGCACCATTCTAAGATAAGAAATGTTGCAAAGTGTAAGGTGGGACATCCAACAAAAATTTCAGTAGAAGTAGTAGAGGAATCTAGAATTGAGAATGATGGTTTTGCTAGCAACTCGCCTTTTTTCTTGAGGGATTGTCCATCTATCTTTAGGAATGGGACAATTGAAGTTGGGGAAAACTTAGAAAAGGCAACACTTATGCCCAACTGCTCCATCCACCTAGATGATTCTTTCTTTCAGAGTGATGATGCTTGCCTCAATGTACAGAATGAGCTCTCATTGAGTAGTGTTGTGACCAAGTAAATTTAGATGGAGTAATTGGGCTTCATTTATTGCCAAATGTATAAAAAACTTACAGTTTGTGCAACAGTTCTCCTAGTAAATGACTTGCTTTGACTAGGTAAATATATTTAATTTAAGTATTTTTATTTAAATACCTTAATTTAGTTTCTATTTGTGCAAGAAAAACAAGCTAAGTTATATTGACTTCCTAAGTGTTTTTGGCACCTAATAGGTCATAAAGGCAAAATGGTAATTTTGATCGGAACCAATAGCATCACTGTAATTTAGTGAAATTATGGTCATGTAAGTGTGTTTGACTAAGTAAGTTGATATAATAAGTTATTCTAGTTTTTGAAACCAAAAGTGAAAGATAAGGGGCTAAAAATATACTAAGTGTTTAAATGGCCTATTTATGTTGTAAGTAACTTATGTGACTTATAGGAAAGGATTAAAGGTAAGAAAAATTTTATATAAGACCAAGGAGGGATGGCTTGTGGGGGAAAATAAGTAGCCAAAGTGAAACAAATGTAAATTTAAGGGACAAAGTGGAGAGGAAGCTAAGAAATTGTGAGTGAGAATAATTGAGATATATTTGGTAGTGTGGGGACTATTCATCATCTCCATCACTTGCCATTTTTGTATCTCTCTCTTCTCCATAACTTCCCACCTTTAATCCTTACAAATCACTCAAATTTCTTGCAAATTTGAAGGTCCTAGGGCAACCACAACAAGCCTCTAACTCATTCTTAGTAATATTGGTGCATTTGTGGGTTTGTTTGCTTGATTTGGTTCAAATCCTAAGGTAACCCTTTCTCCTTATTGTAATTGGTTATAAGCTATTTAAGTAGCTAGAAATGGTCTTAATTTTAAGTGCTTGGTGCTAGAACATGTTGGTTTTAGGTTAAGAACTCAAGAAGAGCTAAAGGAGCCCGAGTCTGCTTGTATTGCTTTGTTGCTTGTTCTTGCTTTCTTCTTGATTTGAGGTAAGGGTTCAAGTTGTTTTGGCTCAATAATGCATGAAATTGAAGTATATTAGGTGGAATGATGTTAGAACAAGACCCATTTAGATTGGTGTTGGGATAAAGGCATAAAAGGCAAATTTGTGCAACAAAGCACAAAAGGATGCCCCTAGGATGTGCTTTGGGGCCACAGCCTTAGGAACATGAAAATAGGATAGTGTGGCTTGGCTTGTGGTACTACCCTTTAGCGCTACAATGCTACAAGGCCATTGGCCCCAAGCTAAGGCCACCTTAAGGATGTCCCATTACTTCATTTTTCATCCTTAGACTATTATAAGATGTTCCATGGCTTTGTTTAGGTTAAAAACACATTCCCAAGCCTAGGATTATGCATTATTTAAGTTGTAATGGAGTGGTGTGGTTAAGGTAGGGCAAATTAAAGTGGTTAAGGGGGTTAAGATGCTCAAGGTACAAATGGGGCACTAAAGGGATTAATGTGGGTTTTGGACTCTTCGTTGGCCCAAGTGAAAGGTCTTGAACCTGTGGGTAATGAAGAAAAGCCTAAGAGGATATCAACCAAACTTTGTAATTTGGTAAGTAAGCCATTAAGAATGCCCAACCTAAGCTCGAAAAGCTTGGCTAAGTTGGACCACATAAAAGGTTAGTTTGCACAATTAATTAAGGGAAAGAGGTGGGTAAGAGGTGAGTAATACTTACTTTAAGTAGCCTATTGGACTTAGGTAAGGATTGAGTAGGCGACATTTTGCTTTAAGGTGCCCGTACGAGGATTTCATAGGATTGTTTAAATGCTAGCATTGGATATGTAGGCTAGTATCTAAGTACCCAACCATATGAGCTCATGGTACTTTAGAACACCTTTAGGTGTAAGGAAGTCTTAAGTCCATAAGCATGTGCATCCATGGCATTGCATTATTGTTATTTGTTAATGGTTTGTGAATGTTGTATGTTGTGTTGTATGCTTTGTTGGTTGTAGGTCTATATCTATATTGCATTGCATTGCATGGTAGCACAAGTTTTCCTTGTAGGTGCTGAATCCCTTACTGAGTACTTTTGAGTACTCACCGCTTAAGTGTTGTGCATGTACTTAAGAAGCTAGTCAGGCCTAACAGTTTGTAAGGGGTAGTTGTTATTATTAGGTTTTATTCATTGGAAGGTACTCATTAAGCATCTTGTGGTTAATTTTTGCTTGTGATGTAAGTTAGTACTAACCAATGTGATATCTTTTTAGCTCCTAAGGCTAAATAAGTACAAGGAAAGTGAGGTTTACCACTTAAAGTTGGCTTGCTTAAGTGGGAGGCAATGGGAGATCATAGAAGTGTTTACCTCATATATTTGGTACTTTGCGTACTCAATTTTCCTCTACCAGTGTGCATTGGTATGTATAAAACTAGGGTTAGATTTAGATGCATATAAAGTTAAAATGTATATACACAGTTGTTAGTTGAACCTAAAACAACTAAAGTTTTTATGTCTTGGCTTGCTGTAATTTGTTTTTCTTAAATAAAGGCCATGGAACTATTTTATTATTGTTTATTTAATTGTTATTGCATAGTCAGGACAACACATGCATATTTTCTATGTAGGATAGACTAAGAAACTAGTTGCATGTAAGAGTTTTAAGATACTTAACAAATAATAACTAGCTAATTGTAACCAAAGTAGGATCATAATTCCCAAAGAGCCTGCTAGTGTTAGTAAAATCAGGGCACAAGGACCCCATTTCGCCACAACTTGAGTGTGAGTTGTTCATCCATGTTATCTTTTGGACTATTGGCTAGTTGAACTAATTTTCCTTCTTGCGTTAAATTTGTTATGGTGTTCCCTTATGTGCTTGAGGGAAACTTCCTTTGACACGGTCGTCCTTGGCCTCTGCCCAGGAGACTTGTGAGAGCTGATCTTATGGTGGATTGTAATTGACTAATTGTATATTTGCGCGAATTAAAACTCTGTGATGTTACTTGATTAACTTAGAATATGTAGGATGCATGCTCTTCATGCTTTGACTTAAATTAACAAAAACCATAAAACATTGATTTGGCCAAGAGATTTCTATAGAAAATAAGTTCAAATAGCCAAAGCATACAAAATTAACATTTATGTGAGTTTACTACACATAACAACTATGTGGGAGCATTCATACATAAAGTAGGGCATTATGGGAGCATTCATACATAAAGTAGACTAATGCCCTCACCCAAGAGTAACCATAGAATCTAAGACTCCTCAAAACATAGACAATGGAGGCAGCTAAAAGTACTATATATACAAGCCTCAACTGAGATCTTCTTAAACTAACTCCCACCTTGGATGTAAGTCCAAGTGGCGAGTCACAAAAGTCCTTGTCCAAGTGCTACTAGGCTCTGCAGCCAAAGGAATACTCTAGTTAGTACTATTACTTAACCAACAAGTAATCCTAGTAAGCTAGAATCATAAAGATTCTCAAGGGAAATACCTGCAATAAAACTAACTACCACAATAACCCTAAACGGTTACTCGGTCCAACAACTTTAGAATCTTCACAACATAACTAGGGAGTGAGAACATAAACATTCTTAGTAAAGGTCTTCATTGTACCTGTAAGAAAATTACTAAGGACTCCACATATGATAATATATGTAACCTACTGTGAGCTCTTACAGCTTGAGGGTCTGATATATATACACATATAACTAGGTCCCTTAAGACCTCTCCTTACCTATTCCTTGAACCACAAGGCATAGCTTTGTCCTCTAGCAAGAGCTTGCTAGCCTAACTAATGATAAATCACCAGTTGAATCTCTCCCGTTTATGTTGTACAGGGGAATTATGGTGAGACTATTGTAGACTAGGCCATAAAGACCTTGTAGACTAAGTGCACTAAGGTTTTACCTTGCAACCTCGTGGCTAACGGCATGGCTAGGTCGCCAAGGGTTCTAAACCTTCCACCCAAGGTAGTGGTATTTAGTTGTGATCCTTAGTAAACTAGTTTTCTTGCTTATGGCACAAGTCACCATAAACCTTTATAAACTTCAAGAAAACTCCTAGGTCTTGAAGGACTATTGGAAGTCTTGGAGTACTCTCGGAATACTTAGACCCTAAGGTACCCTAAGAATCCCCTTAGGTCTCCCATCGACCTTCCTAGCAAAACTTGAAAAATTCAGCCAACCTGCCTGTGGCGACCCATCGCGAAGTTGGTAACGTTCTGCCAACCTTTCTGGTATTGGTGACGCGTCGTGGACAATGGTACCAAACTAGCGACGCATCGCCAATCTGCGAATCTGTAAAATTTTCACAGATTTTGTTGCTATAAACTTTGGACACTTACCAAACATATCAAACATACTTGGTTAGCTTTTAAACTTCACATACATGTAAAAAATGTTGCATAGATCACAACTAACTATCACAAGCCAATCTATGATGCATTATAACATCATTCCAATCATCACAAACCTTATAGTTCACCATGATTCAACCTTATTCACTAACTAATGCTATTACTAGAATTACTCAAATTCTTCAAGCAAACTCATTCCAATAGCATTAATTGAACTTAAAAACATAACTCCCTTACCTCAACTCCAAGTGACAAGCACTAATCAAGCACTCTTCCAATCCACTAAGCTACCAAAGCACCACCTAAGTTCCAAGTAAGACATAGGCACCCAACATCAAATTCTTGCTTTCTAACCAAAACCCAAGCTCCTAACTAACCAATGAACATGAATTCAATCAAGAACACATTGGTTACCTCATACTAAAGACAGGGGATGGGAGAAAATATGCTTCCAAGCTCCAAAATCATGGTTTTATGCTTGAAATTAGCTCCCAATGGCCTATATACTTATGATGGATTTTTTTTTCACCAAGAAACTTTGATTTCAAGCTCAATTGGATGGAAAAATGAGGGTGGAAAGAATGAACTCGGGTTTATGGCAGCCACCCTTCACTTTACCCTATTATAACCCTTGCTTAACATAAAAGCCACCAAAGTTTTAGACTTGATACACTTAAGCCCCCATCTTTTGGTAACCTTAGCTATCCTTGATTAATCCTTGTTTATTTCATCAAGTTTGGGTTAAAGTTGAAAGTTAAGTTATAAAACTTCATTTTAACCACTCAGGACCTAACCCAGCTATTCAAGATGAAAAATTATCATTTTACCCCTGAACCTCATTTAGTGCCTTAACTTTCTTGGAACTTAGTGAACTTTGCTAAACTTTTCTATTCTCTCTATTTAAACTTGAATTAAGGTTCCAAACTTAATTTAGAGTACTTTACCTTCCTCAAGCATGCTTCCCACTAGTAGGGCCATAACATCCTTCGTTCTTAAAAGGGCAATGCTCTGTTCACCATGAAAAGCAAGCTCATAAAGCAAATATGCTAATAGAGCAATAGGAGTGGGAGATGTCAAAGAAGAACAAAGCCTTTAAATAATAACTTTACCTTTTTCAAGACCTAGTAAAAAATCCTCAGGAAATGGCTGCTGCAAAAAAGAAAAGTAAGAAAGCTACAGAGGAGGCTCTATTGACCATGATCAATATCACTCTTAACCAAATATGGCTCTTGCACACTTAAAATATTTTAATTGAAGGCCTAAAGCCTCAACCTTCTATTCCTTAAGGTCAAATAGATGCATTTTTAAAGGAAGATGGATTGGTCAAGCTCTCTAAAAAAATTAAGAAACTTAAAAATGAAAATTCCATTTTTCTGAGAGAAAATGAGGAGATGTGAAACAACTACAACAATTGTCCCTAAGGAGCTATGAATACTACCTTGATAGTTTTTGCACTTGATGTTATTTAAAGGAATGACAAAGACTAAATGTGGATCAACAAAAACAATCACTTCAAGAGTAAGTCGAATTAGAGTTCCATGGGAGTAGGGAAGACACTTATTAATAAATATTTGGTCAAGTTTAATGAAACAGATACAATTACTCACTTTACCGGAGCTCCAATAAGATAACTTTACTAGAGTAAATTTTATTGTTAATTCACCAACAATGGTTTGGAATAGGTTGAATATGTTTTTACTATTTTAAATTTTAATTTTTTGCGCTTATTCATCAAATTTTAAATCATTGCATTCCAAAATTTAGAAAAAAATAACAATTATGGCCATAATTTTTTTGAATTTATAATTTGGACTTTATATTATTGGAAAATTTCAATTTAGTCACCAATTTTTTTTTAAAAAAAAAATCTAAATTGACCCTTAAAAATTTGATAACATTTAAAAGTAACTCACTAAAATTTGAAGAGTGTTAGTTTAGTCATTGGATATAACCGCATTGAGTGGCATGTTTGGTGATGGCAACAAGGAGCAAGGACTCCACACCTCCATAGCTTACCCGCCAGGGCTGATAGGCAAAGAATAGAATCTATGCCTACCACATGTAGGTCATGGGTTCCCTGTTGTTTACTTACAAATTGGTGATATGGAGGTGACAACATGATAAGAGAGTGGCAAGGAATGGAAAATAGCTATGAGGGATGGTTTTGGACTTTCTCTCTCCGCTTATCCTTTAAGCAATGTTGTTGCCCAATGGTTGGAAAAGCTTTAGGGGGAGACATATAGTTTTTAGGTGCTTTACAAAGATGGTGAAGATAGTCAGGAAAGAGGATTTAGTTGATGCGCTATTGGCGGTTTTGGTAGTTAGGAATGAGGCACCAAGGAAAATGAAGACAAATTCAAGCATGAAGAAGATAGAGGAGACACGATAGTGGTTGTGATATAGATGAAATACTCTCTCTATTTTGAGTCGGTGCTCCCACTTCCACGCCCACTCTCTCACTTTTACTCCCACTCTTAACTGTCAGTCATGCTCCCATTTTTACAACACTTTTACTTACATAAATTTTAAAATGATGTTTTCTCACACTTGCTAGCCACTCTCCTCTCATTCTTTCATGATACTTTGTGTCATTTATGCTGTGATTGTGGGAAAAAAAATAAGGTTTTGGCTTACATTATTTGTTAATTTAAGGTTAAGTGCATTTTTAGTCCTCCAATTTTTTTACTTCCTCTGTGCCATACCTATTGAACCATTTGGTTTATAGCAAAGGTTAAGAAAATGGAAAAAAAATTTGTGTGCTATTTTCACTTTTATCCGTAACTTTTTTTACATAAATTGAGAAAATTGAAAGAAGTGAGTATTGAAATGATCATCTTTATGGTAGCACGGTAAAGTAATTTTACTAAATATGAAAATATTACAAAGATTTGAGACTATCTAAAATAGAATATGTTCTAATTTTTTTGGGATAAAGGGCGTAGGTTTTACAAAAATTTCTATTATGCTGAAACTTACAAGTCACTCCTGAGTAATAAGAAATCATGTGGGTTATGGGTTTGCAGGGTAGATAACTCTTAATTTGTGCTCACGAGATGGCTGAACTTTCAACCAAATACAAGTATTAAACACCACTATAATTAGGTATAGTACATCTTGTAAATTATAGGTATACCATATAATATATCACACCATATACCATTTCTGATTTCACAGAAAATATATTACTCCCGCCGTCCCAAATTCTTTGCTCAATTTCAATTTTTTGACTTAAGTTTGACTTAAATTTATTTATATTATTATTTTTAAAAAAATTTAAAAATTATCTTTAAAAATTATAAATCTTGAAGTTCCTTATAAATTTTAAAATAAAATAGCAAAAAATAACATAAATAAATTCAAGTAAAAAAGTTGCTCTATACTATATTCTTTTAAGATGAAAATTGTTAAATATATTTTTAACCTTTTTATATTATTTTCATAATAATTTATAAATAAGATATATATGAAAGGGAACATTTTTATATGGAAAAAAAATGAAATACATAGAATAAATATTATTCAACACAAAATTAATTCATTGATACATGAGAAAAAAAAAACAATACTTAAATATTAATAATATATTTTCTAATACCACATCTGAGTTCCTAAGTGACTCAAGGTATGATGCTTATATCCTAACTTGTTTTACAAAAGCAACATACTCATCCTATGCTATAGAACTTTGGTTTTAAGTCAAGAAATTCTGTAAATATGAGTAATATTCAGTTGGAATAGTATGTATCAGAAATCTCAATTTGTAAACAAAAATAAAATTAATATTTATGCCAAATATGTGTATTAATTATAATTTGTCATGTTATACATTTATTATGGTACTTTGACACAAAATGATAGAAAAAATTACCTCAACCATGCATCATGGTAAACAGCATACATCGATACATATCATGTGAAATAGCATGATATACTATGGTAAACTAACAAAATATACATAAAATTTTATACCTCATACCACATAATGCGGTAAACAAAATTTTGTGCGAAGTAATATAAAATTTCACAAAATTAATGATTTTTTGAATCTGTGTTAGACTTAAGATTTTTAATTTTAATTTTTCATTACAAATATTTTTCAAAACTAATTTTTAAAAATTATAAAAATATTTAACTATATACATGTGTATAATAAACACACACAAACATATATACATAATATAAATTTAAAATTAATATGAAAATTATTTAATATATGAGTTTATGGAATCAAACTGAAATTCAAAGGGTTAAACAAATTTATAATCATGATTTGATGTCTTTCCCACATGCCACACATAAGAGGTCAAGCCTCAAGGGTTGAAGGAGAATCCAACTTTTTATTTTAGAAACAACTTGAAGAATTCTACCATTCAAAGTCTTGGTAAAAGCGAAAGCTTATATAGAATTAAAATTTAGAACTAAAAGGAAGGATTTTGTTAAAAAATTGTAGCTGGGTTGGACAGAGTGATCACTCATGAGAACTAATCCAGTAAATTGATCCCTAGAAAGTGGAAAAGGAGCATTATCATGAGTCACATGTATGTTCGTACTAGAGTATATATAAACAAATCATATGGTGAAAGATATTCTTTCATTCTCAGTTTTTTTTTTTATGCTACCGGTCAGGTTTTGAAGTCAAAACTCAAAGTTCCACGCATTTCATTTTGTTTTATCTTTTAAATTAAGGTGGAGATTCCTTGAATTGCTAAAAATTATCATAGAATGAACATGTGGTTTAAACCTCTTTTTATTTCAAAAATTTATTTTTAGTTACTAAATTAATTTTTGAAATACTAATGTAAACTGTGAGGTAATTATTTTTCAGTGAATCTAAACTATTTAAGAACGGTTTATATTATTGATGTTTCTTTATTTAAATGTGAAAATTTTTCTTTTTTCTTTTATAGAAAATGCAAACAATCTTTCTTTTTTTTTTTTTAATAACAACAGAATACTTCTGAGGATAAAGTTAGGCTTGTAGAACAGTATTGGTAGATTGTATTTCTATTCCTACGTGGTAATTGGGCATTTTTTATTTTATTTTATTTTATTTTTCTGTAAATCGCGGAATAGATTTACGTTTAGGTAAAAAAGAGCCATGAATTTTTGAAGAATGCGTCACCTCAGTAACTTGCGTTTTGTGGAAATATTGATATAAGAAAATTATAAAATTTTTGATTTAGCTTAACTTACAATTGGTCTCATATATTTTAAAAAATTTATACTTTACTCCTTACTTTCTTTACACTGTTCAATGATAACTTTGAAACTATAATTTAAATTATTTGATAACTATATTTTAGTAATTTTAAAATTGTTGATTTTTCACAGTTAACTAACATTTTTTACAAAATACTGATTTGCATTTATGGAGAGAAAATATATTTACATAGAATAAAGCTTGATAATTTAAGATGTTTATTAACTGTAAAAAATGTTGAAGAAATTGAAAATTACTGTAAAATAACTATCGTACAGTTTAAATTATAGTTACATAAGTTGTTATCAGATAGTGCAAAAAAATAGAAGCAAAAAATAAGTTTTAAAAAACAAGGGTGCAAAGTGTACATGAGTAGAGGTTTTTGTAAACATTTTGAAATCTATAATTTTTTTCTTTTTGTTGAATAGAACTTTGAGGTGAAAGAATATATGCCAAGATCTTGGTCAGTTTTGCTAAAATCATTAATCTTAAGGGTTTTGTGCCCATTACCCTTAAGGATTTGTTTGGAAAGAACATTACAATCAGGTATTAAGTACCTGATGATAGTTAAAGTATTTACAAGTGTTTCCCAATTGTGTTCAATGATGCCCATGTTTAACCATAAATAGCACCTAAAGCACTAAATTTTGTTCAATCATGCCCATGTTTAAGCATAATTTCACTTTCTTAGAAAAAATTCTTAAGTTTTCTTAATATCATAATATATCGTTTCGTACAATAATCCTTGTAAAAAAAAAAGGTCTTGGTGCCTATTATCCTCGGAAAAGGTTACCTTAGATTAACCAAGTGTGACGGTAGAGCAAATTATTTTGTCTAAGTTTTAGCCCTCGTGTACCGCTATGTTTTGTTCTTCTCAAAAGCCTAAACGTGATCAGGCTACTTCTCTTGTGCTTTTCTTTTTTCTTTCTATCCTTCTCCTGTTTTTTTTTTCGGGCTTCGCCGTTAAGTTTTTAGCAAACAAATTTTCTTTCTGTTTATCCAACATTATATATTGTCCGTTTTATTTATGAATCGATCTTCCGCATGCTTGTAGAAATTATTTGACGTTCATGAAAAGTATTTATTTTGTTGCATATTTTTTAACTACCTACTAAATATTTCATTTCGTGGCCCATTTACTGTAACTTCGATGTTAAATTAATAAAATTTCTTTTTATTTTCTGTATATTCTCTAGAATTAATATAAAAGTCACTAGTTTTTTTTCCAACATAGATTAGCTTTAAAGTGCAAAGAAAATTTGACTGCTTCATGTCTGAAAAAATCATGTACAATAACAATATAAAACCAACGGAGTACCATATAAATCCTGCTGAATATTGACAAATTCCTGGCACTTCCTCTGTGACGATCGATAGTTGTCATTCTTAGCATTGCAGCTGGGTTTATTTGTACACATCGAAAGTTGCTGAATTAGTGGCCCAAAGTGGGGAAAGATGAGGACGAGCAGAATTATTAATGTGCATTATGCGTCCGTATTATATTCTCCAGTACTCCGCAAATCTTTGTGCACAAAATTTCACTCCATAGATGAAGCCAATGGCCTACAAGCTTATAACTTTTGTGTAGCTACGGATTTCCTCTTAAACAGAGAGATGAGGACTATACATGCGATTGATCGCTGTCTTACTGCAGCAGGATTCAGGACAAGCCTTACTACACTCTATTTTATTTTGAACTGTAGAGCTTTATAATATTTTTACATTTAGTAAATTATTTTATTATATTATTATTTAAATTTAAAATTAAAGTAAAGGATAAAAGTGAAAATACTATACAAATTTTTTTTTTCCTTTCTCTCGTGTTAAAACTAAACGTTTCAAAAACTGGAAGGAAGGGAGTAATTGATTAATTTTTTTTTTTTTTTGGTATTTTCATTATGGAGAAAAGTACAGGCTTATGGTTACTCTAGTAATGGATAGTGGAAAATGACACTTATATCCCAATTTGTCGTTTTCGCTCCAGATCTTCTGGCCTCTAACTCAAGCATCACAAATTGTTGACATCAAGATTTATTGTTGGTGCTCATCCTAGCGTGTCATGTCTTCTACAACTCATAAATCAAATGTATCATGTTTCATCTTATTGTCTGCGAAGTTTCGTATTTAGATTTTGAGTTAATTACGTCTTTAACCCTTTTACAGAAAGGACAGACAACCAAGATAAAAAAGCTCACAAGGGCAAGAATGAAAACATAAAAAAGCCAGGAGTATGTCTTGGGTAAGCCTGGCTCACACAAACGCGTTTACTCTTTTTATTAGTTTTATTTGTTATTTTATTCAGTTTATTTTTTTTATCAGTTTTATTTATTCTTTTATTAGTTCTTATTTATTCTACTTGAAGGTTTTTTATTTTATGTATATTGTCTTTTATTGAATTTTTTTATCAAGCTTGTTCTTACTTTTCCATATTTTAGATTTATATTTTTTAAAAAAAATTGTTTGATTTTTCTTATATATATAAATTAACATAAATTATATCACATAAAAAAGTTTATTCTTTTTGATTGAATCTTATTTTTGCTTTCAAATAAACCAGTTATTTATTTTTTTTACCTATAATTGTTTGTTCTTTTGTTATTAGATATTTAATATTTTATAAAAATATATTTTTTCATTAGTAGCTATTTGTTCTTTTTGCTTGATTTGTTATTCTTCTATAAATTGTTGCTCTTATTAGATAAAATATTTATTTTTTTGTTCTTTTGTTTTATCTATTTGTTCTTTTACGAGTACGTTAATTTTTCAAAGAAATTAATAGTTTTCTTATCAGTATCAATTTGTTCTTTTTGTAGAGCTGTCTATTCATTTATTAGTAATTTTTTTTTTCACTCAACCAGTTGTTTGTTTTTTTTACTAGTTGAAAATTTGAAAAAAACAAAAAAATAGAAAAATAAACAAAATAATAATATAAAAAATAAAGAATGAAATAAAATTTATAAAACTAAGGACAAAGTGTAGACAAATTAAAAAAAAAAGGGATAAAGTTGGAAATAAAATAACAAATAAATTGGAAATAATACCCAAAAAAAGGGGAAAATGTAAAAGGATAACAAAACAAAAATAAAAGAACATAACTAGAAAAGAAAGTAAAAAATGAACAGGTACAATGAAAATTGGAAATAAAAAAAAGAAAATGAAAGAAACGAGAGAAAAAGATTGGGAAAGAATACATCAGAGGGTTTAGCTCAATTTGAGCTCTTCCCTCCAGGTTTCCACATTAGAGCACTAACCAGTCTGGCAAATGCAAAGGTCTGCCTTAGTCCTGTGTATAGAAGTAATATAAGCACTGACTACTGTTGCATGTGTCATCTTGCATGTAAGCCAGGTTCATGCAAGTCTTACCCTTAATAGAAATGAATATAGACAAGCAAGGTTCAAGCACAAAAACAAACAAAAATCCCAAGAAAAAAATAGCCAAACTTGAATGAGATTTATTTAGAGGCTAATTACACCTTGAGTCCTTTCATGGAATTGGAAATATATGAGTAGGGTGGTTATTATTTACATAAAATCATAAAATCCAAATAGTTCATTTGAATTGAAAAAAATGGTTCAATTATTTGGTTTTGATCATTTCAAAACTGAAGTTCATATTTATTTATCAGATCAATCATTATTTTTTAAACTTGAATCAAACAAATCAGATAAACAAAAAATTAATAGATATTTCGCAATTATTATCGTCAATGCTACAAAAATGGGCAACATATAAGATAGAAGCAAGCAAGGTGAAGTACACAAATGATTAACATAGGAAATACAAAAAAAAGTAAGGTGTCTACTTGAATGAGAACCTGCAAAATACAAACAAACAAGATGCATGATAGAAATAAAGGTAACGTAATTGCAACATTGTAATGTTTCAAGATTGTTTGTGACACACGTACAGGTTGCAGGATTGGGCCCAGTGCTAATTGTGCCAGCCTGTTATTGGAATAATCGCCAACCTGGCACTCTTCAATTATAATACAGATTAATTACGCGTATGAACCCTGTCCTTTAATAGTTGTTCCTGTTCTAACCCTAATTTTCAATTTATTTGTAGTGTGTCATCAACTCTATTAAAATGTTTCATTTTAACCATTTTTTAGACGGAAGTCATTATATTGGATAAAAAATGTCACATTAACATAGAATTGTAGGGGAAAAAATGGGTTGTTTTAACACTCTAAAAGCTTTTTCTTTTCTAAAGAAACCTTAAAACTTTGAAATCTAAGTATTTGACCACCACCCTTCACCACTCAGGAAAAAAGTTCCAGAATTTTAGTCAAACTTCATGGCTTAATAGTTTTTTTTCATTCTCTTTAACTTTTTCTTCTGGTACTTCTTTCAAAACTCAACAAAATTTCATGAATTCGGCTTCAAAGATTCGGGTTTCAAAATTTTAAATCCAGATTTATGAAAATCCACTAAGATTTTGAAGACATGATAAAAGAAAAGTTAATGAGATTGAAAAAAATTCTATCAAACCATGAAGACCTATTGAAATTTTGGAAATCTTTATTTCGGCGTGTTGGCGAGCCAGCAAAAAACTCATATGCACGGCAACGCCATCACGCTAGTAAATTTTTTTTTTCCAAAATTCTAATTGGCTTTCATCCTTTGGTAGTGTTTTTCATTCTCTTTAAGCTCTTCTTTTTATCATTTCTTTCAAATCTCAGAGAATTTTTATAGATCTGGATTTAAAATTTTGAAACCTAAAACTTTAGAGCTTGACTTAAAATAATTGGTTGAGTTTTTGAAAGAAATAATAGAAAAGAAAGCTAAAGATGATGAAAAAAGGTACAAAATCATTAAGGTCGATTAAAATTCTGAATAAAAATTTCGATCATGATGCCACCACCGTCGGAAAACTTATTAGGATGGTGGCACCACCACACTTAACCCAAAAACTGGCCAACCCATTTTGGTGAGGAGATGAAAGTTAAAGAGTCGAGTGGATGGTCAGATCATTAGATTTGAAAGTTTTACAGTTTATTTGGTAAAGAGAAAGTTTTCAGGGGTTAAAACTAGCTTTTCCCTTATAATACTAAGCTAACGTGACATTTTTTATCCAAGATAATGACTTTCATCCAAAAAAAGTTAAAATGAAATGTTATAACTACGTTATGGACATATTACTAACAAAATAAAGGCAAAAGTTAGAACAGAAACATATTAAAAGGTTAGGGTCTATGTATGTAATTAACCCATTATCTGTCACTTTTTTTTTTTAATCATTTTAATCTCAAATATTCCCTTTGTACCCGGTCTTTGCACTATTTCAATTTTCTTTGGCTTAAATTTGATTTAAATTGATTTAGATTAATCTTTACTATTTTTTTAAAAAAATTCATATTTAGTAACTACAAGACTTATAGTTTTTAAATATAATTTTTTAGCAAATATTCATATAAACAAATTTAAGTCAAACTTTAATAAAAAAATTGAAATGTTGCAAATAATTTGAGACAAAGGTAGTATGTCTCAAGACCTTTTTTTTTTTTTTTTTTATCAATCAAGTGTACATGCATGGCTTAATCCTTTAGACAAGCATGTACACAAGCATAAGAGTGTTATTTTAAATAGGACAAAAGGGGAAAATTTGATGCTAAAGTTTATGAAGTGAGTAATTTTGTTATTGAACATTTTTTGCTAGCAAAATTTGCCATTAATATTTTCAAAAGTTTCAAATTTTTCATCAACATTTTGTCTTGAGAGCAAATATGTCATTAACTGTTAAAATTATTTTATGTCATAAATGTGAAAAAAAAAAAAGAAAAACTCAAGTTTCAATTTCAAGTTTTCTTTACTTAATACTTTGGCCCTAAGTTTCTAAATCTATCAATTTCACCACTGTCTTCTCTCCAACAAACCCCTCTACCCCTCCCCACTCCCCATCCTTTTTTATCACTGGCACTACCTCAACCCTTCCACATATTTTGGCAACGCTCTTTAGAACAAACTCTGATCAAATAGTGTTTAATTGATGCATGTAGGACTAAATCCATAGGTGCTACAATTCTAGAATAAAGGATCTATGATAATGGTGATAGAGGGTTGCTTGGCAACAATGAAGAAGGTAAAAATAGGAAAACTGAACAGTAGAGGTGTATGGTCAAACATAGAGTTTTGTATCATTTGGGTAATGTAAAAGGTTTGGGTAGCTAGGATTTAAGGAGAAAACTTTCAAGAACTAATTAAAGAGTTGTGTCTTAGAATATTTTCTGAACAAATGTAATATTTCTACCATTTAACGACTAATAGTAAAATTGCTTATAACAAAAATGTTAATGGAAAATTCATCTAAGAAAAAATTAAGTAACAAAATTACTTTCTTATAAACTTTAGCAGCAAATTTTCACCTTTTGTCTTTTAAACAAAGAACAAAAAAAATTTATAGTATGTGGCAACTATAAAACACTTATTAAATACTAAATTTACTTACAAACCATTATATAGATAAGTTTAAATTCAAATAGATTGAATCCTTAATTAAGCCGTAAACTATTTTGAATATGATTTTTGGCCCAAAAATGTTTGAACTTTCAAAATTGTGCCTAATTAGCCTATGGATGCCTACCTATAGTAGTGATCATTGCTACTAACAGGTGAGTAGTGGTGGCCACGGACCCAGCTATGGTCAAACTCAGCATGGCCTCATCCAACCTGAGCTCGGCCCAACATAGAACAAGCTCGGGCGGTGGCGGGGCGAACATGGGCCTGGAAGAAGAGGGAAGCCCAAACTAGCACGGCCCGGCCCAATAGGCCGTTCAACCTAGATTGGACTAGACCGGCCCACGACTCAGTCGAGTCAGGCCGAGCTCAAGTCGGGTCGAATGTTTCTAGAAATCCACTGAGTATTCAAAATTTAAAAAAAAATGGTAAAATGATAGCTAGCCCCCATAACGGCTCTAGACTATTTTTTTTTACCTCAGACTTTTTTACCTCCACTCAACAGGCACTAATGGCTAGTTTTTAAGGGTTTTTTAGGCAAAACTAAATTTTCTTTCCTCTATAAATAGCTAGCCTCCTTCCTACACTTTCTCACACCAATTCTTTCTTCTCTAATCTCCTACAATATTCTCTCATTCTCTCTACCATCTCTCTCAAAGTTTTTTAATTTTTCACTAATATTTTCTTAATTTTCTCCTAATCATGTCTAAATCTCTTCAATTATTTTCTTCCACTAATGGCTTCATGAGGGAAAAACTCTGGCAAGGGCAAGGGTGCTGCCTCATTCTTTTCCTCTGCCACTAGGGTCAGTTCATTTTTACGAGGACATTTGTTCCACAAAAACTGAGTCCCGCATTCATAAGAAATTGATGACAATGATCCTAACATTGACTTGGCGGCGTACGACCTAGGCCTTGACGATCAACTCTCCAATGATGACGTCAAGGAAATTCCACCAACCCAAGGCGGCACTAAAGGGTCCCACCAACGCCACAAAACGAGCAACCCGAGTGGACTCAAGTCAAGAGCGAGAATTTGAAGGCTTATGTTTGGGCCCATTTTGAGCAAGTTTGGGAAGGTGATACAAGGTATGTTAAGTGCAAACACTGTGACAACAATTTTGCACACAAATTGAATTCCGGGACGAGCACCCTCACGTGGTACTTGAGCAAAGTTCATGAAGACATCGACGGCATATACGGTGGATAAACACAATTGACGAGCGTTGGGAGCTCCAGCGGTCCAGGTATTTTTTTTATTTAATCCAAAAACTGCTAAGCAAGGTTTAATTAATTAGATGATGATTTCGGAAAAACCATTTAAACAAGCTGAAGATGAACATTTAGAAAGATTCATCCAAGAAAATTCAAACCTTGCTTATAAAAAAATGTTTAGGCGAACAGCTAAAAGAGAAACCTTTAAACTATATGAAGCTAGGAAAAGTGATTTGCAAGCATATTTTTTTACTATTGATCATTGTCTATCATTTACATCTGATATATGGATATCTCTAATAGAACAAAACTACTATTGTGTCATTGCTCATTAGATAGATGATGAATGAGTTATTCAAAAACGGATCATTGCTTTCAAATGTATGAAATCAAATCATACGGGTTAGAACATTTTCAATTGCATTATTAAAAGTTTGCGTGAATTTTTTGTTGCCAATAAAGTTTTATCCATTTCTTTTGACAATGTTTCAAACAATCATTCAGCGGTGAGAGAATTGATAAAAGAAATAAAACCACTGCTTGATGGAAAATTTTTTCATGTTCGTTGCTTACGTAACATTTTGAATTTATGTGTTCAAAATTGTTTACAACAACTGCAAAACCAAATCAAGCTAATTCGAAATACTTTACTTTTTGTTAAACAAGGAACAAATTGGCTTGTGAATTTAAAATATTTTGTATTGAAAATTGGGTGAATTTTTCTTAGAAAAGGTTTAAAATTGATTGTTCCACTTGATGGAACTCAACATTTGAGATGTTAAATGACGCTCAACCATGGGCAAATCTTTTGACTTGATTTGTGAACTCAAAAATACAAAGCGACTGGCTAATGGACGAGGTTTGGGAAAAATGTTTTAAGTTAGTTGAGTTGCTTAGATATTTTTACGAGGCAACAAACTTTTTCTCTAGGGTCTATTACCTAATAGTGCACCAAACAATGTTTTCCACCAATATAAGAATGATGAGTTTTTTAAACCAACTATTGAAGCAATGCTAAATAAATGGCTTGATTATTTTCAACAAATCCCACAAATTTATCTTGTTACAGGTGCATTAGATCCAAATGTCAAAATCACGGGTTGTCTGCAATTGTTAAAAGTATACTATCATTCATATTTTGGTCAAAAATAAGTTTCTGCACTTGCTATTTCTGCTGAAGCTGACCACAATTTGATAGAGTTATACAAACTCTACTCCGTTAAGCATTCTGATAAGGTTAGGTCATCCGATCCAACACCCACCAGACATTCCACTTCCTCCTCATCATCAAGGTTAAACCTAGCGGCAAATATCCTCAAACGATTGAGACCCATAAACCCGAGATTGGCAGCATGAGATGATTACCTCTACACTTCATTTGAAAGCAATGAGGAAGACATCCTCAAGTGGTGGATGAACTAAGAAGAAAGATTCCCGATCTTATCCATACTGGTGCAATAAATCTTAACAATTTCAGTCTCTATCGTCACCTCTGAGGTTACTTTTAGTGCGGGAAAATGAGTCATCTCGATGAAACGAGCAAGACTTACACCTGAGGCTATTGAGGTTTGCATCTACAACTGGGATTGGACCCTTGCAACTCTAAGGAAGCAAGATATGAAAAGCTCGAATTGTCAGGACCCTTACCTCAGTGCTTGGCCAAAGCCAAGAATGCAAGATAAATGTATTAAAACAAAAAAGGGCTTAAGTAAAAATGTGGACTATCATGAGTAGGCCTACTTGAGGCTTATCAGGTTTTTTTGTGCAAGTAAAATGGCTTAGGTTGGTGATGGTGAGAAACAAAGCTAGAGGGCCAAAATGAACATTTATTTGGATGTTAATTAATATGTGAAAAGTTCATGAAATGACCGAAATGTACCATGCAAAAATTAAGTTTACTTGGGCTAGCATTAGCCCTATTTTTGTGTCATTTGGCACCTAACCGGATTGCATGCTTCCACTTAAGTCAAAACTCCTAATTTTGGGTCAAAGCTCCATTTGTGAGTCAATGCTTGCGTTCTTGACGAATGAGGGTCGGGTTCTTGGTGATTCCATGACAAATTGTGATACTTTGAGCTTGAATTGAAGAATCAAGCTCACATTTGGTGTTCTCGGCCATAGGCAGCCAAGTAACCTTGAGTTCAAAGCTTGACATTGAAGAATTGAGCTTAGACAAGAGCTTAAGGCAAGAAATTGGTAAGGATTCACTAAGTTCTACTTGATTTTGTTATTGTTCCATGTTCAAGTAAATATTATGCATCTAAGTGATAGTATTCTTGAGCTAAATGAGCTTGGATTGCCATAAGGGCTATGTGGTTACCTTCGGGTATAATTGATTGGTTACTAGCTAGTTTCCTATAAGCAAGTACTAAGGCTCTTCATGGGTAGGCCAACCTATGAATGAGCTTGGAGCCTAGTGGAATGGGGCGTAAAGAAGAAGTATTATGGATTGGAATTGTTGTACTTGCTACATAGGCCTTTGGCCGAGATTGAACAATGTGTGTGGTGTGTGAGTTGTGTGCTTTAATGCTTTGGTTGTGCTTGCTAACCATTACTAGTTGTAGATGTTATGTATATGTTGTTGTATATACTTGTGTTTTGGTGTTTTCTTGTATTTGTTGCAGGTTAAGCATGAATATAGGAGGTTAAGTCTTTGGACTTAACTAAATAACCTCTAATGAGCTGAGTGAAATCCTTACTGGGTTATATAACTCATGCCCCATTTATATACGTGTTTCAAGAAAGGAATTTGAGCTTGATTAGCTTGTGTATACTAAGCTTGCTTTTGATTATGCAAAGGTATGTACTAAACTAAGAAGTTTGGCTCAATAAGTGCTTAACACAAGTTTTGTATATCTTGGCAAACTCATGTGTCTGAGTTTTTGCAGGCTTATGTGTAGTTTGTGGGACAAGTCTAGAACTATGGATGTGTGCTCATGGGCTCTAATTTTGTGGTTTGCTATTTTAAGCATGGGTCTAGTTATGGGAATCTTTTGGCAAACCTTGATATTGTACTTCACTTTCAAAGTGGCTTTCGGGTACTTTTGAGTACATGAGTATGTAAAGCATAATTAAGGGACGTTTTGTATTTTAAGTGCTCTTGGTAGTGTTCCAAGGACTTAAGCACTTGTATGATGTATATAAATGTGGATAAGGCTTTGGATGGCTTATGACGTTTGTGTATGTGTTATGAATGGAAGCCTAAGTTTGTGTTAAGAAATTTTGTGCACTTTCGGTTATGAACCACATTTGTGCTAAAGCTCATTTGAAGTTATTGTTGTATGAGACATGGAAAAACTTATGATTTCAAACTCTAATGTATATGGGCTTCTTAGTTTCCCTGCATTATGAATACACACTTGAAGAGCACACGTGAAACACTTATCTGAGAAGACAATCAAATCTTGCCTTGTGATGCAAGTAATGACTAAAAGTTACTTAGTTAGCCTTCTAAGGCACCTTCCAGGCCTTATCCATATAAGTAGAAATTATGTGCAAGTTTGAGAGACATGGCCGAACCATAAGATTACTTATAAACCATTAAAAATGAAACAATTGAACATAAGTTCTAGTGCTTTGGTTGCACAGTTGGCTAGTACTATAAGTGCACAGGCTGGGGTCTGTGTCGGTGTAACAGGCTTTGTTAGTATCAGAGCCTATGGTTGAGTTATAAGGATTTGTCTAGACTTGTTCCCACTTAGGTTTATATAGACTTGTACTTATTGAGCATGTGTGAATAAATGCATCTTGAGTGCAGGATGAGAAACCAAGGCAAGGATAGAGAATTCCTTGAACAAGATGAGAGTAAAACAACCCATCCCAGAAATGGACAACCAACAATTGAGCCTGAAGGGCAACAGCCAATAGGAAATGTTAGAACCTAATTTGGCCGTGGGCCCTAATTCCAGGGTAAATGTATGTGGACCTAGAAGAGGTAGATAAGAGAACATGGAACAAATGATGGAAACATTGTAAGCCACTGTAGCCTAACTGGTGATGGGATGCATGCCTTGGCTAGAGGCGAAGCTCAGAACAAACTAAAGCTGAGGAGAACAGAAAATGTGAAGGTAGAAAATGAAGAAGGCATGGTAAAGAACCAGTGAATAATGATCAAACAAGCTGGAATAGAGGAGACAGGAAGAAAGAGGAAGGTGATAAATAGAGGAGACATCCTAAGGCTAGGAGAATGAGATCAGAAGTGAGATAAGAAACCAGAGTTAAAGTTGAAGAGAGTCCAGAGGTGAAGGAGTTGGTGATCCAGAAGAGGATGAATTTTGGGTCTATTAGGTAGAGAAAATATTTGGAAAGTGCTCTTAGCAACTTTTATACTTGAAGGGAATGTAGAGCTCTGGTGGAGAGCTGTACAAAGGACTTACCAGGATAAGAATCAAAGGAGGCCGCATGCAAGGAAAAGATCAATGAGGTGGGCTGAATTCCTCCAAGTCTTTCAACAACAATATGTGAGTGAAGCTTTGAAGGATAAAAAACAAGTGGAATTTGATTAGTTAGAGTAAGGAAGTCTCAGTGTGATGGAGTATGAGCAGAAGTTCAACAGTTTGATAAGATATGCTCCCCAATATGATGGGCAAGAAGAGCTAAGGACCAAGAGGTTCTTAAGAGGCTTAAGGCCTGAGCTGAGGCAAATCTTCAGAGTTGTAAGAGGTAGGGACTACTAGCAAGTAGTGCAAAGTGCCATAACACTTGAACAAGAGTTCAGGGAGCAAACAATGAGTGGCCCAGGAAGTGGAAGTGGCTTACAAAAAGGGCACCAGAAAAGATTCAAGGAAGAAGTTGAACCTAGTGGAATGAAGAAAGGAAATAAGAAAGAAAAAGGGCCATAACAATATGGTCCTCAGTGTCCTACCTGTGGAAAGTTCCATGGCAACAAGCCATGTTTTAAATTGACTGGTGGTTGCCACAAGTGTGAAGCCCCAAATCCCTAGGTGAGAAACTGTCCAAAAAGAGTAGATGACAAGAAAATTCCAGGGAGGTACAACTCTAAATGGCCTGGAGGGCAAATGCCTATGCCACAAATGAAGACTAATATGCCTAACCCAGGAAGAAGGCATGTACCTAAATTGCCACAAGATCAAAGGAGGCAAAGTGCACCTCCTGGCCGAGTGTTTTAGCTAGAGACCTCCAAAAGAGTGCAAGATGCACTAGAGGCTGAAGTAATTGAGAAAGAAACTAGCCTACAAAGGTTGAGTAAAAGAGCTTTAAAAGGTATCATTTACCTAAATGGCTAGTTAGTGTCTGCATTATTTGATACTAGAGCTTCATTGTCTATAATTTCATCTAACTTGGTTAAGACCATGAATTTAGAAGTAAAGTACATGACAAACATGTATTTGGTTAAGACTGCTGGCAATGAAATCTTGTTTACATATCACATAGTTGAAAATTATGTAATCCAATTTGACAAGTTAGAGCTTAAGGCAGACTTAATAATGCTAGACACTTATGACTATAATGTGATCTTAGGCATAAATTGGCTAAGTGAGAATAAAGTAGTGATAGATTGCCATGCAAGACTATTATTAATGCCTAGTTGTAAACCATTCAAACTAGATGAATCATTTGAAATAGTCTTAGATTACCAAGTTGAGGTATTAAAGTTAATAACTCTAGAAAATGAATATGAATGCTTGGAATTGAATGAATAGGGAGTGACTAATGAACTTAGTCACCTTCCCATAGTCCAAGACTATCCAGAAGTCTTTCCTATAGACCTACTTGGACTGCCACCTATAAGAGAGGTGGAGTTTGAAATTAAACTTGTAGTAGGAGCAGCCATTGTGTCTATAGCTCCATATAGGATGGCTCTACCTGAAATGGTAGAATTGAGAAAGTAATTAGATGAGTTGCTTGAAAAAAAGTTCATCAGACCCAGTGTGCCTCCTTGGGGAGCACCTATCTTGTTTGTAATAAAGAAAGATGGAACCCTTAGACTCTGTATAGATTACAAAAAAACTTAATGCCTTAACTATTAAGAACAAATATCCTCTCCCAAGAATTGAAGATCTGTTTAATCAATTGAAAGAAGTAAAAATATTTTCTAAAATAGACCTAAGGTTTGGTTATTTCCAGCTGAGGGTTAAGGAAGAAGACATACCTAAGACTACTTTCAGGACTAGGTATAGACATTTTGAATACACAGTGATGTCATTTGAGCTCACAAATGCACCTGTATTTTTCATGGACCTTATACAAAAGGTATTTAGAGTATACCTAGACCACTTTGTGGTAGTTTTTATTGATGATATTCTGGTATATTCAAAGGATGAGGAAACAGATAAAGAACACCTAAGTCTTGTACTTAGCTTGCTTCAAGAACATAAACTTTATGGGAAGTTGAGTAAGTGTAAATTTTAGACTTGAGAGATTGAATTTCTGGGTCATGTGATCAGTGATTAAAGATTAGCAGTAGACCCTGAAAAGGTCAGATCAATCTTAGATTGGAAACAACCCTAAAGTGTTAAGAAAGTTAGAAGTTTCTTGGGGTTAGCTGGCTATTATAGGAGATTTGTACCAAAATTTTCTATTATAGCAGCTTTTATGACCTAGGTAACTAGAAAGAATCAAAAGTTTGTTTGGGAGAGTAAATGTGATGATAGCTTTCTAGAGCTAAAAAGGAGGTTGACAACAGCTCATGTGTTAGTTTTACCAAACCCTAAAAAGGCTTATGAGGTGTATACTGATGCATCTCATGTAGGATTGGGTTGTGTCTTAAGGCAAGACAAGTAGGCTATTGCTTTTGGATTATGAGAATTGAGAACACATGAAAAGAGATATCTAGTGCATGACTTGGAACTAGCAGCAGTAGTCTTTGCTCTTAAGCAATGAAGACAATACCTGTTAGGTAATAAATTTAAGGTCTATACAGACCATAAAAGCCATAAGTACCTTTTTACTCACAAGGACTTGAATATGAGGCAGAGAAGATGGTTAGAATACCTAGAAGATTTTGACTGTGTAATTAAATACACAACTGGCAAAGCAAATGTAATGGGAAATACCTTGAGCAGAAATTACACTAGAGTGCTTAAAGGAGGAGAAGAGGAACATAAGGTGAAGAGCCTTAATCTTACTTGCTTAGCAAGTCAATGGTTAAAATGGGAACATGAACAACTCAGTGTGCTTACTATTACACCTGAATGGAAAGAACTCATCAAAGAAGCACAACTTAGTGATGAGAAAATTGATTTGGTATCTGGCCAAAGGAAAAGGGAACCATTCCAAGGGTTCTCTTACAGGCAAGGATTGTTGTACTTCCAAAACATATTATGCGTTGCTGAAAATGATGAACTAAGATCCCAAATTCTGGAATAGGCACATTTTAGTAAACTTAGCATGCATCCTGGAATGACAAAAATGTAGCATGCTCTCGGGGATTATTTTTGGTGGCCATACATGAAACATGATATTAACACTCATGTAGCAGACTGTAAAGTGTGCAAACAAGTGAAAGTTGAGCACCAAAAATGAGGGGGGAAAGCTTCAAGGCTTACCCATACCTGAAAGAAAGTGGGGGTCCATATTTATGGACTTTGTAGTGGGAAGGTCATTGACAAGAAGAAAACATAACGCCATTTGGGTTATTGTAGATAGATTGACCAAGACGGCCCACTTTCTTCTAATGAATCTCACAGACTCACTGGATAAACTAGCCCAGCTTTACATAAAGGAGATAGTATGACTTCATGGTGTGCTTGATGATATCATGTCAGATAGGGATCCTAGGTTTGTTTCTAGGTTTTGGAAATCCCTACATCAAGTATTAGGTACTAAACTTAAGTTTAGTTCAGCATACCACCCACAGATAGATGGACAAACAGAAAGAACTATTCAAGTTCTGGAAGACATGCTAAGGTGTTGTGTTATTGATTTTCAAGGAGAATGGGATGTGCATCTCCCATTAGTGGAATTTTTTTACAATAATGGTTACCACTTAGTAATTGGAATGGCCCCCTATGAAGGTTTATATGGCAGAAAATGTAACACCCTACATTGCTGGCATCAGTTAAAAGATAAGTTGAAGGTGGGACCAGACATTATTAAAGAGACCACTGAAAAGATAAAAGCGATTCAAACAAGAATCAAGGCTACTAATGATAGACAGCAGTTTTACGCAAACTTGAAAAGAAGAAGAGACTTGGAGTTCTAGGAAGGAGATTGGGTATGGTTTAAGGTTTCTCCTATGAAATGGATAATAAGGTTTGGAAAGAAAGGAAAATTAGCACCCAGATATGTAGAGCCATACCAAGTGTTGGCTAGAGTTGGAAATGTGGCATACAAGTTGGACTTGCCACCTGAACTTGGTAATATACATGATGTATTTCATGTAAGTTTGCTTAAAAGGTATGTTCCAAATTCTAAGCAAACAGTGATACCTGCTAGTGTACCTATAACCCCAAACCATTCATATGAAGAGGTGCTTGTTCAAATCCTTACAAGAGACACCAGGAAGTTGAAAAATAGGTGGATTTTCATGATTAAATTTTAATGGAGTAATCATACTCCAAAAGAAGCCACTTGGGAAGTAGAAGAAGAAATTGCCAAATGTTACCCTTATGTAGACCAAATTCTTTAAGGAGGGAGGAGTTGTCAAGGCCCTTACCTTAGTGCTTGCCAAGGCCAAAAATGCCAGATAAATGCATTAAAACAAAAAGGGCCTAAAGTGAAAATGTGTAGTATCATGAATAGGCCTACCTGAGGCTTATCGGGTTTGTTTGTGCAAGTAAAATGGCTTAGGTTGGTGATGGAGATAAACAAAGCTAGAGGGCCAAAATGAAAATATATTTGGGTGTTAATTAAGATGTGAAAAGTTCATGAAAAGACCGAAATGTATAATGCAAAAAGTAGGCTACCGAAATGTACAATGAAAAAGTAGGCTTACTCGGGCTAGCATTAGCCCCATTTTTGCACCATTTGGCACTTAACCGGATTGCATGCTCCCTCTTAAGTCAAAACTCCTAATTTCTGGTCAAAGTTCTATTTGTGAGTCAATGCTTGTGTTCTTGACGAAGGAGGGTCGGGTTCTTGGCGATTCCATGACAAATTATGATACTTGGAGCTTTGAATTGAAGAATCAAGCTTACATTTGGTGTTCTCGGCCATGGGCGACCAAGTAAGCTTGAGTTCAAAGCTTGATATTGAAGAATTGAGCTTAGCGGAGAGCTAAAGGCAAGAAATTGGTAAGGATTCACTAAGTTATACTTGATTTTGGTATTGTTCCATGTTTAAGTAGATATTAGGCATCTAAGTGATAGTATTCTTGAGCTAAAAGAGCTTGGATTGCCGTAGGAGTTATGTGGTTACCTTTGGGTATAATTGTTTGGTTATTAGCTAGTTTCTTATAAGCAAGTAATAAGGTTCTTCATGGGTAGGCAAACCTATGAATAAGCTTGGAGCTCTAGTGGAATGGGGCATAAGGGAGAAGTACTATAGAATGGAATTGTTGTACTTGCTAGATAGGCCTTCGGCCGAGATTGAACAATGTGTATGGTGTATGAGTTGTGTGTTTTGATGCTTTGGTTATGCTTGCTACCCATTACTTGTTGTAGATTTTATGTATATGTTATTGTATATATTTGTGTTTCAGTGTTTTCTTGTCTTTGTTGAAGGTTAAGCATGAATATAGGAGGTTAAGTCTTTGGACTTAACTAAATAAGCTCTAATGAGCTGAGTGAAATCCTTATTAGGTTATATAACTCATGCCCTATTTATATATGTGTTTCAGGAAAGGAATTTGAGCTTGATTAGCTTGTGTACATTAAGCTTGCTTTCGGTTATACAAAGGTATGTACTAAACTGAAAAGGTTGGCTTAATAAGTGCTTAATGCAAGTCTTGCATATCTTGGCAAACTCATGTGTCTGATTTTTTGCAGGCTTGTGTGTAGTTTGTAAGACACGTCTAGAACTATGGATGTGTGCTCATGGGCTCTAGTTTTATGGTTTGCACTTTTGAGCTTGGGTCTAGTTGTGGGAATCTTTCTACAAACCTTGATATTGTACTACACTTTCAAAGTGGCTTTCGGGTACTTTTAAGTACATGAGCATGTAAAGCATAATTAAGTGATGTTTTGTATTTTGAGTGCTCTTGGTAGTGTTCCAAGGACTTAAGCACTTGTATGATGTATATAAATGTGGATGAGGCCTTGGATGGCTTATGACGTTTGTGTATGTGTTATGAATGGAAGCTTAAGCTTGTGTTAAGAAATTTTGTGCACTTTTGGTTATGAACCATATTTGGGCTAAACCTCTTTTAAAGTTGTTGTTGTGTGAGACATGGAAAAACTTATGATTTCAATCTTTAATGTATATGGGCTTTTTGGTTGCCTTGCATTATGAATGCACACTTGAGGAGTACACATGAAACACTTCTATGAGAAAACAGTCAAATCTTGCCTTGTGATGCAAGTAACGACGAAAAGTTACTTAGCCTCCTAGGGCACCTTCTAAGCCTTAGCCATATGAGTAGAAATTATGTGCAAGTGTGAGAGACATGGCTGAACCATGAGATTACTTATAAACCATTATAAGTGAAACAATTGAACATAAGTTCTAGTGCTTTGGTTGCACAGTTGACTAACACTATAAGTACACAGGCTGGGGTCTGTGTAGGGCATGGCACGAATGATGAGGTCCCTTCTAATGATGATCCGCAAGAGTAGATTGTTGGTTTCTTTACAATTTAAAGAATGTAATCGATCTGATTATGCTGTTAAGTATAGATCTTAAGTTTTACCTTCTTTTTTTTTTTCTTGGAATGTTTCACCATTTTTAAGTTTAAGGCACATTTCAAATTATGTAAGTACCGTTTGACTTTTTTATTAATAAAAATGACACTGGTGGTGGTGTTTCTTCAAAATATATATATATATATATAATTACTATTGAAGAATGATTGCAAACATATTAAAACTCATTTTTCATTAATCACACAAACTCAGCCTAGCTCAGACCCACCCTACTTTGATGAAGGTCATGCCTGGGTCCAGAAAAAGCCGACCTAAGCCCGACCGGGCCAGGCCGGGTTTGCCCACTAGCCACCACTATGGGTGAGTCTTATGTAGGTCAGGTCAAGGAACAAAAGCCTCATGATTTTAGAAGTTTAGAAGGTGGATTAATCAAATTCATCCAATTGAAGTTATTAAACACAAATCGGATCCATATGTGATTATGCTTGAGCTCACTTAGGTGTCGCTAGCACCATTTTGAGAGTTGGAGGGTTGGTTGGGAACCAACTTCACTTGGGTAAAAAATAAAATTTGTGATAGTTCACGGGCAAGTTGGGGAAATATTACTACCTTTTCCATATTAACGAAATATTGTATCTTCACAGTTTTGACTAATGAAGTTAAAAAATGTAGGCCAACTATAAAATTTGAAACCAAGGTAAATGTTGGTACTTGGTACATCCTTTTGTCGGCCTTGCACGTCCCATTCTTTGGTTATTAGTAAGGAGAATGCTAGGTAATGCCAACGAAGGTAATGAATACTGTTATCGTTAAATATACCTCTTCCAATTAATTATAAGCATACTGTATGATGTATCATGTTGTATATTATTAACGTTTTTATAAAAGAAAAAAATATTAGTTTAAGGTAAAAAAATATCAAATATTATTCTTTTACACATTTTTATATGTATCCTAATTATTTTTAACATAATTGTCATAATATAAATAAAATATATATAAAGAACAATATTTTTTATCAAAAACAAAAAAAAACTAGAATATAGAGAATAAAATAAATATTATTTTGTAAAAAATTAATTTACAAATATATTTGAAAAAAGAAATAATACTTAGTAATAATAGTACACTTTTTAATACCATATTGAGTTCCTAGGTGACTAAAAGTATAATGCTTCTGTCGTAACTTACTTCACATAAGCAACATACTCATCCTATGCGACAGAACTTTGGTTTTGAGTTAAGAAATTATATATGTGTGTGTACGATATATTAATATAAAATAAAAAATAAAAGATTTTTAAATTATGGTGCACGGTATACCATACGATAGGAACCTTCATTGTTACCTCTACGATAGAAACCTTCCTATTGTTTAAGAATCTAAGGAGAAAAAACTCTTTCCTCCTTATTTACCAAGTTTATGAACTTTCCTGGTCTTTTGCAATAAGAACCGTCCTATTACCTTCAAACCCAAAAGGAAAACTCTTTCCACTTTTCTTGAGGAACTATGGAACCTTCTTTATTTATTCTTCTTCATAGAAACCTTTCTATAGAAGAGAGAAACCCTTCTCTAATTCTTTTTTTCTTTGGTAGAGAACTCCCTCTTACCATGATTTAAGAGGTAGAAAATCCACTCTTTACCACATTCTATTTATTTTGAGGTAGAGCACCCCAGCTCTTTATCACCTTTAAAATCGTTTGAGTTAGAGTACCCTAGCTCTTTACCATCTCTAAATTCCTTTGAGGTAAAGCACTTTGGCTTTTTACCACCTCTAAAAATGCTTGAAGTAGAGAACTCTGTCTCTTTGCCACATCAAAATTCCTTTGAGGTGAAGCACCTTGACTCTTTATCACCCCTGAAAATGCTTGAGGTAAAGAACTCTATCTCTTTACCACCTTAAAATTCTTTTGAGATATAGCATTCTGACTCTTTATCACCTCTAAATTTCCTCGTGGTAGAGCATTCTGACTCTTTACCATCTCTGAAAACGCTTGAAGTAGAGAACTCTATCTATTTACCACCTCTAAATTTCTTTGAATATGATGATGTAGAGAAATATTTCTCATTTAAAACTTCAGTTTAACCCAAATAATGAGCAAGAGAATTGTCTTCTCTTTGAAACCTTGGTTTAGCTTTCCCTTAAATGTGATGAGGTAGAGAAACCTTTCTTATTTAAAATCTCAGTTTGATTGAATTACGAGGAAGAAAATTACCTTATCTTTGGAGCCTCAGTTTAGCTTTGGTATTGAGATATAAGAAACTTTCTTGTTATCTCAAGCAAGAATTTCTAAGAAAGCAACCAAACTTAGAATAACTTCATCAAAAGTGTGAATTTTCAAAATGGGTGAGTGCAAAACACTTAAAATTTCATGAAATAAATGAATTTCAAAAAGCTGAAGATTCCATAAATGAGTGAATCTTGAAAGCAAAAAATTCCACAAAACAAGTGAATTTCAAAAAGTTGAAGATTCAATGAGATAAGTTAATCTTGAAAGTGAGAAATTCCACAAAATGAGTGAATTTTCAAAAAGTCTAGGATTCTACAAAATGAGTGAATCTTAAAAAAGAGAAAGATTTCACAAAATGAGTGAAATGAGTTTTGAAAAAGAGTGAAGATTCCACAAAATGAGTGAATCTTGAAGGCGAAGAAATTCCACAAAATGAGTGAATTTCAAAAAGCCGAAAGATTCCACAAAATGAGTGAACCTTGAAAGTGAGAAATTCCACAAAAAGATAAATTTTAAAAAGCTGAAGATTCCATGAAATGAGCAAATCTTGAAAGTGAGAACTTTCACAAAATGAGTGAATTTCAAAAAGCCAAAATTCTTGAAAGTGATTCCAAAATGAAAATGAAAAAGTGAAAGATCTTGAAAGTGAGAAATTTCAAAAAATGAGTGAATTTCAAGAAGCCGAAAAATTCCACAAAATGAATAAACCTTGAAAATGAGAAACTTGGTCCAACGAGAAACCTTAAGAATTGAAAGTGTCTTGAGATACCTTAAAAATATCTTGAAAATGTCTTGAAATGAGCTTCAAGAGCAACCATCCAAACAAGATGAAAATTGTTTTGAAAAATCTTATGACAACGCCTGGATGCCCACCTCTCAAATTTGCTCCCCAAGCATGAAAATAAGCCACAATTTTTTTGGAGTAAAAAACTTACCTTGATCTCAATCTTTGAAAAGTCCTTGTTGAATGTCCATGCTTCTCTCCTTTGGTCTTACTTTAATAAAAAAACCCTCATTGAGTCATTGCTACGCTTGAGAGTTGAACCATTTCTTCATGAACAAGCTCTATTGTGCACTGTAATACCTTTAATCCATGCCTCGTAAGAGTTTTCTTCTTAGAGATCCTTGTGGACATTCCTCAAACCTGCCTTCTTAAGACCTGTCTTTAAAATTGTTTTAAAGAAATATGCACCATGCATGATAGTTATGTCACTTATGATGAATGATTTATGACATCAAAAAGCAAGAACCTCAATAGGTGAAATGCATAGATTTTATGAAAGCCATGATGGATGAGAGATGAGTAACTGTTATTCATGTTTACCACCCTTAACTTCCTTTTTGAGGTGCTTGTGATTCCTTACCTCACCTTAGTGATCATGATCCATGAATGTGCATCCTTTGCTCCTTTGTGACCATATTGGTGTTCAATGCTTAATGCCCCCACTATGTCCAAGAAATGCATTTTGTCGAGAACAGTTTTAGGCCATTTCCTCACTTTTGACCCACACACATCAATGAATAATAGTTTGGCCTTAAAGAAAAACTTTCATCAATTTGCAAAGCTTGACAAAAAAACCTATGGTTTTTGTATTTGGTCAAGATGTTATGTTATTCTTCCCATTTTCAACTCAAAAATGAAAAATGCACAAGATAAAAGATAAAAATAGGTTTCAAAGTGATAGCCTTTTAAATGAATGAAAATGATATCAAGAGGCAAGTGTAAGGTTAAGGAGAGTTTGAATGGTATGAAAGAAGGGCTTTTTAATACCACTCATGAGTAAGTTTGATTGCCTTAGAAAAAACTTGATAGTGGCAACCTCAAATTTACCACATTTTTCCAAAAAATTAGACATCATCCAATGCCCCCCAACCCTTACAATTTGAGTGCGGACTTGCTTTGAAAGTTGCTTTTATTTTCTAAACTGCCTTTTTAGGTTTTCAGTCTAGAAGCCATAGCTCACTTTTCTTTTCTTTTCTTTCTTTTGCTTTAACTTTTGCCTAGGTTGTGGGAGGATTAGCAACCTAGCGAACTTTTATCTTTATTTTTTTATCTTTTTTTTTTGTGAGCTATGATTGTGATGTGCTAGACAGGCCCTCCTTAAGCAAGATGACTCAAGTGACATTAGCTGCTCGTGCTTACTCTCAGTCATTTCTTTCTTTTGAATTTCCTTTGTTACATTTTGATGAAGGGATGAACTCTTTCCTTTTTGGAATTTATGTTATGGAGAATTGATAACATTTTCTTGTGTTGAGCATTCATGAGAATTAAGATGCCACTGAGGAGGTTTAATATGAGGGCTACGTTCTCTAGAAGCTAACCAAGAACTTCTTACAATGATGCTGATAACCACTGTGAACTTCCTTTTGCTTTTGTATGATGAGAGTTGAGATGCAACATTTAAGATCCTTCTTACTAGATTTGGAAGCATTTTCAATATCACCACCATAAAATCTCCTTTGACTTTCATTTCTACCCACAAGTAGCATTGTCACATTTGTGTTTGTTTATAAAAAAAGTATAATGGCAAGAAAGGGGAAATGGATAGTATATTGGCAAAAATAGTGAAATAGAAGTAAAATGTGGATTTTTATTGAAAGGCGATGAAATGCACATGTTATATCTCTTTATTAAAAAAATAAAACAGTAACAGATATCCATTTAACAAAGACTACACCCTAGATTCTAGGCCAAATCTAGGAGATTTTTACTATTAGGTTGCTTTGGCAAGCTCTCAAAGATATAAGTCCATTTGAAGGATTCCCTGTCGTTCACGAATGTGTGCAGACCTTTAGGTTGGATCTAGCTTAAAAATTCTTCCTAAAAAGGCGCCTTTCCCGTCCACAAAAAGGGGCATAGAAACTTTCTTTATCAATGAATTGCATAAAGTCTTCTTGAAGATTACATTTGCCTTGCTTATTACCGTTTGTCGATGCACCAACTTGGGATGAAAATCTTGCACCTTAAATGAAATGATTATTTCATAGTATGAATGCATAAAGATGAGGATTTATGTATGCATGTAATGAATGAGCTTAATTATCTACAACCATGAAACTTTAAAACTTATTGTTGACAAGAAAGTTAAGAATGAGTATGGCTTGATATATGATTTTGATGCATGAAAAAAAAGTTGTTTGAGAAAACATAAGGACAAGAAAAGAATAAAGTTAGTAACAGGAATTGATATGGACAAATAACATATGAGAAGAGAAATGAGAGTTATAAAGAGGAAAAGTACACAAACAAAGCAACAAATATGGTCAAACGACAAAAGTTAGTCACGTTGGTATAATAACATGACATAGAACAAGTTATGAGAACAATGAAACAAATTAATTAAACAATGCATGTTTTGTCACGGAAACCCTAGTGGATAGATCTATGGTCACTATATGCATGGGTGGTGTTTTGAAAGGTGAGTTATAGGTTGGATCTTGATTCCCTTTCACTAAGTCCTATAGAACTAGAAAAGACCCAATCCCTCACCTAAAAGGGTTACGTATAGAAGGATTTAATTCGCGTCGTAGCTTTTATGGTCTCATGGGGTGACTATTGTCACACTCGAGCAACACTACTTACTACTACGGACTAGAGAAAGTGCGGAGAGTATTGTCTCACACGACTAGCCTAACTTAGCTATTTTGCAAAACTTGGTTGGAGTGAGCTTGGGCATTGAGCTCATTATGCACGCCGAGGTGTGTGCGTGTTTGAACCTAAAAAAAATACAACACATCAAATCAACAAGTTAAGAAATAAGAAAAAAAGAAAAGAGGAAACCAAAACCCCTCTTATGGCTAGACTCGTCCCCAGTGGAGTCGCCAAGCTGTAGCAACGTGGTTTTTAGGAGTTGCCACCAATCTGTTTTGTTTAGGTCGATTGGATACCTGTTATGGTCTACGAGAGATTCTGAGATCGTAAATCGGTTACGCTAAAATAACCTTATGATAACGCCCAGAAATTGGTACCATGGGGTTTGGTTTTATCTTTTTCCTAAATTTTTGTTTCTTAACCTAATCTTTGATTGAAAAAATGATTTTTATGAATTTTATTTAATTATGTTTAATTTTTAATTGATTTAATTCAAAACTATGAATCTTACTAGACCAATCAGATATGGAATATTAGATGTCCTTGAAATCTTGGGACTTTATCAAATCCACTAAGAATTTGAAAAGAGCGTCTTATTCGAAATAATGAGTCTTATCATACTAATCGAATTCAAATGAATAATTCACCTCGAGATTTTATCAAACCCTCCAAAGATGGATCTAAAAAATTTATCAAGTGTTTTACAAACGCCTAACTGGTAATTGTGAATGTTATTACTTTTTATGGATGCATTATGAGATTCAAAATTAAAAAAAAATCAAAAGTATTCTAAAATTAAAAGATAAATAAAGAGGTAAAAAAATAAACATCCTAAGCCTGTATTCCTATGTAAATTTAATGGTTAAATTTAATACAAAGTCAATCAAACAAATAAATGAAAAATGAAAAAAAAAAAAAGTTGCTGTCAGTGACTAATCTGCAAAAAGAGAAGAAAGTTAGTAACTGAATGAATGAAACAAAAAGCACAGGGGGCTAATCAAGAGTTATACCGAAAGAGAGGTGTTTGACTGGGTCAGACGGGTTGAAATCGGGTTGGTGATGGGTCGCAACCCGGGTTCTCTTCAATTCTTAGTCTCCGGCGGCGATTGGTGCGATCGGACGGTGATGGCTGGGGCGGCTCTTTGATGAGTGGACGGGGAGCAGTGGCAATTGGCGGTGGCGGACAGAAGAGGAAGACGCGGCGGGAGACGGACGCGAACCACTCTTCCTTGCGTTCTGGCGCGACCGCTGGGAGAAGACGGCTGGGGACGGTGGCGCAGGGTCGGACGGAGCGATGAAGGCTAGTTGGAGCTGATGGTGGCGCCGGGAGCGGCGACTGGTGGTGGCTGGAGTGGCGTCGGGTACCAGAGAGAAACACAAGGGGTGGCGGCGCTATTGGGAAGAAGCTTAGGGTTTTTGGGCATGAGGGAGGAGAGACAAGGGCTAAAGGTTGCAAGTTTTCCTTTTCTATCTAAGAGCTTAGAGTTTCGAATTTTCTCCCCTTTTCTTTCAAGTGTGACTTATATTTATATAAGAGGAGTTTTAAAACGTGATTAACAAGATTTTGAAATTTTAAACTTCATCCAAATTAAATTTGAAGAGGTTTAAGTCAATTAGGATATAATATGGTAAAAAAACTAGTTTAAGTTTGATAAAACTCGCGAGCTGTTGATCTGGTCCAGATTTTATACAAGATTGCAATCCAACCTAGATCTTTCAGGATTTGTCAAATTGTGCCTAAAACTTTGCAAAAGGCCAGATTTCACCCAAAGCTTCATATTTTTGTTAATTTTGGCTCAAACTCTCTAAAATTAACAAATTTACCCCAAATTTTTCTAATTTTACCTAAAACTTTCTAAAAGCCTTCAATTAACACCCAAACTCTTCCCCTTTTTCTAAACTGACTTCAAAATACCTTTATGACCCAAAATTCGCACCTAAACAAACCAATTCCTATTTTGACCCTAAATGATCATACTAAATTCCTAAACCTGTATAAAATGAACAATAATGTAACATAAATGTGACAAGATCAACTAACCCTAAAATGAAAAAAATGACCCAAATTTTCTAACAATTGACCAAATTGCCCCTAAAATGAAAATGCCTCCTAAACCTATTTTCTAACCTAAAACTTAAACAAAAATCAGTTTCCGGACAAAATTGGTTGTCAACACATGGTAAATTGTCCAAAACAATATAAAAAATCAATAATAAGCGGTATACTTACGACAAGTATGGTATACCATGCGGTATTCAAAATATTGTAATAACTTGTGTATCCCATACATGTGGTAAGCGGTATATCATAGCATTTGATTCTATGGTGCCAACTAAACCTTAATGCTTGTTTGGATAAATCATTAATCTTTTATTTAGTTGGATAAAAAACTGAGAGGAAGGAAAAGGAGGGACTACTTTATTCCCTCCACATGTCTCATTAGTTTAATTTATAATCCCCTTAAATTGAGGGGATGACAGACATCTCTCAATTTTCATAAATCACTTTCCCATTCCCTTAATAAATTATTGAAACAAAGCATAAGGGAATGCGAGGAAATGAGAAGAGAGAGTGAAGTATGAAAATAGAGGAAAATCCATCATTACCTTAATTTGAGACAATGAAAGGTCTAGAATTTTTTTTTATGGAGTCCATATATAATTAGTTTTTTATATGCAACATACTTATAAAAGGAAATATTGAAATTTTACTTAATTTCAACATATTTATAAAAAAAAAATTTAATTATTCTTTTTTTATTTTGTTTTGGTCATTTCCTAAATTAGTGGAATTAGTTAATAAATTTCATTGAAGTTTGTATAAAAATTACTTAATATTTGTAAAATAATCAAGGGTTAATTACAGTTTGCACCCTGAGGTTTAGGTGAAATTACACTTGACCCCTTCATGTTTAAAAAATATACAATTTATCTCCTATCTTTTTAATACAGTCAAACAACAACTTTTGAAATCTTAATTTAAATTATACGGTTGTCATCTTCAAGCAATTTATTGATAATTTAAAATGTCCATTAATTGAAAAAAAATAAGCATACAAATTGAAATAACTGGAAAATGGCTACCATAATATCTAAATAAGATTTCAGAAGTTAATGTTGGAATGTATTAAAAAGGCAGAGGGCAAAGTATATATTTCTAAAACAGGAGTGGGCAAAGGGTAATTTTATCTAAATTTCAAGGGACAAATTATAATTCCAAAAATAAAACATTTTAGTGGGCCCTTGGACCTCACAAAAATGCACATAAATTTGTCCATGATTTGAGGGGATTATAAAATCAAATGTGATAAGGCATGTAGAGGATGAGAATGGTTAATTCTCTTTATTCTCTTTAATTTTTTTTTTACCAAATAAGAGAAAATATAATAATTATCTCTTTCATTCTCTCAATTCTCCTCAATCCAAACAAATTGTAGGGGCAACTCTCCAAGAGAAAAAAGTGTCTCAAACTTTTGGTTTGGTGTCCAAAGGTGAGAGGAATATAAAGAAACTTCGAGACTTAGGTGCCTTTTCGAGTGGAGAAAGACCTACAATTCTTTTCAAGCACCAAAGATTTAATTTTCCAAATCTATTAGGAGGTCACACTTACAACCAAGCAAGTTTCCATTGGGAAGTCAGATAAATTTCAGCAGCCAGTTCAAATAAATGCCTAACTAGGGGTGAAAAAGAGCTGGGTTTTTTTTCGGGAAGCTCGAGGTCGAGCTCGAGTAAGGGTTTTTCAAGTCAGGTTTTTTTGAGCTCGAGCTGAAGTTAATTCCAAGCTGAACTCAAGCCTGACAATATCCGGCCTCTTAAGCTTGCGGGCCTAATAAGCCCTATGTTTCGTTTTGTCTCTTGGGCCTTTTTATCTAAGCCTGTTACACATTTACCTTATGGGCTTACTCAGGACTCAGTCCCAGCCCACTTTCCTTAGTCCCATGACTTCCTTCCCTTTGCTATCGTCAATTCATCTGCTCCAATCTCCAGTACCAGAGACCACCAGTCTCGTGACTCTCGTCTCCCATGCACATGACCATGCTCTTAATCTGATGTTCGTCCACCAATCGACGACGATCGTGTCGGCGAGGGGTAGCCTTGACTTGTCGCACAACTCACACCAGGGAGTAGTCGGTTGGACACTTGAAACAGAAGACTTTAAGACACCTGATGTCGATGCCAATGCCAACGCTCGAAGCCCAAGTCCAGCGGTAGCGCAATAGAGACACCTCAAGTTCGTGATTCGAACGACGACGATGAGGCCCCATGGCAGTAGCGGAAACTCAATCGGCCCTTTATCGATTTCATCTGTTATTGGTAATTACTTCGTTGCTTCATTTGATTTGTCGATTTCAGATTCGAAGATGATGATGATTCAAACGCAAGTATGTGTGATAGGCCCTTTCTCGGTTCAATCAAAGACGATGAAGATGGGCATGAGATTAGGTGATGATGAACTAACCTAGATGAGAAGTTGGTGTTCGATAGTGGATGAAGATGATGACTCACTTATGATGTTTACAAATTTAGGTTAGATCGGAAAAGAATTAAAAAGTTTAGGATTGATTATATCATATTTCATTCTGTGGTTATCTAAGTAAAAAGTTGCACATTTAGTCCCCATTTTTCATCTAAATTATAGTTATGGTACTAAAGAATTATAAAAGTTATTTGAGTTCGACAAATTTTCGAGCCGAACTTGAGCCTAGCTCGAGCCTAAAAATTTTGGATTTGAGCAATTCAAGCTCGAGCTCGAGTAGTGCCGAACAAGAAAGGGGCTGAGCCCATTTTCACCCATACACCTAACGATTCAAGCGAGCCCATATGTGTTTACAATGTGTGTTTATGACTCCATACTGGTAGCATAACATTTTCGTAGCTATATGTTCAATATTATATTTGCACAATATTTCACTCATCTTTCTTCCAAGTATCTCCAAAGGCACGTAGGACTCAAACTTTCATGGAAAATATTCTTGGTGTAAATGCATGGTTGATCCCTCAACTTTCTAAACTCACACGAGTTAGTCCTTCAACTTTGACTCATGATGACTTAGTTCACAAACATGAGAGAATATTTCCAGAAAGAAACGCTATGGTATATCGTGACAATTGATAGTGATATACGGAAAGGGGTTTAAAGAGAAAAAGTAACAATAACAATAATAATAATAATAAAGGAAAAGGTGAAGGATGGGTGTCACACATTTTGGGGCAAATTTGATGTCATTGAAACAAATGAAGCCAAGGAATATTCCCTTTCATTAGCAATTTAACATATAGCAACCAAGAAACAAATTAGAGATGGAGAAGTTTTGAGCATGTGTCAACCTAGGCCGTTTAACAAATAAATATTAAAGCCCATTTAACAAATTTATGTATAAAATTATTAGTAGACGTTTCAAACTTATGTGAAATTTATCTATAACTCTACTTCAATAATTATTCGTTATACATTTTCTTATATAATTTCTTTCTATAAATATTTGTAGGTTTAGATTCATCAAATCATTGTTCTTTCGGCAATAATCTAAAACATATTAAACTTGTTTCATTCTCTGTTTACATTTTCTGTTTCCCGACTTTTCATGTTTCGTATTGGCTATTTCAACACCTTACACATCTTCTTTGTTTAGTACGGAGGTTTATGTGGCAGCATGTTCATATTTTGGTATGGATAATTCAAAGTATCTATACTTAAGAACTTCAAAATTTTATTGTTGCGAATTGAATATTAACCCAATTGACATACAGATCACCATATCATACAATTGACCAGATTCCAAATCATAATTTGTGTAAAAGATTGCTTCTTGTAGCAGGTGAGATAAGGTTTAGTGTAGACTACAACAAAAAAATTAATGCTAATGCTACAATGTAGAATATTATAGAGTTTAGTTTCAAGTAATTTAAAGTAATGTTAAAGTAAAAAAAATAAAGTAATTGTACAAAAAGACGATCTGGCTGAATATGATTCAAGTAAAATTATACACAAGATTTATTTAAAACTAAACAATTTTTTAAGAACAAATTTCTAAAATTTATTTTTGTATTGTGTCAATTATGGTTGCTTCCCTAATTGGTGCCTTCCCCTGAATTTGCTTTTTCTTTGATGCTGATGGTGGTTTGCTCAGTTAATCAGAAGCACAGAAGGTGAGCAGAGACCAGAGAGAATGATGGAATGCCAGGTGAAGACCACATCAATGCAGTTGCAGCAGAAACAATTTCCAACACAACTGAAAAGCTCCCAAATAATAATGAGAAAAAAGGACACCACCAGAAGAAATTAAGAGGAGGATGACAAAGATCAAGTTAATATAGTTGATCATAAGCAACCAACATCTGATTTTTTATCTGCTAACTTACTTGGTACAGACTTTTGGTATTGAAACATTGAAATCAAAACACTGTAAGCCAACAATTTGGTTTACAAATGGGGAAGTAGTTTTAATCACAATCACAGAGCACAAAACTCAGGCCTGCGTTTCTTCCTGACAGCAATGCAGCCCTTTTGATGATCCCTGAAAACCCTAATCTCAGAGCAATTCCTGAGATCTTCAAGGCTAATGTACTGCTGCTTCACCATCCTTGATGATTCACCACCACAATCATGCACCCAAATGTAAGGCTGACAAGCCTCATCATAGTAATAGAGCAAGGTCTTCATCCCCCCATCATGCCTCCCAGTCCCAGCAGGCATATATGCCTTGTATATTTTCTTGCAGTTGAGCCTCTTCGAAGAGCCAGGCCTCAGTGTGTGCACCTTCTTCAGTATTGATCCCACCCTCACTTGCAGCTCCACCGCCCTGTCGCTTTGGTTCAGTATCCCCGTGCCCAGCCCCGATGGGTGCGCGCGGTGGTGGCACCCATCGAAGCAACCCCCGAGCTGGAAGCTGGCCATCTTCCCCTTGAGTGATTCTAAATGTTTGGTCATCTTATTGAGCTTTGACGCCACTTTCATTCTGTAATGGAACCAAACTTGCCAAACACTTCACCTCTAACCAATTGCTAATGTCAATTATGCTTTGCCCGGATTTGAAGCCACTGAGAACTTGACATAGGGCCCGAACACCCAAAATTTCAGCACCAAATTGCCTGCTTTCCTGTTCTTTGGTCGGTAAAGTGAAAAAAGATGGTAACGTCATGATGAAGGTGCACGTGATGTTGCTTGATGTCTTGGTATTGCATCTGGGATTTGCTTTGAGGTATAGATTTTCAAGATCCAATCTCATTGTCCGAAAACGAAAATATTTTCATCAGTTTAGGATAAAACTATTTACCATTTCACAAAACTATGCATCTAAGTTTGTCACTAGCTCATGAGTATTCGAATTAGAGAATTGAACAGAATTTTGGTATACTTCCAAGTTGAATATAACAAAATTAGTACTTTAACATGATTGCAGCAAACATTAGATGTAAATTAAAATAAAATTGATGAACAAATAGACAAAAAACGAAAGAGTCTGGTAAGCTATAGCTAAAATGATATTAGTACTGCTAATTTGCGGTTGCGTAAACTAGGATACGTGAAGCAAAGCAACTGTACAAGGCACATTAGCAAGCTGCCAAGCAGTGAATCACATGGTATTGAGACTGAGAGGATGAAGAATTTACATAAATATAAGATTCATCTTTCACCTCAAATGGTTTGGGAAACAAGAATAAGGAGTCAGAGGCTGATTGAACGTTCTTTCGTAGTCCCTAAAAGTTACAGAGAAGTAGTTGAAAGGGTGTATCTGATAGAGTCGAAGCAGTTCATGCAAAGGAGTCGGAATGGGCTGGCATTGAATTCATTTCTAAACTGTCTGAGAAGGACTGGCTAAGCCGTTGTGCTGTGGCTGAAGTGAAGGACACAAAGTAGCTTGGTGGGTTGCAGGATATTTGTGATAAAGAAGGTTATGGAGCGTTCAAGATTAAAGCTTCAGGTCCCAGAAACGTAATCATTGAAGGGCAAACTGGAAAAGAAATGCAAGCTCTATTGGCTAATGGAGGCCAGTGGCTTTCTCAGTAATTCGATCGAGTCAGTTTCATGGAAGCCGTTCCAAACAGCATTAATGGCGAGCCTCATGCGCAGAGTTCCAAGGAAAAATCAAATTTAAACGGTGGTGTTGCTTGTGTTGATGGGTGTAGAAAGGCTCCTGTTGGGCAAGAAATTATTGGGCCAAAAGCGAAATCAAGACAGCTTAAAAAATAAAACATCCAGGCCCAAGAATCAGTTTCGTTCCGGACCAAAATGGGGTTTCCACCACATGCTTTCTGGAAATATTGTTTCCCCCGCCAGGAAACATTTTTCAGAAAGGCCCAAATGCGTAATTCATCCCTCAACTTTGGTCACTCGAACGAATTAGTCCCTAAAGCTTGAGTTATCCCTACTTAGTCTTTTAAGTTTGATAACAGTTGCGACTTAGTCCTTAAGTGGATGCAAAGATAGATGTAGTTACTTTTCTAGCTGATTTTGAAAAGTTTGTCTGGAGCTGTGTTGAGGTGGAAGAAAATAAGGGGAAAAAAGAGGTAAAATGGCACCAATTGGTTAAGAATAGAAAAAGAAAGGAAGGACAAAGGCAAACCATTTGGATCTGTTGTTGCACCCTTTTAGACTTTTTAACAAAACATAAGTCTTGCATTCACATTTGGCTTCTTGCCCTCTTTCCCCCTTAACATGTTCCCATATGATTTTAACCCTAACTGTATAAAGAGTCACACTCCAAAACACATGGAACAACAAATTTTAACCACCATTGAAGAAAAAAAAAACAAAATACCAAAATATAACCAAATGATCTACTAGTGTCGAAGATTAACTCTCACAAAACTTCTGCACTCCCAAATAACTACACAGTTAAATTTCTTACAAAAAAAATTCATTAGTAGTATTCTCCACAAAATCTATGATAAACAAACAATGAAATAGGTAACTCTACATACTTGCCAAATGATTACAATTCCAAACTCAATAAAACCTATCACTAAATGCAAAAAACCAACCACTTATCCTAACAACAACACACAACAAAACAACTTGTTTTCTTCCAATCTAAACAAAACATGTAAGTAGTACAAAGACTGAACACCCCCGACTTATACACACACACACACACACACACACACACACACACACACACACATATTTATCTAAAAACATTTTCTGCCACTTGTCTCCATCTTCTCCCCAAAACAAACAAGAAAACATCCTATCCCATGTTTTCAAGATTGCATTCAACCTATCCACTATAATCCAACTGCACCAATTACAAGCCCATAATTACTTCCTGATAAGCACGCATTGAAACCATCCTTGTCCCTACCAGCAACCACCTGCCATACCAACTTTGGTTAGATTGTTCCATTATTTCATTGTTTGTTGGATAAAAGAATCTCAAGAGCACCAGTTGAGCTAAGGTTAAAAAATTTGAACGCAAGACAACCATGAAATAAGATAAATTTTAGCATGATTAAAATTTTCAGACAAACCATGCTAGGATTTCAAACCTCTGACCAAGCAGTAGTTCAACTAAGCACTTTATCACTATCAACCATTGTGTCATGCACCAAAGTCATTATTAAGGAGCTTGGATATGAAAAAGCAGCAATCTCATAATGCTTCCCTGGTAGACTGTAGAAGATTTCGTCCTTGCCGCTGCTTTTGACACCGATTTCTTCTCCAAATCCCCACTCGATGATGCCAATGGACTGGACATGGGCTACTGCTGCTATTTTGTTCCAAAACCGTTTTGTTTGAAGATGATGGCAGGACGATTTTTTGGGAATTTCAGATCTGTTCAGGCTTCATTAGTCGATGTGCAACAGTAGTGACATAGCCATTTTATCCACATCACCCCCTCTTTAACGGCGTCAAGGTCAAGTGATAGCCTGTGCCTATTGAAGGGATTAAACCACGTAGGCAATTGAAGTTTTAGGACTAAATCACAGTATTTATCAAACTTTGGGGACTAAGTCATGATGAGTCACACTTTAAGGACTAACTCGAGCGATTCACCAAAGTTGAAGGATGAATTGCGCATTTAGGCCTTTCAGAAAATAAAGCTGAATTTAAAGCAGAAAAGGGGGTAGAGAGAGGTTCGCTGGTCAGGAACAGCGTGGGCAACAACGCTGCTTACATAGCTGATGGTGCCATTTCTGACTGCAATATCAACTTCAGGAACGGTGTGATCATGAAGGAAGACAAGGATGAAGATGGGAGAATCGATGATGATTTATCTGAAGCGAATGATTTTTTGGAACTGGGTGAAAAGCTTGGCGTTCAAGTGTCTAGGGGCAGACAGACTTCTAATTCAAGAAGTCTGTAAGTTGGAGGGCTTGGGGGGCCCGTGATTCAGAGTTTTGTGATAGAGATCAAATTGATTCCAATGCAGATAATTAGTCTGAACATCAGAGGAATTCAGAGAAAGGGAAAGAAGGCCTTAGTCAGGGAGTCGCTCAGGAGAAATAAGGTGGATATTCTTTTTCTCCAAGAAACGAAGACTTGCCGTTCAAGTTTCCCCGTAATAAGGTCTTTGTGGTCAAGTAACCGGCTGGATTTTGTAGAGAAGAACGCTGAAGGCTTAGCAGGAGGGTTTCTTTGTATATGGGATCCGGATTCTTTCACATTAATCGACTCATTCAGTGGAGATGGCTTCTTGGGCATGGTTGCCAAGTGGCGAGATAGAAATCATCCGATCCTCATTATAAATGTTTATGGGCCTTAGTGTGCTCAGTTGGAACGCAACCTATGGGAAAATCTTTTCATGTTAGTCTCAAACTTTGACGGGCTGTGGGGTTGCATGGGGGACTTCAATGCTGTTGTTTCACCAGTTGAAAGAAGTGGTCGTGAAAGTAATCAGGTCGAGATTGATGATTTCAACAATTTCATTGTTGATTCAAATACAGTGGACCTCCCTCTTGGAGGAAGAAGATTTTCATTTGTACAATTCGAGAGGAACAAAGATGGGTCGGATTGACCGATTGTTGGTATTGGAAAGCTTTCTTCAGTTGTGGCCTGGTTCAACACTTAAACTTCGGTTGGTCTTGAAAGAAATATTCCTGATCGTTTGCCCCATTCTTTTAAAGCATGTTATCAAGAACTTGGCCCCATCCCCTTTAAATTTTTCAATTCATTGTTTGACCACAGTGATTTTCTCTCGTTTGTTGGAAAAGAATGGGAAAGCTTTTCTATTTCAGGTTCAAGGAGCTATATTTTGAAGGAAAAATTAAAATATTTGAAGAAGAGGTTGAAGGTCTGGAATCAAGAGGTTTTCGAAAACATGTATGCCAAGCTTTCTGGATTAAAACAAAGATTAGAGGAATTCCATGGATACTATGGACATATGTTTAATTAGACATAGCAGGCTATTCCCAAATTTACTCCTCACTTGAATAGGTAAATTTAATCAGGACCCTAACCTAAATCACTGTCATTTCTTTCAAATAGATTCTCTTAGCCCGTTGAAGTTCACGAGCATGGTTGAGATGGTGGCAACAATCGAGATGGTGGGTAAGACGACAACAATGTTGATCGGGATGGTGAATAAGATGACAACAGTGACAGAGAGAGCAGCTTGAAAGACGAAGATATTCGGCCAAATCTGAGATCACCAATTGTTGGTGTATCTTATATATATATTGATGTATATGATATCTTGGATTACAAGTAGAGTACAAGATAAACATGTAAGTGGAATACAAATCCTAGATAGATACAACCCTTATCTTATACTAGCTAGAACTTAGAGTAGTTGTAGGAGGAGATGTAATCTCTTTAACACGCCCCTTCAATCTCAAGGGACGAGAATGAACATTGAGATTGTCTCGAAGGATTTGAAATGATCGAGCAGCCAAGGGCTTGGTAAGAATATCTGCCACTTGATCTTTTGTGGAAATAAACCCGACATCAAGATCTTTGCGTGCAACTTTTTCCCGAACAAAATGGAAGCCGACTTCAATATGTTTAGTTCGAGAGTGAAAAAATGGATTGGCCGTGAGGTAGGTTGCACTAATGTTTTCACACCATAATATTGGTGGTTCTGACAAGAAAACACCAAGTTCTGAAAGCAAGGTCTGAACCCAAATTAAATCAACAGTGGCATTAGCAAGAGCTTTATATTCTGACTCTGTGCTAGAATGAGAAACAATCATTTGTTTTCGTGAGCTCCAAGAAACCAAATTAGACCTAAGGAAGATAGCATAACCACTCTTGGAACGCCTGTCATCAGGGCAGCCAGCCCAATCAGCATAAAAAAAGGCACTGAGAAGTGTTGATGAATCTTTATGTATTCGAAGTCCAAGTCCAGCAGTATGAATGAGATAACGAAGTATACGCTTTACGGCCTTCCAATGGACCTGAGTTGGAGCGTGCATGAACTAACAAACTTTATTAACAACATAGGAGATATCAGGTCGGGCGAGAGTGATATATTGGAGTGCTCCAACGGTACTTCGATAAAGAGTGGCATCTGGGAATGTCTCTCCACTGGTTTGAGACAACTTCTCAGTAGGAGACATAGGAGTGAGTACTGGCTTGGCATGTAGCATATTAGTGTGAGCCAGGAGGTCAGAAATGTACTTTTGTTGAGACAAGAGAAGTCCGTGTTGATCATAAAGAGCTTCAAGACCAAGGAAATAGCTCAAGGGACTGAGATCTTTGAATGGAAAATGTTGTTAAAGTGAGGCAATAAGCGTCTTGATTGCCAAAGAAGAATTTCCTGTAAGGAGAATATCGTCAACATAAATCAACATATAAAGGGTAACACCACATTGTTTGAAAATGAACAATGAGGAGTCCGCTTTGGATGAGACAAAGCCAAAATCAAGGAGCCGTGACGTTAATCGAGAAAACCATGCCCTAGGAGCTTGTTTTAAGCCATAGATGGCCTTGTGAAGTCGACAGACATAAGAAGGGACTTGTGAATCAACAAAACCTGGTGGTTGGCACATATAAACATCCTCAGTAAGTAAGCCATGCAAGAAATCATTTTGTACATCAAGTTGACAAATCTCCTAGTGTTTCGAAATAGCAAGGGATAACACAGTGCGAATTGCAGCTTGCTTTACCATCAAACTGAAAGTTTCTGTATAATCAAGTCCATGTTGTTACTTGAACCCTTTTGCCACAAGGCGAGCTTTGTGGCGTTCAATACTGCCATCAACACATCTCTTGAGTTTGTAGACATACTTACATGCAATAATATTCATGTTCTTGGTAGGTGGAACCAAGGTCCAGGTGTTATTGTGAATTAACGCGTCATACTCAGCCTTCATGGCACTTTGCCAGGTCCTAAACTGCATAGCTGTAAAAAGCATGTAAGTTCAAAAAAATCAGAAGTAATAGCATGATAAGCTACAGTCCCATCAGTGAACTTCCTGGGCTTACAAATATTATCCTTGAGCCTTGTCCTCATAGGATGTTCCGTCGGGGTAGGTGGCTTGAGTGAGGGAGAGCCCATTGTAGGAACAGTTTAAGAACTGTCGGGTGAAGAAGATTGGCCGGAGACAAGTTGGCAAGGAGATGGAGCGAACGAAAGCTGCACCGTAAGTGGTAGTTGAATAGGTGGCAGTGGAGCTGGCTGATCGATAGGCTGAGCACAGTTGGGAAGCTGGGAAAAAGGAAATAGTGTTTCGTCGAAAATAACATTGTAGGAGATGTACACGCTTCCAATAGGTAAAAAAAGGCACTTGTATCCTTTGTGCTTGGTGCTGTACCCTGTAAACACACATTACTGAGAACGAAAATCAAGTTTAGTGGAGTTATAGGGCCGAAGATATGGCCAGCATGCACACCTAAAAACCTTGAGAAAAGTATAGTCAGGTTTAACTTTGAACAAGCATTCCATAGGTGACATGTTTTGCAAAGTGGACTAGGTAATCGATTAATTAAAGTTTGGAAGGCATCATCCCAAAACTTGAGTGGCATTGAAGCTTGAGAGAATAGAGACATACCAGTTTCTACTATGTGACGGTGTTTGTGTTCAGCAGTACCATTTTGCTAATGTCTATGTGGACATGATACGCAATGTTCAATACTAATCAAGGAGAAAAATGGATGAAGTTTCTGATACTCTCCTCCCTAATCAGTTTGGACCCTTTTAATTTTTCTATCGAGAAGGTGCTCAACATGAACTTGCCATTGAAGAAAAATCTTTTCAACATCAGACTTGCAAGATAAAGGATATAGCCACACAAACTTACTGAAGTTGTCAATAAAGCTAATATAATATCGAAAACCATTAACTGAAAGAGATGTTGGTCCCCATACATCAGAAAAAACCAAATCTAAAAGTTGTCTTGAGACATAAAAAGAATGATCAAATGGTAACTGATGACTTTTCGCCTTTTGGCAAGTATCACATACAGTAGAGACGGCTTGCTTTTCACATGGAAGTTTATTGCGATGAATGACTTTGGAGACAGTGGAGAATGAGGGATGACTGAGCCTTTTGTGCTGCTCAACTGAACTGATTTTTTCACTGACCAAAATTAAAGAAGATTGTGGTAGAGCAATAGGCACCTGATACAAGCTATTTTTACATGGCCCTTGAAGAAGATTTTTCCTCGTATCTTGGTCCTTAACAAAAAAACAATGATGGTGAAACTCAAGAAAGACATTATTGTTGCGAGTGAGTTTGCTAACCAAGATCAAGTTCTTTTTTATGCGAGGCACATGCAAGGCATTTTTAAGATGTAAAGTGGTGGAAGGAGTAAAAATTTGAGAATGACCAATATGATCAATAGACAGACCTGCTTCGTTTCTAACCTGAACTTGATCTAAGCCTGTATATTTCCCATTAAGAGTGAGATTATTTAGATCAACTGTAATGTGATCATTTGCTCCAGAATCCGTATACCAGTTTGGATCAATTTGGTAAAATGGAGTCGAGCCTACGGCTACAAAATGACTGGAATCTTCTTGATAGGAGTGATCAAATCGATGATGGCAAGATATGGCTGAGTGCCCGGGTCTTTTACACACTTGGCAGGTTACCTTTGGTCCTCCTTGATTGCCTGGAATTTTTGGTTGTTCCTACCTCGACCACTACAGCCTAGTCCTTTTTTATTTCTATCACCACTTCCACGACTTGAACTATTATTGCGTGTAGCAATATTCACTGAGGTGCTCACTGTTAAGGCTTGTACAATGGAGTTGTTGTGTTCCAGACACAATTCATATCTCAGAAGATATCCATACATATCATTAAGATGTATTGGTTTAGGTTGAGTAGTTATAGAATTCACAAGTGCATCATATTCAGAGCCAAGTCCAGCAATAAGATAGGATACTACCTAATATTCTTGTAGAGGCTTACTGATGGTGGAGAGGTTATCTACAAGACGTTTGACTTGCTGGAAGTAATCTGTGACTGAGAGGTCCTTCTTTTGCATTGTTGAGAGTTGAAGCCTGATTTACATGATGCAAGCATGGGATTGAGAGAAGAACATGTTCTCTAATACAACCCAAACTTCATGGGATGATGTCATGAACACTATATGACTGAGTACCTCTTCAGAAAGAGATGAAAGTAGTGCACTCAGCACCATTTGATCTTGCTGGAACCAAGTGAGATAGGTTGGATTCTCGACTAAGGCGACACTAGGAGTTATATCTGCTGTGTCTATGATTCCTTCAGATGTTGCTTCTCCAGCAATCATCAAGGGAGGCCGAGGTTGGGTACCGCCAACGTACCCAAAGAGGTGCTGCCCTTTGAGATAGGGAAAGAACTGTGCCTTCCAAAGCAAGTAGTTGTCCCGAGTGAGTTGGACATTTAGGAGTAGGCCAAGGTTTACAGAGGGAGTCGGCAAGAGAAGTGGAAGGCTCGATGACACGATTGAAGAGAAGAAGGGGGAAGAGGAAGAGGAGCTTGAGTGAGACATTGTTTACGTTAAGTCTACAAGCTCTGATAAAATGAAAGACGAAGATATTCGGCCAAATCTGAGATCACCAATTGTTGGTGTATCTCATATATATATTGATGTATATGATATCTTGGATTACAATAGAGTACAAGATAAACATGTAAGTAGAATACAAATCCTAGATAGATATAACCCTTATCTTATACTAGCTAGAACTTAGAGTAGTTGTAGGAGGAGATGTAATTTCTTTAACATGACTATGGCAATTACAATCTAGACGATGAAAAAATGATGATGGTGGCAGATCAACACAACGGTGGCGACAATTGAGACAGCGGGCAACATGACGACGGTGATAGAGAGAGGGCAATGATTGAGATGATGGACAAGATAACGATGATGGCATACCAAGACAACAACGGCGGCCAGATGTGAAGAGGATGACAATGACGTAGAACTTGCAAGGACAAGGGGACTAATCACCCCGACCACCAAGAGGTGGAAGGCTTATTGCTAAAATTGCATTAGGTTCTCCATTGAAAGTCAAAAGAGGGTGACTTAGAGAGATCAAAGCGCGATCATTCTCTGCTAGAAAAGAAGCCGAAAGCCATAAAAATTGTAGCAGGTTCTCTACCAAATCTTGATTAAATTAGACGTGCAGAAATATGGTGATTCAAAGAGATAAAAGTGCGATCAGACTCATCGGCTAAGAAACGGCAGAAGAGAGTGAAAAGCATTCTAGGAAAAGACAATGCACAATTTTTTAGTCTTACATATTCATTTACACTTTTGTATTTTTTTAAGACACCTTTACAAATTCATTTGGGCACTTTTGAAAATAACACATTTTTTTTATGTATTACTATAGTCGCTTTTATATAGAGCATTAGACACTTTTATATATTTATTTAAACACTTCTCTTTATTGTTTTACACACTTATAAATATTTCACTTTTGACACTTTTAAATATTTATTAAGACACTTTTAAATATTTCATTTTTTACACTTTTAAAATTTATGTAGACACTTTTAATATTTCAATTTTGACACTTTTAAATATTTCAATTTTGGAAATTTTAAATATTTATGTAGACACTTATTTTTATCTGTTCACATACATTTATTTATCAGGGAAATAAGTTACTTGCGTATTGCTTCAGACATTTTTTTATTTTTCTTTAAACACTTTTGCATATTCATTCAGATACTTTTTTATTGTTTCATATAGTTATTTTTTAAAAGAATAAATTATTTACGTATTGGTTCAAACACTTCTAAATATTTCTTTGGACATTTTTTATGTACATTTAGACACTTTTTATTGCTTTGGACATTTCTTATTTTTTGATAATAATAAATTATTTGTAAATTGTGTTAGACACCTTTCAAATACTACATTAGACATTTTTACATATTTTTTAGACACGTTTGCTCATTACTTTTGACTGTTTTACAATGATGCATATTCTGATAATAGAAGGGCGATTGCTGAGGTAGTGGCAGTAGTGATTAGAAATGATGATGAGATTGCGGAGGTGTGTGACAATTGACATGTTCTAGACCATAGGAGTGGCAGTGAGATCTAAATGCGAGATCTAAAGGAAGAACAGTGCTAGCGATGTGATCCGTAAGAAGTATGATGATAGCAAGATCTTGATGTATGATAGTTCGGTGGTTACGGTGGCGCCGGAGGAAACAACAATTGTGAGATAGGGTTTTTGTAGAGGTGAATATTTTAACTAAGGGCATTTCCCCCCCTTTTTTTGATGATTTATGTCTTATATATAGAGGATTAAGAGTTGAGTTAGTATGTCTAATTAGACAAATGGGGAGTAGTGGCAGACAACAAAAGTTTACCTGAAGCAGAGTGGATTAAGAAAAATGAACATCTTTAGGAAATCTGGATTCAGGTTGGGAGAAAGGAATCTATTCTCAAGAAAAAGGCCAAAGATAAGTGGATAAAGGAAGGAGATGATTAACACTGGTTTCTTTCACAAGGTAATATCTTATAATCTAAAAAAATCCTTAATAGAAGGTATTGTAGTGAATGGCCATTGGGTTGAGGAGCCATTATAAATTAAAGATGAGGCTTACAGATTTTGCAAACAAAAATTCAAAGACAATTTTAAATCCAAGTCAGGATGGACTTTAGATATATTAAAACATTATCAAATTCAGATGCTTCAGAATTAGAACTCCCAATTGAAAAGGAAGAGCTGAAAAAGGCTATACGAAGTTTTGGTAGCTCGAAGTCCCTAGATCCTAATGGTTTTAATTTTGCATTTATAAAGCAATGTTGGCATCTTGAAGTAAGAGATTTTGGATTTTGCAAAAGAGTTTAAAGGGTTAGGTAAAATTGACAAAATTTGTAACACCTCATTTATTACTCTGGTGCCGAAAAAGGTAACTCCAACCAGCTTGGCCAACTTTAGGCCGATAAGTTTAATTGGTTGCATGTATAAGATTTTGGTAAAATTCTAGCTAATAGAATCAGAAAGAAACTTCAGTTACTAATTAGTGAAAATCAGTTAGCATTGGTGCAAGGTCAACAAATTTTGGAAAGTGTGCTCATTGCAAATGAAGTTGTTCATTTTGTGAAGAAAAATAAAAAGAAGACAACATTGTTTAAAGTTGAATTTGTGAAGGCTTTTGATAATGTGAATTGGGAGTTTTTCTTCAATACCATAAGGCAAATGAACTTTGGAGAGAGGTGGATTATGTGGATCAAATGGTACTTATCATTAGCCACTGCGGCAATATGTGTAAATGAAAGTCTAACTTTAGAATTTTCAATGGAAAAGGGCTTGTGTCAAGGGGATCCTTTATCCTCTTTTCTTTTCTTGATTACGGTGATGGTACTTCATTGTTTAATCTCAAAGGCAACAGAGTTGGGGGAAATCAAAGGAGTTCAAATTGGTTGCTTTGATATTGAAATTACTCAACTTCAATTTACGAATGAAACATTATTGCTTGGAGATTGGGATGAGCATAATGTCTTGCAATTCAGGAGAATGTTATTGTGTTTCCAATTGATCTCAAGGTTGAGAATTAATTTTGCTAAAAGTAACTTGATGGAACTTAATGTTATAGGCCGGGAGATAAAGGTTGGATCTTTGCCCTTCACCTACTTGGGTAGGCTAGTTGGTGAGGCTATGTGGAAATTCTTTGCTTGGAAAGGCATTGTTGATAATTTGAATGCTAGATTAGCTAATTGGAAATCGAGAAGTTTGCCCACGAAAGCTTGCACCACTTTCCTAAAGTCTTGTTTATCGAGTTTGCCTTTATACTTCTTTTCACTATTTTGCTACCTTGTAAGTGTTTTGAAAAAGCTTGAATCTATTAGGAAAAATTTTGTTTGGGGTGGTTCAGGGGAGTGCGAAAAAAGTCATTGGGTTCCCTGGTATAAGGTAATGGCAGATGGTAAGTTGGGTGGATTGAGTGTGGGTAGCTTGGGAAACAAAATTTGTCTCTTTTATCAAAATGGTAGTGGAGGTATAAAGTTGATTATCGGGCACTTTTGAGAAGGGTTATCATTGGGGTTTATGGTGAGAATGGTGGGTTGGGAAAGGGTTCGTTAATCACCACTTAAGGAGGTACTATAGAAGTAGAGATTTGGTTGGGTCCTAAAGGTATAAATGTCGAAGACTACATGTCTTAGAAGGTTAAGAATAGAGAGAGACTTAAGTTTTGGTTCGATCTTTGGTTAGGAGGGAGAAAACTGTGTCAAATTCCATAGGCCCTTTAGGCTTGGCTTGAGCATTGAAAGTCTTGTTTCAAATATGGGCAATTGGTTAAGGGAGGGTTAGGTTTAGGAAGGTAGCTAGAGAGGAGTCCTAGGGGATGGGAGATTGGTGAATGTCAACATTTATTTAACATGTTATCCCATGTCACTCTAAGCAGGTATGACAAAGATAAGTTGGTCTGGAGCTTATCAAATAAGGGAGAATTTTCTACAAATTCTTTCACAAAGGTGCTTGACTCAACTCTTGTTCTGGATGGGTAGCAATTTATGTCTTTCTCCTGGAATTCTTGGTGCCCTTTAAAGGTAAACTTCTTTATGTGGAAAGCTTTCTAAATCACATTCCAACAAAGCTGAATATGTTATCAGGGGTGTTTCTCAAGATGGCAGCTTTTGTTCCGTTTGCAACAAAGGGCTAGAGTGTGCAATCCACCTTCTTCTATCTTGTAGGTTTGCATTGACCATTTGAAGGAAAATTTTCCTATGGTGAAGGAGCATTGCTACAGCACTTTCAGACCTGGTTGCTCTTCTATCTGAACCTTTTGTCCTTGCGTGTAACTTGAATTTGTGAAAATTATCAGATGTCATAGTCAAGGCAACTCTTTGGGTGCTTTAGAATGCTTGAAATAACCTCATCTTCCATAACAAGCATTTTAATTTTTTGGAGACCATTTTCAATCAAGCTTGCGTAAGTTTTCTTGGTTTCTAGACATTCTGGGCAAGCTTTTTTCTCATTTCATTCTTAGTCTTTGAATCCCTAATTATCTATGTAATGGGTTAATAGATGGGTTGATCAATAAGGTGGGGATCCTTCGATTGATCTAGTTATGTATGTTTCTTTTTCCAGCCCCTTGCTAGTTTTAATAAATTTTTCTTCTTGCTAATAAAAAAAAATGAGAGGCTGCCCAAGACCAAGACGTGATTCTACTGCCACTGGTAACCGTGGTGAGTGCTCAAGTTCATCTAAACCCTCATTCTCAGCCAAAGCTTTGTCCAGTGCAAATTTTGCAACTTTTATCATGCAAATGATCAAAATCACTACATCAAGCAGATGGAAAAAGAAACTTATAGAGGATAGCAACATCATTCTGTCTTAACTCCTAAGAATTGATTACGACACAACCCTCTTTCTTATCACAATCTGGAGAATAATACTCGTGTAGAAAGATTCTAGAATTTCAATCAATGGCAATTCATTTTTATTATCAATTTAGCTTCTTTTTGTATTTCATTTTTAATGGAAAACCTAGTTGTATCTTGGTTGGCTCCTATAGCACATCTTTATAAACATGCAATATTACTCATGCTTGAAATAACAATAAAACAGATGTTAGAAGGTAACTTTCTATATTTCTATAAATTCTATTGTGTGAATAACTTTGATGACTAGGTTCTGACAATATATTTGCTCAAATGATAGATTAAACAAGTTATGGTTGACAATCTACTACATCCGGTGGTGGCAAAAAATCATTCTAATTTCAAAGTTAGATGAAAAATTTAAATACTTCTCTGTAGTTCACTTAAGTCTCTTTAATCAGGGTTAGGGTTTAAGTTCGTAAGTAATCCTTAAAGCACCTAGTTTTTTCAAGTTAGGTAATTAAAGGGGTGTGAATGGCTAAGGTTATGATGAGTAGTGATCAGAAAAAAGAAACAAGCAAGAAGCAACCAACTAGAAAATTCTTTTTTATTTTTTTTAAGAAAAGGAAAATACTTTTATATGTTAAAAATTTTCTATTGCTTTTTTATTTATTTTTTTTTAAAAGGCAAATACTTTTATATGTTAGCTACTTCACAGCTTAAAAAGGAAAAATACTTTTATATATTAAAAACCCTGATATTAGAAATGCCTGCATGAGCAATAAATCACAAATAGTAAGAATACGAAGATGATGAACTAACACAATTTCTTGATGGAAGATGAATACAAAAAACAATGTTAGCCTGAATAAATAGAATATGTATGCATAGACATATAACCCGTCCATCAAAAGTGACATTGGAAAAGACACTAGAATGACTATCCTTACCTTCTTAGCCTTAAGAACCAAAGCTAGCACCAAATAAAGCAACAAGTTGATGATCATCAAATATTAAAATTCAAGAAAAACATAAAGTTGTTATAGTCCAACACCCAATCTACAAATAGTTCTCAAGGTATGCTCTTAGTTCATAATGTATATGTAGCTTTAACACTTTCAAATATAAGGCAAAGCCAACTCTAAATAGATCATACTATTGCAAGGCATGCATTTAAATGTTCATACAGTCCAAGTGAGTAGCAAAAACATGATAGAACTCACCCAACGAGTTTTAGAAAATTCACTTCATCCATGTGTCCCATTGGATACATCCTTAAGTGTTCTTCTAAGATAAACTAAAGAAATGTTATAGGCTACAAAGTAAACTTTATAGTGCATTAGTGCATCGGAAATAAGCATGACTAAGAAGAGATATAAAGCAATTGAAATTAGTTTTTTATTTTTGGTAATACCATAAGAACAGATAAATTTAGCTAGTTAATGAAATTAGAAAGTCTAAGTGAGAAGTAGGTTGACCAATAAAGAATATTATCTAACCATCATTCTTAACAAAGTAGCCAACATATATTCTCCCAATTTTTCAACATGTTGAAGGAAAGTAATGATACAAGCCGAAGAAGCAGCAGAATCTACGAAAGACATTTTGAGAAATCTCAATAATGAATTTTATTTTTTTAAGAAAAAAGAAAAAGAAGAACCTAAAATTCAAATGTATAAGGCAAAAAGCTTCAATTCATCTCATAGTTATTGATTATCATTTTTTAACACAATGAAGAGTAGTTAATAAAGTTGTCTAAGTTCTACAACACTATACTATAAACCATCATAAATCAATTAATTAATTAAAGTTTTACACACATCTAAAGTAACTTTTCATTATAACATCATGCAAATTTCTATAATGATAGCATGATACATTTTCAATCAAATCTTAGAGTCGGCATAAATATTATTTGCTTTCATATGTGCAATTGGTTAATATACTTAATGATCAAAGATAGAGAGGGAGTGTGTATGTGTGTGTGTGTGTGTGTAAGGAGGGGGAGAAAGAGAGAGCAAATGTTCAGAGTATGGGCCTTGAAGCCCAATTTTTGTATTGCAATTGCAACTGATTGGAACTAAGGGTAATCCTTCAACTTAGAAATAAAAAATGGTTTTGCAATCTGTATATGAAAAAAAATAAATTCCAAAATAAATGATGAAGTAAAAGGAATAATATACGTCAAGAGAACATAGCAAAAAACAAGAAAAAATATATTTCTTATGATTTTTGGTATAAAAAAAAGTTGTGAAACAATTTACATAATCATTTCTTAATAAAAACAGTGAACCAGCAATATGCTTGTTAGGGAAACTATACCACACTAATAATGTAGAAAACTTATTGTTTTGCCAATAAGTAATGTAGCTGAAGCACCAAGTATTGCACAAATTGATTCAGCAACAAAGCCCACAGGTAACTTGAATAGATAACCACCACCTAACTGGAAAACAAAAGATTCCAACATAATATTCATTTTGTAAAATTTATGCCTTAGTTTTATGGAGTATTTTGAACTCTACAAACTAAATGCAAATTAAAATAATGAATATGAACAAAAATGAGGATATGTATTTGAGCTACGACAACTAACTATTTAAGATGTATGCTCTTGACTAACAAGATTTCAAGACCATTCTACCTTTGGCGCATCATCTAAATTTTTTTGGGTGTGGAGTGTTTTTTTTTTTGTTTCTTCTAAATCCATTTTATGTAATGACTTGTTTGAGGCCATTGCGCAAAATATTATTTTAGTTATTTACCAATAAAAGAATCTGGCTTTAAGAGAGTTCAAGACATTGGGGAATCACATTTCAAATAAATGAATATAGCCCTGGTTTAAGAGAATCATGTGTTGGGTAAATGAATAAAAGTAATAGACTTTTAGCAAAAGCAATATTAGATTTTGACAACCAAAATATCAAAACTATTCATTCATACTCTTGGTTCATGGGGAGATCCAGTAATAATGTTTCAACTCTGACGTGTGTTCCCAGACATATGCACATAAATTGTTGTTGTAGAACATCAACCATATGGCACATTTGGGTACTAAACAAATGGTTGCGGAAAATATTTTGGATGAAGTCTAGGCTAGGCAAGTTGGCTGTTGTAATAAGAATATGATATTTTTTTTCTTTAATTCCCTATCACAGTTTTTAGATACTTAGTAGAATAGAGCATATTAGCTTTTGATTGCAAAGGGATAGTAACACAAAAAATAAATATCTCATTATTGAGTTGCATTCAATATACAAGTTTAAAGCCAGAGAAGAATTTTAATCACAAACCTTTATTACAATGCTTTCCAACATAAAGAAGAGACATATTTGGAGTGATACACATAGAAGAACATAGTGACATACAACAAATGGCTTAGCTGAATAACTGAGATACAAGCCTCTTTACTTGTGTGCTATAAAGAGTAATAAGGATGAACCACCACTACACAACTATAAATTTTCAACATATGATATCTTAATAAACTAATCCTATATCAAAAGACTAGGTATCCTCACTCTGTGAATCTACAATAATTTCTATGATAGAAATAGGTATTTTGGAAGTGCATATGGAAATAGGTATTTATATGTGATTTAGCATTGGTAGCAGAAGGATGCGTGAGATTTCATATCAATATGGTATGCCAATGGATGTTGTATTTTAGAAGTTTGGACAAAAATGTTAAAATGTGGGTTCTCATTTTTTTTTCACTATTTTAAAGAATTATTCATAAACATGCATTATTTCATCCCATTCCCTAGTTTGTTTGCTTAACTTTGATTTTTTTTCACTCTTAGCATCAAACTACAAATCTAAGGCAATGCACCCAAGAGATAGGTTGCATGAATGTGGAACACATGTTGCTTCATGAAACATCAAATGTCAAATGGGATCAAATCCTGCTCAAAATTCAGATATAAAGTGCCACTAATATGTAAACCTCAAAAGCTTGTTAAATGCCTAACAGCATGGAAGAGAGAACTAGCACTTCTAAGCAATGTAAACAATTTAATGCTAACCATGCCACCTCAAAGAAAAATATTTAACCAGGGAATAATATATGGTACTAAGAATGAAACAAAGAAACAAAAAAGCAAAGATGGTTTTAAATTTTAGTAAATGTGAACTTACAATGCAAAGGGACCTTGAGTTCCAAGATATTCCTTAACCTATACCAAGAACTTCTTCAAGATTTAGGGAAAACAACTATCCTTTGTGCAACTATACAAGCACAGTGCAACAAACAATAGAACATATGTAAATGCTTAAGGGAACAATGAGATTTGCTAATTTCCTTTTTTAGTGAGTTGAATCTTTAACACAAAACAGAACGCAAAATCATTTCAAACTACAAGCAAACACAAAATTACAACTTTCACATGGAAGAGCTATTAAATTGCAATGATTTATGTTAAAGCAAAAAAAAGGACCTGCTTGATGGAGAAAGTGTGACAGGCAAGAACAAAAGAAGTGAAGAGGAGAATGAGGCTAATCCTAGGAGCTTCTCTCCAAGTAAAGGATAAAGCCATGAACAGCCTCTGGTGCCAAGGCCAACATGCTTCTTCTCCCTTCTTGATCTCTAACACAACAACCTTCAATGGTGTATGAGCCCTTAATCCCCATGATGGCTAAATTTTTCAACTTTTGTAAGTTGTTAGACCTTCTTTCTATTCCTGCAGAACCAATACCAATAATGTGCGATAGATACTGCAACTCTGATCTTTGATTTTTTATCCTAGAACGTTAGGTAAGAAAGTAAGATGCTTCGTGCAATTGAAGATAGTGGTTTTTCTTCTATTTTTTACCTTTTCCTTTTCTATTTAGATCTAAGTTATGGAGTTTAGATTTGGGGCCTCAAATGTTAATGTTTTACCTTTTAGGGGTGTGAAACGTAATTAAATAGTTATTCTCTCTATCTACATGTGAGCTTGCTGCTCTGTTCGCTTCCTTATTGTTAGGTATAACAACATTTGATTTGATGTTTCTATTTTTGTAAAGAAAAAGTATGGCTAATGACAACGATCATCCCAAAACTATTGTTTATATTTCATATTCATTCTTAAAATATCAATTGTTGCATCGTCATTCTATAATTGTTTATATTGTTGCAACATTTTTTTTCTATTACTACTTTGAACTTTTAAACCAAATTGAAGATTTAAGAAAGCGCTTTGACCATAAATATAAAATCAAGGTGATATAGATTACTTGATTTCATTTAAAAGTAATGTTATCTTCCATTCATTAAAATGAAAAGTTGGTGAATAAAATTGTTTATTAACAACCAAAATATTTCTTAGTAGTTTAAATTTATTGAGAGACAATTGTCTGACAGTTTAAATTTTATATTTATGGTTGAATTACTTTGTTATACCTTCAATTTGATTTAAATGTTCAGTTTAATCATAGAGGATGAATATTCGACATTATCAATAATTCTAGGATGATAATGCAACATTTATAGTTCAAGGATGAATATGGACATAGGTAATAATTTAGGGATGATTTGTTCATGAAAAACAAAAAAGATAGATAAATGATTATAGGACTATGATAGGTGGTCCTTCACAGTGACAAATGTTCTAGTGTTACTAGATGGTGTATGGTTGACTTATCTGATGTACGCTGATACATTCGTCACTATGATAAACCATCATCCTACATTTTTTAAGATTATATTAATAAGATTTCTCATTTGGAGAGTCAAACCTACAAACAAAAACTTTAAGACGGACACATATAACATTATATGGGTAAATAACACCTATTGTCCCTAAACTAATACCCATGTGGCTTATACATCCTTTAACTATGAATTACTGTACCATTTATCCTTCAACTATCATTATGTTGCACCATTCACCTTCTGTCAGTTTTATTATTAAAATGAGCTAAATTTTGGAAATGTACTAAATTGGGAGTCTAAAAAGGGAATTTGTCCATGAACATGAAAAATTTCTAGATTTTTAAAATGTTTATACTGTTCAATTCCTCTTACTCTACTCTATAACTTTTACAAGAGTATCAAATCTAAAATCCTAGTCTATCACCTTTAAATACACATTGGAGCTTAGAAACTCAAAATTTTTTTATTTTCATGGTCAAATTTCTATTTTAGACCTTTGGTTTAATTCATTTGCTTAATTTGGCTCATTTTAACTAAATTAACAAAGGAAAAATGGTGCAATATTAGAATAGTTTCTGGATGAATAATGCAACAATTGATAGTTTAAGGAAGAATAAGCAACAAAGGTCATAGTTTAGAGACACATCATGACACACATGCAAAACACATGCAAAACTATTGTGAGCTCAAACAATCTATAGAGCTTAAACAATGACCAGAGTTACGTGGTTCCATAGGCCATCATTCTCTACAATTAGTCCTATATTATTAAATTTCTTCTTGTCTTTGTGAGCATCTAGCTAAACATTACTTCCCCTTTCTTTTTTTTTTGGTAGACAGAAAGAAGAGGAACTACAAGGGATGGGAGGAAAGTAAGCAACAGGTAGCCACCTTGTGTGCCTTTAATATGATACTATGATGGACCTTGATAAAAGTGAACTATTTAAAAAAAATTGCTAGGTCTCAAATACTTAGGATCATTTCTTGCACGTCCAAGTGAGTCATTGTATAATCCACAACCTAAAGAAATCCTTTAAGACAATCAGTTAGAATGGTATAATTAGGAATATTGGTTGCAGTTGTGAACCTCAAAGCTTCCAAGATTGCCCAAACATCCATGAATAAAGCTGATGGGCATCTTCCAAGAAAGAATTGCTGAGCCTGATAACATCTAATTGGTAATCGATATACCCATGCTGTAGCCTCTAACATGGAGGAACTATGCTACACACTATCCACCATGAGTCCTAAATGAGCCTTTAGACAACAACCATCTCCCCAAATTTTCATGCAAGGTGAGGGAGAAGGTTGGTGGAGCAAACACAATGTAGGGTTTCGGAATCCAAACAACACAATGGAATTAACCAAAACCCTCCAAGGATTCAACTGAAATTGGGAAAATTGGGTGTTCAAAATTTTTATACCTAGGAGGTAAAGATCTTTCACCCAATTGTTAAGCCAAATCACAAAACTTGAATAGTTGATGTGTTCAAGCTCTTTATAGTATTCACACGAATATCTTGGATCCCCATAACTCCTTCAGGTTCTAGCAAAAGCATTCCTATTGTGCCCGTAATGTTCGCTTACATCCTTTAAAGAAAGACAATATGTGAGTGTGGCTGGAGATTTTCAAAACCCTTTCTAATTTTTTTTCCTATAGAAGGAACCATGAAAATAACACTATATAACATATATATAGTGAAGAAAACTCCCAAGCCTAATAGGTTTTATAACCCTAATCTGATTAGGCTTAATTTTGGGCTTAACAATGACTTAACTATTAGGCCAATAATTAATCCAAAAGTATCATGAAACCAAGACCAAACAATTTTGCCCGTGCACTCAAATAATTCAATTGGCTCTAAGTGTGTGACCCTATAAGATCCTATCACGTTGGCATTGATCATAAATTACAGTTATGATCATAAACAATAAGTGGTGTCGAGCAACACATCAATGCTACCCAAGTGACAAGATAGTAGATGATTTGACTAAATCTTTATGATCATCATCCGTATATGCCATCATCCTTTTGTCCAAAGATATCAAGACCAAGCATAAGACATGGAATGTGTCACTCTCATATAGCCCAATCTTTGGTTTTATGATTCTGGAGTAGATTGACTTAAACTGATAACATTAATATCCTAAATTAACGTATTTGAGCATGGTCATGCATCTCTTCAGTCTCATTCAATCAAGGGACCCAAAGATATCAATCCTATTACATAGGAGAGAGAAATCCCATGTTGATCAAACAAATCCCTCTGCTTGATATGTGACATATCCAATGATCACCTTCATGTTAATTCAATTATGAGCAACAAGGGCAAGTATTAAAGTGTATGACTCACATGTAGGAAACCTTGATGACTTTAGGTCAAAGGACTACATATACCATGATCACAATTAGAATCACTTATGACAGTTATATAACGATCTATGTAGCGTTCTCATGGTGGGTCAGTCCAATACACAAGTTTTCTAGCTTATACCCATATGTATACTACATATCTCATGTTAGTTACCACATATGTTACTCTTTATGTGTTATTGCAACCTACTCCACAATAATACTAGGCTAGGGATGTTTAAGAATACTATTATTCTAGGGTTATAATTATATTTTATTATGTTATTCATAAACAAACAACAAACACAATTATTGGAATAATGCCTCAATAAAATATCACAACTCAATGTGTAAAATACAATCATCTTATAATTGGTTTTTGAGTAGAATACTAATACACAATTACTTCCTCTTTCTTAAATGCAAAAGTAAGCTTAGAATAAGAATTGATCAACTTTTGATGAACTCATTTAAACTTGACAAAGTCCTTACACCATGTCTTAGGCCGTTAAGCCACTTAGGTGCATCCTGACGTTATCTTTCTTTGGCACCATTATAGAAACAACACCATTTATCCAACACTTAATCCTTGAATCATTTAGCTAATTCTTACATAATTTAAGGTCCTTTGATACCTTGAGTCCCTCGTAATTGAGTCCTTGGACCCAAGGCACGCTACCTTGCTTTAGCCTTTGCCCTACCTAAAGACTCCTAGATTACTTTAGTTTCTTCTTAGCACCTAGGTACTTAGGAATTTTTTCCACCATGCCAGGACCTTTGGAAGCATTTAGGTTCATCCGTTAGCATAAAAAACCTATTGGCCTAACTATAGTTCAATTCATACCTTAGGTGTTGCTCGTATGCACACTATGTGCACTTAGTGCCCTTTCAAGCCCTTTACACCCGTGGAAGTCATCTTGGACACCATGCCTTGAACCCACCGCACTTAGGTACACCTTAGAGTTGCTACCCAACCCTTATTAACTATTTTACCATGGCATTTAGGTGAGCTAAAACTCACCCAAATGCACACAGTATACACTTAGTTATTCCAACACTTAACTTACTCAAACTTAGCCATAATCAAGGTGATCACTTATCCTCACTTGAAATAACAAGAAAGACACTTTAATTGCATCAATAACCATAAAAAATTAGGCTCACTTTGATACATGTTAATGTCCCCTTTCCCATTAATGTGTTTTAACACCAAAGCAAAATAAAAGAGAAAGCTCATTTATGTGTTCCCATCAAAGTTTGTCATAATTACAAGCCTGTCACGTCTTTTACTGAAAATGAAATCATATAGCTCCTCTTCTTTTTTCTTTACATGCGTCTTATTCAAACATGCCTTTTGTCTTCACTTCTTGCTAGAGCAGCTGCCTCCAAGATAGAGAGAGACAACCAATTAGGGAGATATATCGATGAATTGATAGATAGATATATAGATTGATTGATTGATAGGGAGAAACACAAAACTTCCATTGTTTAGGTTTCATAAAGATGTAACCATTTTCTCTGTCGCTAAATTAAGCTCAACTACATTTCGTGATGTTCTTGGTGTGCTGTAACATTGTTCTATTTTCTCATTGCCTACAAGTATCCTTTGGGAGATGAATAAATCACTTAGGGCTTGTTTTTTCTACTCAATTCGATTGATTCCCAAATCTACCTAATCCATTCAAGCTACATAAAATTTATTATTTAATCCACAAGGTCTTTAAGCTAAGTACAAATTGATCAAACTAACATGCATGTTTTTATTTTACTTTTATAACAACAATTGAACTTTTCTTGGTTTGGATTATATTTCTTTTAGGGTCAAATTAATAGTATACATTGCCAAGCAACATCAAATTAATATCGTTTCAACAAACCTGAACCTACCCGAGCAAGACCATATTGAAAACTGATTAGTACTCCACCTCTAACTTTAATAGCCAACGATGCTTCTCCAATGAATAACCTTAGAGTGAGAAAGCTTTGTGACAAGGTCTTCCATGAAGTAGGTAGGATGTAGGAGTATAGACCTCATTTACCCACATGACTAGTTTTCAAGCTGGTAAAGGACCTTAAATTATTGCCAACTACAATGGCAATTATGATCCAAATATAGAGGCCCCACATGGAAAGTACCATGTAAGACCAAAAAACATGTTAAGATGGATGTGTTAACTTATACCAAATAGAATGCTAAACCTTTACAAAAAAAACTTCAAATTGTAAGAACAAGCCAAAACCACAATGTTTGGCCTCTTTGGGTTTCTTATGCTTAATTTCACATTTCCTTTTTGCTTTCCTTGACAAATTGACACCTAAACTCTTAATCAAGACCACTCTTAGACTCACGGAACACATAGAACTAGCAGCTATGAGAAAATTTGCGCTTACCTACAATAACCAATAACTATGAAAGAACTTGAGCTTACCCAAAAGCTTGAATTGGAGACTCTTAAACTCCCCTTAAAACACTATAAACTCTAACTTCTTGCAAGCATCCCTTGGTTTCACCTTTAACCCTTTCAATTTAAAGCTAAACCAACCAATTTTCGAGGTAAACCAACCAATTTTTGAGTTTTTAAATAGTTTTTAATGGCTACAAAAGGTTTGGCCAAGAGAGGTAGAAAGAGGTGGAAATGAGACAAGTCTTAGAATCTATAGCAAAATAGTTAAAAAAGCCACCCACTTCACTAACTTTCTTAGTCATCTTTAACTTTCTTGTCACCTAAGTGCCTTGACCACAAAAACTGGGTCCTTTTTGGACCTCTTCGCTACCACGCACACACATACACACATAATGGGTTTAGTGTCCTTCATTAAGGCCTTAAGTAATCTTAGTCCATAACTTAGGTAGCTCATATATTAGTTCACATATTCTTACCTTAGTCCTCAGTTTTCTACACTTAGATCAATTAAGCTCTTTCTTATGATTCCTAAGTCCAACTAAGTTCTAAACATATGGCCTTAAATTTTTTGGTCATTTTACAAATGAAAATCCAACCTTTTATAAGTTTCAAACTTACCATCAATGAGATGCAAAATCCCACAAATGCATTGGAATTTGTGTCAACTAGATATACAAATCAAAATATTTTCTTATTCCATATCCATTTATGAAATAAGATTCACTGACATGAAAATGTCAAAATATCCCTACTTAGAGCCAAATTACCAAAACACCCTTGGTGTCACTTAGGTGCCATTTACGACTTGGAAGCTATCTTACTTTACACTTAATGTAAAGGCTGTCCTAGTGCTTCCTGTAGTTTGAAATTCCAAGGTAAGTAAATCTCAAGTTATTTTCTTAAAATAAGTTTCATTATGCAAGAAAAGCAAGCTAAGTAAGGTTAAGTTGGGTTTCAAAGTGTAATTGGTACCTAAAGGGCAAAATGGTAATTTTGGCCCAATTAAAGGGCATGACCATAATTTTAGTGAAATTAGGTTCATGCAAGTGTTTTGAGATAACTAAGTTAAGGCCATAAGTATTTCTAGCCATTTAAACCAAAAGTGAAAGTTAAGGAAAAAAATGCAGTAAGTAAAAAATTGGGCTATTATGTCTTATAATAGCTTAAGTGACTTAAGGGCAAAGTATGTGGGTAAGAGAAAACTTTCTATGGGACCGAAGAGTGATGGTGTAGGAAGAGTTTAAGTGGCCTAAGTGAATCAAAGCTAAGTTTAAGGGCCAAAGTGACAAAAGGAGCAAAATGGGCTTAATGGGAGTAGTTGGTTACATAATTGGTAGAGTTGGGAACTATTCATCATCTCCCTCATTCACCATTTTCGTAGCTCTCCTATCTCCATAGCTCCTCCTCATCAAACCTCCCAATCTACACAAAATTTCATGAAAATTGAAGGTCCTAAAACCATCCCAACAAGTCATTAGCTCATCTTTGGTGTATTTGGTGCATTTGAAGTTGTTCTTGAAAGTTTTTGGTTCAAACCCTAAGGTAAGTGTCTATGATCCTTGTGGGTTAGTTCTAAACTTGTTAAATGGTTAGAAATAATCTTAATTTCATGCCCTTGGTGACCAATTTGGTTGAATTCAAGCTTGGAACTCAAAGGAACTCCATTGAACTCAAGTGTGCTTATTGCATTAAGGATGATTTGAGGTAAGGGATTTAAGTTAATTCAACTCAAATAATGCATAGAAACGTATTATTACATGTTGTAATGAAGTAAAAATAAGACCCATGTGAATTGGCTTTGAAGATTGAAAGATTGAGCAAGTTTCGTGCAGGATAACAGGCAGTCGAGAAATGGTGGAAGGGCATTGGTGATGTATCACGTGGCGACACTTAATGGCAATGCATCGCCAATGATTTTCCAGAAAACCCAAGAACTGATGCCCTTGGTGACACATCTCCAACAGTGTCACCAAGGCCCAAGCCTTTCAAGCCTGGGGCTCCCTAAGAATACCTCAATGGCTCAGTTATCATCCCTGGGCCATTCTAAGATGTTATATGGCTTCGGTTGGGTCTAGAACTCATTTCTAAGTTGGGAATTATGTATTGTTTAGGTGGTGGCTAAGTGGTGTGGTTAAGGTAGGGTAAGAAATGATGGCTAAGAAAGTCAAAGTGCTCAAGTTGTTAAAGGAGCACTAAGAGGATTAAGGTGAGTTTTAGATTATTTGTTAGCCCAAGTGGGAGGTCGTAGACCTTCGGCCAATGAAAAGGAAACCTAGGAAGATCCCAACCAAACCTTGTGGTTTGGTAAGTAAACCATTAAGAAGCCCTAAGCTAAGCTCCAAGAGCTTAATAACTTGGACCATATAAGTCAGCTACCCTATACAATAAGTTAAGGGAAAGAGACAGGTAAGAGGAGAGTAAGTGGCAACTTACTTCACATAGCCCGTTAAAAACGGGCAAGGGTTGAGTAAGTGATGACTTACTCTAAGGTGCCCGTAAGAGAACTTTATAGAGTTGGTTAAGTAGTAGTATAGGATACGAGGGCCAGTATCCAAGTACCCTAATCATAAGAGCTCATGGAAAATCTAGCACCTATGGGTGTAGGGAAATCCTAAGTGTATTAGCATGTGCATATTACATCGATCCATTTACTCATTATTTGCATTATTTGTTATTCTTATTCTTGTTTCTAGTTATGTTGTTGGTTGCTTGATTTGTTCTGTATGTTATATATGTGCTTGTTGTGCTTTGCATGCTTGCATTTGTTTCCCTTTGCAGGTGCCAAATCCCTTACTGAGTATTTTAAAGTACTCACCCCTTAAGTGTTATACAGGTATTAAGCGGGCTAGCAGGTTTAACAATTGATAAGAGGCGATTGTTAAAACTAAGTTTTATTAGTTTGAAGGTACTCTCTAAGTAAGAAACTTCAAGTTTCTAAGCTACTTGTAGCATAAGCTAGCACTAACCAAAGTATTTGCCTTACAGTTTGAGGCTAAGTGAGTGTAAGGAAAGTGTAGCTCATCACTTGAAGCTAGCTTGCTTGGTTGAAGAGCTAAGGATAGATCTTAGTAGATATATGTTGCTTTTAATATATGTATGGTATTTCATACAAAGAGAATGGCTCTACTAATGTCCATTGGTGTGTATAATATTAGGGTTACATTTGGGTGCATATAACATTGATATGTATGCATATAGTTATTACTTGAAGTTAAAGTAACTAAAATTTTACGTCTTGGCTTGTTTTGAATTGTATTTTCATTAATTGCTGCGGCACTACTTTCAATGTTATTTTAATTTATTGTCATTGCATGGTCAGGACAATGCATGCATACTTTCTATAGAGGGTAGGCTAAGTAACTAGTTGCATGTAATGATTTAAGATACTTCACGAGTAATAACTAGCTAATTGTAACCAAATGGGATCATAGTTCCCTAAGAACCTACCAGTGAAAGTAAACTCAAGGCCCTGGGACCCTGTTCCACCACACTTAAGCTTGATTTGTAAATTAAAATTCTTATAAGAGATTACTTATGTGAGTATTTCAATATTTTACCTATTTAGAGAAGGATTGCAACCATTTTTTGTGAAGAATTCATATTTGATATTAGGAACATATGTGTGGCTAGAGATATTTTTAAATGGTCTGCCATCAAGTGGACTTTATTCAAGTAGATTTTCCTTATAATCAATAAAGTTCAATGAATTTTTGTTCTTCTAGCTAACTTTATCTTATGCATGTTGGGACAAGTTTCAATTTTAAAGATGTCCATTCATATGGATGTTGTACTAAAATATATACATTTGTAGATGATTTTGACTAAATGATATTTCCTTGAAGGATTAACCTCTTAGTCAATTAATTTCGAGGGTTGAAGCTTCATGCTTCCAACTATAAGTCATGTTTAGCACATGATGGAATTACTTAGCCTTTTTTTTTTGTTGCCTTTAGAAATTGGATTTTGATTTCATTGAAATATACAAGTGGGTGTTTGGATGTGAAAAATTTTATCATTTTTTTTCTAAATTTTCTTTGATAAAAGTTTGAGTATGTAACTTATTTTAAAGAAGTGGAAAACCTTGTTTTCTAAACTTTAGAAAATTCATGTTATAAAATAGAAAACCTTGTTTTAAATGTTTTCCATTTTAGCATGTTGATGGGTAAAAGATTAAAGTGTATATATAGTGTGCAATGAACCTAAAATTTTAAACCCTCCAAAACTAAATCACAAGCGCACGATCATCGCTTGTAGTGTGGTAAGTAAAGGATGATCCCATGATGACAAGATGTTATACTAAGGCTATTACTGGTTCTTAAGTATATAAATGGAAGTATGCATCATATAAGAAGAAAGAGCAAGTAAGGCAAGTAGGTACAAAGTGTAAGTAGCAAGCAAGAACCAAGAATAAGGACCTAAGCGACTTCCAAACTGAGACTAAAGCCTCTAATTAGCACAAGGGGCAACAATAAGTCAAATACAAGACAAACAATGGATTAAAGCAACCTCATAGGATAAAGGGCATTGTTTCATGAATGGTATCACTTATTATATGTTCATAACACCCTAGGGTGATGGTTCCCATGCGTACTCTTCTAGCCATCTCTAGCCTAAGAGATTCTCCTAGCAAGTGACCATGGACATTCTCATGCCTCATGCATCAAATGCTAGTGCCTTAAGCATCAACCTCTTCCACCAAGGTGGTTCCTTGGGTTTTCTCAACCTCAAGCAAACCAACTTAATCCATCCCAATGGCTATAGCTTATGGAAATCTCTCTTGAACATTTCCAATGAACACCTGGCGTATGTTTGTGGTACTAAAATAAACATATTAAGAGGATTAAGCACAAAAATGGACACTAGATATATTGTAGACATGATTACAAGCAAGATTCAACCATTCAATTCACAAATCTCCTAAACCCTAAGTGATTTGAGTGACTATTCACTCATGAGCAAAAATAAAATCAACAAAGATAGAAATGGAAGAGTAAACACGGTAATAGAATGGAGAAATGGAAGGAAATTGAACTAAGGATAGAAATCATCATGAAACAAATAAATTTGCTCCACTTGAGGCCTGAAGGTGAGACCTTTATGTCTCCAAGCTTCAAAGTGTGATTGAATAAATACAGGAAGAGATTGCATATTAAAGTTGCTTATGACTCTGGTAAAAGGATGAAATGGATGTATTCAAACATACTACCAATGTAGACCAAGAAATTGATGTGGTCTAAATTGCTAAAAGATTGAAATTGAAAGACAAGAATTGATTTTTCAGCAAAATTATACTAAAGGAAAAAAAATAAAAATCTAAGGTTTTTTACAGTAACAGGAGGATGGTAACGGGAAGAGCGAGCAAAATCTAGTTTAGTGAAGACGACCAAACCTCAATTAAAATTGAAAAAGCTCATAGTTCTAACTGGAACCAATATTCTTTCTATCTAGTTTAAACCGAATAGTGATTACGCATAAGTCACATTTATAGGGTTCTTAATGTGTTGAAAAGGACATTTACTTCATTGCTTGATGCTAAGGCATCCTGTAGGGTTTCGGGAGTCAAACCAGCATAGTGGAATATAACCAAAACCCTCCAAGATCTAAGTGAAACGGGTAAACCAGATGTTCACAAATTTTCATACCTAGTTTCGGTTGAGATCTTTCACCCAATTGTTGAGTCGAATCACAAAACCTGAACAGTTGATGTGTTCGAGCTCTCTATGGTATCTACACGAGCCTCTACCACATCCCGGTAGATTCGTTTCTTTTGCGCTTGTAGTGTTAACTTGCGTCCTCCAAGGAATTGCAAAAGAAGAATAAGAGAAGAGTGCGACTGTAACTTTTGGGAGGCTAGGGCAAAAGCTACAAATTTTCCACTATAAGATGTATTTATAGTGAGACTCAATTTCCAGGTTTAATGGATTTCAAAGCCCTAATCCAATTATGTTTTAATTTTGAATTTAATAATGACTCAACTTTAAGGCCAATTATTAACACGAAATTATCATGAAACTATAACCCAAATAAATTAGCTCATGCACTCAAATAATTCAAATAGACTTTAAATGTGCGACCCAATAGGCTCTTACCACATTAACAATGATCATAAATCATATTTATAATTATAAGCAATGAGCGGTGTCTAGCAACACATCATTGCTATCCAAGTGACAAAATTGTCGGTGATTTGACTAAACATTTATAATCATTATCCATATATGTCATTGTCCCTTTATCCAATATATCAAAACTAAGCATGAAACATGTAGTGTGTCACTCTCGTATAGCTCAATCTTTGGTTTCTTGATTACTGAGTAGACTAACTTAAACTAATGACATTAATATTGTATATCAACTCATCCGAGCATGGCCGTGTATTTTCTTAGTCTTATTCTATTAAGGGGCCCGAACATATCAGTCCTGTTACATAGAAGGGACAAATCTCATTTTGATCATACAAAACCTCCACATGATATGTAATATACCTGATGACCTCCTTCAGGTTCACTCAGTTACGAGCAATAAAGGGAAGTATCAAAATATATGACTCATATGTAGGGAACCTTAATGATCTCAGGTCAAATGACTACTTATACCATGATCACTGTGAGAATCACTTATGACACTCATGTAACAATCTATGTAACGTTTTCATGGTGAGTCAATCCAGTACATAAGTTCTCTAACTTGTACTCATATGTTGACTACATATCTTATATTAGTTTCCATATATATTAGTCGTCATGTATTATTATAACCTGCTACATGATAATACTAGACCAGGAACATTTAAGATTATCATTATTCTAGGGTTATAATTATGTTTATTACATTACACAGAAACAAAGCAACAAACATAATTACTAAATTAATGCCTTAATAAAATGTCATGACTCAATGTGCAAAAATTACAATTATCTCATGAGTTGCTTTTGGACACAACACTAACACATCCAACATATAACCAATTAGTAATAAGATGAGAGACCTCATCACTTTATAAAATCTTCAATAATCTATTTTCTTGGCCATGTGAGATTTCCCCGTTTAATACTCCTCATGAGTAGGTTGGTTCAGCTTTATAGTGTGAGTTATTTTTAACAATGACTAAATTGGACACAGATTTCAGGCTATCTGTATCCAACCAAAAGTAAGCAACGTTAAACCCTATAAAATGTTTTTTATGTGTTTTTCCTTCATATGATTACATCAAGCGATGCTGTAGCATTATAGCTGCAAATGATATCACCCCTGTAATGGTAATCACCTGTATAAATATGACTACTAAAATAGTAGCCAGCCATCTTTTTATCTCTAATAACAGGTAGTGTGAATTCTTTGCCCTTCTATTTTAATTTTCATTTTTTTTTTCTGGTTTGTTCTATTTCAGTGTTTATCTTCCATTATTTATTCCTTGCGTGCCTTACTGTTTCCCCATTTGTGCTTCCATCTTGCTTATGCAATCTTACATTTGTATGCTTTGTTCTGTAACTTAAATGTACTTCTAATTTATCATCCCTTATCCTAAATCCATAGCTAAATGGCTAGAGGGACATGGAGGAGGGGGTGGCTAAAGGGCTAGAGGGATATGGGGGAAGTCAGGGGTTTGAACCATGATCTTTCCATTCTCCCATATAATGCCCTAATCTTGTTTAGATATCTTTCGGGTCTAAAACAAAAACCGGCATTGCCCCATTTCCTTAGATATAAGTACCCCCTAAGTCTTAACCCTTACACATTAGATTGATGCTTCTAATTACCAAAATTATCCCTTATCTATCAAGCTTCAGTCGCTGTCCCTGTTCTTCTAATATTGTCAACATATAAGTTTGCTCCGTAGACTTCAGTTTTGAAAAATACGTCAAGTGTAGTTTGCAGTGAACTGGTCTGGAAGGAGACCTAGTTTTGGTTCGTCATTGCTTTTCGTATTACCCCTTTTTTAACTCACTTAATCAGTAATCTTGGGGTTCAAGCAACTGTTTTCTTAGTTAACCCTCCCAAGTCACGCACCGAGCATCTAATTGTGACAGTACCATTTGCCGCTCATGCTTCAAGTCCACGCTGCATATTTTATTCCTAACATGTTACAAGACACCTATAGAAAATTTACCTCACCTTGCAAAGCGTTCTGTCTTCGAAGTTCTGAGCCTTTGCAAAGGGGAAGAGAATGGCCTGGCAGCTCTAGCCCTCGATTAATTCCAGACCAAAAGCATGCCATACTCATTCATCTGCTCGGTTATAACAATCACATTCAAGTAGAAATTCACGTTGTGTTCTACTGACCTTGCGCAATGTGCGACCAGTGTTTGTTAGTGCCTACAACAGAACAACTTGGAGCTAGATGAAACAAATCTTCAAGCACAGAAACACGGACAAGCTCAATCTGGCACATACAAGCAATTGCAAGAGTTCTATATAAGAATGACCACACAATCTGTCCTGAAACTCTAAGAATGTCTGCTAATCTACATGTGAAGGGCTCGATATATCTAGCCTGACACAAGTATTGCCACAAATGCAGAAGTATTTAACTTATAGACAGTTAAAGAATGCTGATTCCAATCAAACAAACAATACCAACTCAACTAGAGTCACTATAATAGGAACTTGCCTCTGATGATTATCAAATCCGGGGCACCGTGACCTCCAAAGCTTCCGGCATCTTTAATCTGAAGCATCAAAACTCAAAACACAGTTGCTTCCTATTGGACATTAGTGTCTGATGTTGGGCAGAGAGCATTTAGAAGCACATGGCCTAACATCAGATCCACGAAATACTGGTGCCCAATCTCACCATCCCTCCACTTCATCTTCAATGGAGCCCTACCATAATGCACCCCATCATTACACCTGTTATCAAAATGCCATGGATAAGTCATATCGAAGTTGTCTATCACACCAGTGAGCAGCCCTGCTTGCCTAAATTTATCTATTGCCACTCCGTTAAAGGCCTCCATCTTGTTGGGATTAAATGCAAGGGAACGTGCATATCCACCAGTGGCAACTGTTGTACGGTAGAAAATTTGTGGCACTGGGAGCCCTCTCTGCTGCACTGAATCCATAACTTCTTTCCAAAACGATGCTGCATAATCTGCCCCTGCTATAAAGGATCTTAGGTTATGCCAGTGAACACCATCATGCAAGCCAGAGTTCATGATGATAGTGTCCGGGACAGTCTCCTCTGAGAAGTACATCTTCAACAAATTCCTAAATCCTTCATCTTTCAAAGAATCCAAACCTAGATAGTTCCCAGTTTCATTCCAGTGACCATTGAAGATGCTTGTGATGCGAACCGATTGAGAAGAGTCCTTTGTGTTTGTAAAATTCATATCAAACCTCCTAGGCACTGCATGTACTTCAGGCAGATCTAACATAAAATTGAGCATATTCCTAATCGTGTCAACATGATTTGAGTCACCCCAGAAGAATATCCACCTATTCTTCAAGCAATCCCAAGCAGAACCGGCTGAAAACAACCTAAATGAACAATGACTAGAGTACACCCAACCATTACTCTCTAGCTGTCCTAAAGAACCATTGCACCAACCATTTTGGCAAGGAAAATCAGGAGCTAGGCATCTGTATCTACCGTCATTGCTGATCTCACAATCATCATTTTTGACATGTCTAGTCCACCTACCAGACCAAACGTCTCTCCCAAAATCCGATTTTTTACAAATCTGCAGCTTTGGAAGCAGAACATTACTCCTATAGAACCTGACCCTTACACTAATCAACCTCCTATCATAAACAAACCTTGTAGGAGAAAACTTAAGACCCTCAAAATGTCTAAACAGCAAAATCACAGTGAGATTGTAATCTCCAGCAAAGTCAGGATGAACCTGTAATATAATGGAGTAAGAACCATTACCGAAATCTTTCACCAGAGGCCGATATTTCCACCACTCCCCTGAAAGATCAGCCTCAAAATAATCACCACCGAGGCAGCGAACATTCCCAATCTCATCAACAGCTTGGAATCCGAATTGGTGGATTTCACCAGCAGATAACTCCACCACATTCTTCCCATCCAAAGGAGGAATCTTGATTCCAGCAGTTTTAGAATCCTTGCACGCCGCTCCTCCCGGAGCCATCCATCTCTCAAACAAATTGGCCGAGAAGTTAGGCTCCAACTCAGCTGAAACCCAACTAACCTCAAACTTATACAACTGGGTAATCCTGTTCTGTTTCCGGCTCGAAGTGTGGGAGGAATCCGGAGGAAGAGCCGGAAGTGAGACCGTTTTCAAGGTATTATTCAGGAGATTCTGACCAAAATCAGACTTATCTGACCGCGTGATCTTGCTCTGGTTCTGGCCCTCGGAATTTGGAGCAAGACTCGGAAACGAGATCGTTCTGAAAGTATGATTCAGAGAATTCTGATGGGTCTGGTCGATACCAGTAATAGAATTAACCCTCATGATTGTGAACTGCTGCTTGAACCGCCATGATTGAACCAGGTTCTTGATGCTGCAGCCGTCGATGCTCCAAACCACCACCATTCCCACAAAGACCAGAGTTGTCAAAACCCCAAATCGCCACCACGGGCTCGAACGAAGGAACAACTGGCTCGAAGATGGAGACAAGTTTACTCCTTTCTCCGGCATCTGAAAATTCCAGAATCAGAAAACGAACTCAATCACAAAGCTCTTTTAGCTTTCAACGACAGAACCAGTTCCAATGAAGCTTTAGAAGCTTTATAAAAAGCGCATTTATTTCCTCTACAAAGGTAGCAATACAACTACTTCTTGGAGTAGAATTCCAGTAGGAAAAAAAAGGGGAAACTTACTGGGATTTACTTCAAACTTATACAAGAACTTGTCTTTCTCTCAGGGCATTGCCTAGTATTAGTAATTCTTCTTCTATTCCCACCTGAGAATCAATTTCCGTTGTTCGAGCCGATTTGGAGTTTTAAAATTAAAGGGAAAGTTTGTGTTTTTATTGTTTTGTTGCTGTGTTCTGTTTTGTCGGGCACTAATTACGGTGGTCTTGCCACCTATCTGAATTTTGGTTTGGAGAGGGATGGCGGGGAAGTGGGACACCCCAACCCAAAGAGGAGCGGCAGATGATATCATTACAATAATACCCTGGTTTTAATGGTTATTGGAATTAGTGTCGGTGGGAGTGATGAGGGTGAAAGAGTCATTTTAGTTGGACGGTCGAAGTAATTGCCGGGCGACGATATGTTTGAGAGCCGGTTCAAATTGAACCGTTCAATTGCTCAAACCGGCGGCGGAATGAGAATTTTCTTTAATATTTAAAAATATTAATTTTCTTTTTTCTTAAAACATTCTAATTTTTGTGGTCTTAAATTATTTCACGAATGAAAAGATAAATACACCTTTTTTTCCCCCATAATAGTCCAGTAAGATTGACCGGATCCTTGTAGAGAAAACGAAAAAAATCCATTAACTATTTTCCACATCATATTTTTACTTTTTCTTTCAACTTAAGATCACATTTTGTAAGAGAAAATTTGGGAAAAGTCTCAAAATTATCATCAATGTTCAGGAGCAGGCTCATATCTGTCACTATAGTTTTTTTTTTTTCTAATCTCCCACCAATATTTTAAAATTTGCTCAAATTAACTATTAATTGTTAAAAGTTGCAAGTTTTGTAATTTCAAGATAATAATGTAACGTTTAAAAATTTTAAAAAACTTTAAGTAATTTATCATTTTTTCTTTAATGACACAGTTTGACAAGGTGGTAGATGTGGTGTGGGTGTCAGAGGCAGCGGTTGTTGGAGGCAGCAGATGTCAGAGGTGGCAAAGGGTTGGAGCAGTGGGTGTGGCACGGGTGTTAGATTCTTTTAAAGAAAAATGGTAAATTACTTAACATTTCATTGCCATCATGAAATTACAAAAATTGTAACTTTTAAAGGTCAGTGGCCAATTTGAGCCCATTTTGAAACATTAATGGAAGATTGGGGAAAAAAAACATTTTTTTACAATTGCCTCTTAAACTTTCATTGATATTACACTTGCCCCTCGATGTTTGAAAACCTACACTTATCCTCTATCTGTTTAACGCTATTAGTCAACCGTTTGTCAAAATTACATTCAACCACCTTGCATTTAATCTAGTTTACAATTATACAAAAAAACTTTTGAAATCTACAATTTTTCAAGAGTGTCTTTCCCCTTCTCATCTCTTTACTTCTATTCTTCACTACAGTCACTTTAATACCATCCATCTCCACCGCCTCCTCACCTCTTTATTTGACTTCACCTTCTTGCTCTACTACCTCCCTCCTCGACCTCTTTCCTAAAATCACTTGCCCTCCTCACCTAGACCTATTCAGACTTACCCGAATCCACCTCACATGTCCTTTCATGAATTGATACAAATTGAAGGAGAGAAGAAGAAGGCCAATGCTTCAATACCTCCAGCCGCTTCAATTGATTTTTTTTATGTAGAACTATATCATTTAAATATCTAATTAATAATCACTTGAGTACTGTTTTTAGAAAATAACTTTTTTGTAGCTAACTAAGAAAAAGAAAAATCAAGAAAAAATACCAAGATTTTCCAAAATCATGTTAAAAAAAACTTTTTCAGCCCTTTTAAATACAAAGTTTCAATTGATATTATTTAAGTTGAGTAAATAATCTCTATATATAAAAAATTGCTAATAATTCATTTGTTAGGATCATTGTCAAACATGTAGCAATGTTGCTTTACCCGGTATTTTCAAAATAAATTGTTTTTCAACATTTCTCATTTTAATTTTGTCTTTTTATTTTATTTTAAATTTACTACATGAGGAACTAGCTTTTGAGACAAATTTAATGGAACAAACAGCACACTTGTCTCCAATACCTATATTCAAAATTTGAGGCAAAAAATTAGAAACATATATTATATTTGTTAGTAATTAATATACGTTGGAGATAGATAAAATCAATCAAATAAAGTATTTGACTCCATAAAATTTATTCAAAACTGTAGGCAAATAATTGGAATCAAATATTATATTTTTAATAATTAGAATATGATTGGACAAATAAAAAATTAAATAAAAAATTTATCTCTAATAATTGAATTCAAATAATTATAAGCTCATATAGTATTTTCCACTAATATAGGCAAGCTATTTTACGAACTTCTAGAAAATTTGATGAACTTTATAATTTAGGTAAATGGCATCCATTATCCTTGAAGTAAGACTCATGTCGTGGATTCATCCTGAAACTAAAAAATGTTATACCGTTCGTCCTCTAACTATAAAAATGTTATACTATTCATCCTACCGTCAAATTTCTCGTTAAAATGGATGAAAAAAAATATGAAAAACAAGTTCTAACCTTCGAAAAACTTTCCATTTGTCTTAGAAACCTCAAAATTTTTACATCTCACAATCAAACCACCTTCTCCATTGTAAATGAATGAATCTATAAATAGATAGTATTTCATCTAGCCATTATTTACCTGCATTCCAATAGCTCTCTAATGTCGATTGAACCACATTACAGTTTTCATATCTAAACTATGTTTATGTAACACGTCTCTCTCCCTTATCCCTTCTCTCTAATCCCACTGCTACTTGCATTTCCGGTTAGAAGAATCTCAAGATGCTAGAGCATTCCAGTGTCGTTAACCAAATGCTTCAGACACAAAAACTCCTCAGTGTATTCCTTCTCTACCTTCCAATTGATGTCATGCAAGAACACATGAGTTACACCTGATCATTTTCGGTTCATCGCCATTACTGCTATTAAGAATATCACCCCCATCCCCCCTAGCGCCTTCGTGAAGTGCCCCTTTAGTGCGTCGATCATGATCACGTCTCATTCCTTTCACAGACCTTGTCTAAAAGGTTCTTCAATGCCAACTTGCATTGGTCATTTCTTCGGAAGAATGTTTTCAATGGCAAACACTCTGGTTCTAACCGATAACACTAGAGAAGCTCATCCGCTTGAGAAAGCTTTATACGATATCGGGCAGCTGTGCATGGAAAGTAGGCCAAGGTCGTGGAGAAGCGAGTTGTCCTAATTGGGATCTTCCTCGAAGAAGAGGGTTGCACTGCCTGGGTCATTAGGGAGTCATGACCAAGGCCAAAGATGAGCAAGTTGTAAGGGGTGAGCTTCTGGAGAACATCCGAGGAGATGGAGATCTCCTCCAAGTTCTGCTGGGGAACAACTATGGAGGTTGCGTAATGGACAATGGCATGGAGCTAAAGTAGCATGGCGGGGTATTGACGGCTACAGAATGAGCATATGAAAAGGCAATTGGCAATGCCGAGGAAGGCTAATATGAGTAAACCACCACCGATGAGACAGATGATTATCACCGTGATGAAGTATGTGTTTTGGGCATTGAACTGGTGACCCATTTCTATGTTTTGGTGGGAAAAAGAAGAAAATGGTTGAAGGAAAACTATGGGTTTGGGTTAAATGGTTAAAAGAAATCAGATAAGGTAGTTTGATTGCAATATGTAAAAGTTTTGAGATTTTTAAGGCAAATAGACAGTTTTTTTGGGTTAAAACTTGTTTTGCATGTTTTTTCTGTCTATTTCAATGAAAAATTTAATGGCATGTTAAATATTATAACATTTTCATAGTTAGATGATGAATAGTATAATATTGTTTAGTTGTAGGATGAATTTGCAATATGCGCCTTAGTTCAAGGATGATGGTTACCATTTGCCCTTTTAATTTTTTATGTTGATATCATTATTACACGTTTGTTTTATTACTTTTATATATAAATAGATCTCTTTTCTAGTAAGACTTACATAGATGACTTATATAGCTCTTAGTCAATAAGCAAATTCATATCTTTGAGACTAAAAAACTTGGCAGAAATAACATAAATTTCACAATGCTTGAGGAAGGTAGAGTTAAGCTCAACCAAGGCTAACACTTGGGCTTCATCTTTGCATTTCCAGGTGGCATTGGCTGTTGTATTGTCATCCTCCATGGCATCATCGTAAGAATCGAAGTTGAACTCATTGTTGGCAGCAAAAAACTGGGAGGCAGCATAACTGTTGGAATCTCAACATGTCTAGAGGGCCTGAGTCAGTGGCCTTGGTCTAGGCAAGTCTCAATGTAGCAATTGCAAAGTCACCATCGATGGCTTGAGGAGTGCTAGTGAAAGGGTTGAAGAGAGGGTATTGAAGTACAAGGAGAAGTCGCATAAGGAGATGAAGAGGGGCAAAGATGGATGGTTCGAAGTAGAGGCAGAGGAGAATCGAAATGGACAAACGAGGAAAGGAAGGGCAATCTTGGAAAATTGTAGATTTCTAATTTTTTGGGTATAATTATAAACTAAACTAAATTTAAGGTGGTTGGTTACAATTTTGATTGGCGGCGTTAAAAAAACAAGGGGCAAGTGTAATATCACCTACAGTTTAAAAGGATAACTACAAAAAAACCCAAAAAAACTATAGTGATAAACATGAGCCTACACCTAGACATCAGTTGCAAATTTGACACTTTTTCCAAGAAAATTTATTAGGCCAAAATATAAGATAACCCCTCAAACTTGGTTGAGCAAGTGATTTACACGCCTGAACTTTGACTTAACTCAAATTAGCCCAAAAAAAGGGGCATTCAACTGATTTAATGGCACATGCACATCACATGACCTACTCAAGAATGATGCCGTCAGTTTCCAGTTAACGAAGCAAGGAGGGATATAAGGAGAAGGTTATAGTAAGTTGCAAGATTGTGAAATTTGAGATTTTTGTTAAGAGGAAACCTTAAATTGAGAAGAAAAGGTCAACGATTGAGGGAGCTGAGAGGGTTGAGTATTTTAATTAGGGAATATTCTCGTTGTTAATGTTGTCTCCATTGTGGTTTCATGAAGAAGTTGTAATTTGCAAGTACGGTCGTAAGGCTCCAATGGGGACAACAAGATGCGAAAGAGACAACATGAGTCAAAGATTCTTTTTATGTTGATTTAATGAGGTATGCATGCTAATTTGGGTTTGTGTTTCTATCCCCAAAATGCCCTTGGTCATGGTGGTTTCTTGATGGCTAATTAATATAGTTAACTAATATGAGTATTAGTTTAAGCTTTTCATTATATCACCTAAACAGGAATGTTATGTAGGTGAAATATTTTTACTTAATACTTCCTGTATTTGTATTAAGTTCTTCATCATTGATGTTTGCACAGTAGCCCAAGAAAAAAATGGGATAATTAAATTATACTTGCTAGTAGCTATCTTTTACTTCTTTTTTTATGCAATCACAATAAAAAAAAAAAAAGCCAACAGAACTCAATAATACCAAAACATGGCAAGTCAATAGTACCCAAATTTTTATGGTGACTTTTGTAGCAGATTTTCCATGTACAATACTAGAATATTGTATTTGTTTTCCTATTGGTGGGCTTTCTATTAAATTAACTGGAAAATATATAAGCTTCTTTAGATTAGTGAAGCTACTAAGGAAAATAGTGGTGAAATAATAGTTTCTGTGTAGTAACCAAAGATCTTACAATTATGGGATGGTTTCTATACTTAACCTCCATGTTCTTTCTTTCCACTGTAGTTATTGCTTTTAGGAGTTTTTTTTGCTACTAATTATTGACACACAATACTCATACCACCTTTCTTTGTTGACTAATGCACATAGTTTTATGTTGATTTGTGTACCACATCAGGTTACATAACTCATTACCATGAGCATATTGGTCATTGGTGCAAAAATTTGGTTTTTTGTGAAGGTTAGCTAATATGGTTAACTAATATGAGTATTAGTTTGAGCTTTTCATTGAATTGCCACAAAACCTTCAGAAAAGCTTAGATGAATTCTTTTTAATTATATATCTAGCAATCTTTATCACTTTCCCTTAAGTCATGATTGCATGATTTTGGTCATTAAATGTTGTAAATATTGTTATGCTTTGAAATGTTATGTGTGTGCTTGTTTGTTCGCAGTGCTAGACCAAACAAAGGGCGGGGGTGTTGCTCCCCCTCCCCCCAAGAATTTTGAAAATCCTTAGATATGAGGTATTAAATTGGTCAATTTGGGAGAAATTAAGGCCTAAATATGCACTCTTGCCTTTCCCCCTGGAAATGGTGGAAGAATAGAAAGATGGAGGACAGTGAGGCATGCACTAAAAACTCTAGGGGTTGAATGTGTAATTCTCTCTTCTAAGTAGCTATTCTAAATGTGTAATTCTCTCTTCTAAGTAGCTATTATAACATAAAGAAACGATGTCATTTCTTAAGTACCTCTCTCAAATTCTCAATCTCTCTACTGGTAAACCATAATTCCCAAATCCATAAACCTGTTCTATGAGAAGACAATGACCTTACTACTGTCCTGCTATCCCAACCCCTTCTCTTTAGTCCTCTGCCTACCATCTTTATCTTTTCCATCCTCGATAACTCGTCTGTTCTAAATGATCTTGTCTTTCACCTCACCCAGTCATTCTTTCACTGTACTACCATCATCGTTATTTACATATCATTGGCACGTACTCTAACATCCATCATCCTTTCTACTTTTGACTACATGACTCTATCCGGACTCTAGTGCAACATCAATTCGCCTTGGTAAGCATCTAAGTGATTCAGTTTTGTTTGTCTAATTGACTAACTGTCTTTGATTTTTTTCCTACCATGTTTAATTGTCTAATTGTCTCCTCGGTTATTGACTTATTGTCTAATTATCTAAGTGTCTAAGTAATATTGATATTGTATTGGCTCTGAAATCTAAATATTGGTGAATTGATAGAAGAGGAACCAGGTGCTCTATAATGAAGGACAGAATTCTGTAGAAGATTTATGGGAGAGATTCAAGCTTTGGCATACTTATGAATAGTGAATAATTATCGTAAGCTAAATTTTAGTTGGGTAGAATGGTTGAGCAATCTTAGTATAGCTATTAAAAATTAGAAATAGTAGAATTTTGAGAAATTTTATTTAATTGTGATTCCTAGAAAACAAACATTCATGAAAATTTTGTTCCGCTTTCACCCCTTGAGCGAAAAATCCCGATTCCACCACTATTTGTTTGCAGACAAGTGAGGACAACAAATTTTTTGATGAATTGATGATAAGTTTTTTGAATAAGAAAAAGCAGTTGGATGAGGAAGTTCGTCCATTAAAAGTTTAGGTGATGCTTCTATGTTTGACAAAGGAACAAGCAGTAGAGAATACAACTTGCAGGTTGTTAGTAGAGCAACTAATAAATATGGACAATAAAGTGGTAGAATTGAGAGTATATATCATGTGTCTGTGTCGCATATATGCTGTTTGTATCTTCCTAGCATTTATCTATTGGTTGTTATTTGGGAGTTGAGGGTAAGTGGTGTAGCTATGACCATCTTTTGTTGTTTAAAGAAAGTAATAATTTGAATGAAAGCTATGACATTCACAATTTACTCATTCTACAAGGATTAAGGAACTTTCATTGATGTAACTATGAATGTTGTGAAGCATTATGAATGAAAATTATGTTATGTTTGTTCAAAATTTAACATTTTCAAAAGAGCGCAATCATTGTCTACTAATATAAAAGCATCTAGTTTATAAACATCATTAACTTAACTACACACTCTACCTTAATTAAAACTTCCCACTAACTTCTCTTCAATAAACACTATGTAGGTGATAGTCGAAGGGCTATTTCCCTTGGAGAACTCCCAAGTCGGTCTGATGAGCACCACCCTCGATCGGCAAAAATGACCAACCTCGGGAAAAGGGGGCCGTCACCATTCTCGAAGAATGCTTAGCACCGACCTTGGGGGACACTCACACCACCCTCGGGAAGGTGACATGACCAACTTCAGGGAAGGGTTTCTTTCACCCCCTCGGATTTTATAAACCCACTGACCTCGAAAAAGTGGATCCCCCATCCTCGGCAGAGGAAAACATCTTCCGAAAGTGATCTTCCCCTCCGAAGGGCCTTTCCTGATAGCTCTCGGTGATAATCTTTAGTCGAAATGGTCTCCTATTCTGAAGGGGTCTCATACCTCAAATGAGTCTCGTTCTCCAAAGAGATCTTGCAGAAATACGACAAAAATGGTTAAGAAGCCTCTGACAAAGAGACCTCGCACACGTCCCTGCCCTCTGGCCGGAATAGCTTACGGCCAGCTGAAGATACCTATCTCCAAAGGTACGAATCAAATCTGACTGAACACGTGTCACGATCTGAACAAACTGTGTCAAACGGCCTCCTCCTTCCACCCTCCTATAAATACTTAGGAAGGACTTTGGTAAGCACAGGACAGAGAACTCTGGCTATTCTCTCACTATCTGCTCTTTACTACTCTTACTCTCACAAATATTGACTTGGGCGTCGGAGGCTCCTCCCCCGGAAACACATTCTAGGGAGTCTCTAACCCCTGTTCTTCAAAGTCTTGCAGACACTTTTCTACCAAAAGTCTCTCATTCAGGCACCTCCACATCGAAAGTCTCTCTCTCAGGCCAGTATGTCATACAACAAGGATGCCGCTGGGCATCATTTACTGCCATCTGTGGGAACTCGCTCCCAGGTCGCTGTCATTGAGACCCGATATTCTAAGAACAAGGGACTCCCGAGGTCCCTGTCCGTGCCAGAAACTCAAATGGAGACTGAACAACCTGTGGTAGAGACTTCTTTGCCTGAGGATGAACGTCCTTTAATGGTCATGATGAGCTTTCTGCAGGACATTTTGTGCTCTGTTGTGGCTAAAATAACCTAACAGCTCAACCAAAGGTGGTCACAACCACCTCCCGGGGGATGGGCGCCTTCTCTTAGCACCCGGCAAGAGAGGAGCCCAAAGTTACCTCGCCGGAGCTCCAGAAGTGGGGGCTCTCATGATGAGTCTTCAATAGAGAACATACCCTCCAGAGGACGTTGTTGGGAGAAACGATGTCAAAAGAACCCAAGACTTCCTGTCGGTGAAGTCCATTCCCGCACGAAATGTCCTAGTCCCCCCGCCGATAAAATTACTCTCCGAAAAGGAAACATTGCTCTCCATTGCCGGAGACCACCAGACAGTGAGTGGAAGACAGTGCTACCACCCTAACAGAGAAAATCCTAGAGAGGTTGGAAAAATTAGAAAGATAGATCTCCTAGAAGCCTGTTTGGTCGAGGTTGTCGGAGACATTCACCGGAGAAGAGTCACCCTTCATACGTGTAGTGGTAGAGGCACCTATGCTGAATGACTTCCAAGTACCGTGCTTGGAAACATATGATGGACGTAGTGACCCCCAAGCTCACTTGACGAAGTATAGGCGCAGTATGGTGTTGCATGGGGCTGATGATGCCACCCTCTGCAAATGCTTCGAAGTCACCCTTTCAGGGCCTGCAACTGTGTGGTATAACTCCTTGGCTCCAAGAACCATAATGTGATTCCAGGAGTTATTTGCCGCATTCACCCAGCAGTTCATCGGAAGTAGACCGATGGTGAAGATGCCCGTCCAAATGTTTGACATAGCCCAAAAGAATGGGGAGACCATTTGGGACTATGTTGAGAGGCTCAACTGAGAAGCTCTGACTGTGCCCGACTTCCGCCCCAAAATCCGCATCCTTGTCATGATCAAGGGACTTTAGAGAGATTCACAACTCTTCTATTAATTCTCCAAAGATCCCCCTAACACCCTTGGTAAGTTTTACCGACAGGCAAAACAGCACATGACGGCAGAAAAACTGATGATGGGAGGGCCAAAGTCTGATCACTATCATCCTAAGGGTCGAGGTCACCAACCTCGGTACCCAACCGAAGGCGGAGGCAGACCTTGGAAGGAAATGGGGAAGAAACAGATGTCATTCACGCCCTTGAACACTATAAGGACAAACATACTCATGGCCATAGAAAGACAAGGAACCGCTATCCAGTGCCCGAAGGCCATGACCTCGAAAAACAAAAAGAACATGAAAAAGTTCTGTCAGTTCCACCGAGACCATGGGCACAACACCGAGGACTGCTTCCAGCTGAAAAAGTACATCGAATCTTTGATCTAGCAAGGGCAACTTCGGTGCTACCTACAGATGTCGTCCCAAAAAAGAGGAAGGGAAAAAAGTAGAAAGGGGGAAGATGAGGACTACGATTTTGACCGACATTGGAACCGAAGTCCCAGAAAGCATCCACCACCTCCGACGGGAGTAATCCAGACAATCACTACTGGGATACCCTTAGCCAAGAGAAAAAGGAAAGTCAGGGAAATCTCGATGAAGGAGTTCGGAAACCCCGCGAACAAGCTTGTTCGGAAAGATTGGTCTACTGTGAAGTTCCCTCATGATGACTCCCTCCTAATCATGGAAAGGATAGGGAGTTGGGACGTTAAAAGAGTGCTTATTAATGATGGCTCCAACGCCGACGTTCTGTTCTCCCACCTATTGCCGAACTTGGGTATCTTCAATGGTGATCTCAAACCGTTACTTCCCTTACGTTCGGTGTAGGTCCCTCCGAACTCCCTGTGCTCGGGTGGATTGACCTACCCTTGATGTTAAGGGGAACTTCGGTCCAGGACAAGAAAGAACTCTTTGGCTCCACAATGACAAGGTTCATTGTCATAAATGTCCCTTCTTCATACAATGCCATCCTCGGAAGGTAGACACAAGGAGATATTTATTGATCAAGCTGAGGTAAGAAGAATCTTCGTAAAGGCAAGACAAAGCCCAATGAAAATTCATGCACAGACTTCGGAAGAGAAGAGCATACTCACTGAAGAGACAATAGGAGGAGAAAAAAGTGACTTCAAGAAAATAAAAATAGAGGATGTAGAACTTGTCCCGAGTCAAAGTACCCGAGTGGGCAAAAAATTGGCAGAAGGTGACAAGGAAAAGCTTGTATCTTTTCTGTTAATGAACAAAGATCTGTTTGCCTACTCTCTGAAGGACATGCCGGGGGTAGACCCTGGTATAATTCAACATAGTTTTTAAGTACGCTCAGAGGTAAAACCAGTTCAACAAAAAAAGCACAGCCTCTCGGTGTATAAGAACAACTTCATCATAACCAAAGTCCAACGGTTAATGGAGGCAAGCGTAATAAGATAAGTCAAGTACCCCGAATGGCTTAGCAATGTTGTTATTACCATAAAGGAAGGGAGTGATAAACTCTAAATGTGCATCGACTTTCGAAATGTAAATGATGCTTGTCCCAAGGATTCTTATCCTTTGCCACCTATAGATCAATTGGTGGACTCAGCGGCCAAATATGGTCTGTTTAGCTTCCTCGACGCCTTCAGTGGATACTAAAAAATTCGGATGGATCCCAAAAATGAGGAGAAAACCACCTTCATCATCGAAGTAGGGACCTACTACTACATCAGAATGCCGTTTGGCCTTAAAAATGTGGGAGCAACGTACCAAAGGCTAATGAACAAGGTATTTAACAACCAAATTGGGAGAAATATGGAAGTATATATCGACGATATGATAGTCAAGAACAAGCAGTCTGGTAGTCATATCGTAGACTTGGAGTAAACATTCCACCAACTTCAAAAATTTGGGATCCATCTTAACCCTGAAAAGTGTGTGTTCGGGGTAACGACTAGAAAGTTCCTCGGGTTCATGGTATCTGAGAGGGGTATCGATGCCAACCTAGAAAAGGTCAAGGCCCTGCTAAGATTCCGAACTCTCACAACCACCAAGAATGTGCAAAGGCTTACCAAGAGAATCACGGCCCTTAGTAGATTCATTTCCAGATACGGGGACTGGGGCCAACCATTTTTTAAAGTGCTTACCAGAGCAGCAAAAAATGAAGGTAACTTTGGTCCCGAGGAACACCCTTGGACCAAAGACTGCCAGAAAGCTTGGGAGAAACTTAAAAGCTACCTAACCTGTCTGCCGACACTTCGACAGCCTCGATAAGGAAAGCCCCTCATCCTCCATCTCGCTGTCACTAAAAAGGTAGTAAGCTCGGTGCTAGTAAAAGAAGAAGGAGAAAAGCAATGGCTAGTGTACTATGTGAACAAGTCCTTGCATGGTGTCGAAATTAGGTACCCTCTTCTGTTTGCCTTAGTACTAGCCAGTAAAAGGCTGCGACCTTACTTCCAAGGGCACCCTATTATTGTCTGAAGTAACCTACCTCTTCGGGATGTCATGAGGAAGGTACCATTCGGGAAGACTATCAAAGTGGTGCATTGAGCTCGGTGAGTACGACATCACCTACGAGCCAAGAAGGGCAATAAAAGCCCAAGCGCTGGCAGACTTCATCGCCGAGGTACCTAAAACCGAAAGTAGTCCAGAGGACTTCGGGAATAACGAGGCCGAGTGGACATTGTTCGTCGATGGTGCCTTAGGGTCCGAATAACAGGAAGCCGGAGTAATCCTCCACGGGCCCGAAAGTATGGAAGCTATGAAGGCCATCAAATTCGGATTCAATGTCACCAATAATGTTGTCGAGTATGAAGCCCTTATAGCAGGCTTGCGGCTGGAAAAAAGAGTTGGTGTAAAAAATCTGAAGGCCCATAGCGATTCTCAGTCTGTGCTACGACAAAAGGCGGGGGACTACAGCGTAAGGGACCCAAACTTGGCAAAATACCATGACCTCATGAAGAAGCTTATCCAGGAGTTTGACACGATACATATGGAAAATGTACCTCAATGAGATAATATGAAAGCAGATACCTTGGCCAAATCAAAAGAGTCCACTGAAGTACTACATCAACCAAGTATAACGATAATGTGCGTAACAACCTCAAGCAAAAGGTGGAAAAATCCTATAAAAAAATATCTGACAACTTTGGAACTTCCTGAAGATCCTCTTGAAGCTGCAAGAGTGCGAAAGCGCTCAGAAAGATACTTCCTGATTAGGGAAGAGTTATACCGACAACGGTACGCAAGTTCGCTGCCGAGGTATGTCAGCGAAGAGGATGTGGAGACGGTCCTCAAAGAAGTCCATGAAGGGGTTTATGGTTCTCACATAGGAACTGATGCCCTTCTTGGGGTGCTACTCCGCCAAGGATGTTTCTGGCCTATCTTGATGAAGGACCCGAGGTAGTTCGTCCAGAAATGCAACAACTACTAGAGACACGCTCTTATCCGAAAACTACCATCGGAAGTCATAACTTCGGAAAACTACCCTTGCCCCTTCATTGTTTGGGGTATTGACCTTATCGGACCTCTCCTAGTAGCTCCAGAAATAGTAAAGTTCTGTGTAGTCACAGTAGACTATTTCACCAAGTGGATCAAGGCAGAGCCCTTGGCAGCAATATCGGCAAAGGACATACAAAGATTTGTCTGGAAGAACATTATATGCAGATTCGGCGTGCCGAGGGTGATAGTAGCTGATAATGGTTCCCAGTTTACTGATAAGGGGTTCCAGGAATTCACAACCAACCTTGGGATAAAATTGCACTTTGCCCCGGTGGCCCATCCTCAGAGCAATGAACAAGTTAAAATATCCAACAGAACGATAAAAGATGGCTTGAAAAATAGGCTAAAGGAAGCAAAAGGGAAATGGCCATGAGAGCTTCCAAGTGTGCTGTGAAGCTACCGAACAACTCCCCGAATGGCCACAGGTGAAACACCCTTCTCACTCGTCTTCGGCATAGAGGTCATTATCCCTATTGAGGTCGTATAGCCATCTACGAGGGTACAGGTATTCAATGAAGAAGTGAACAACCTCAGTTTAAGAACCAAGTTGGATCTTATTGAGGAACATAGAGAGATGGCTGACCTCAGAAGAAAGGCTTTTCAGCAGAGAATGGCCGTTGCTACAAACTTGCATGTCAAGTGTAAGGGAATCAAAAAAGGGGACCTCATTCTCTGAAAGGCTGAATTTGAAGCCCAAAAACCATCTCATGGAGTACTTCGGGCAAACTGGGATGGACCTTATTTGGTCCTCGAGGAAGTTCGGCCAGGAGTCTACAAGTTCAGCGATACCAAAGGTGGAGAATTAAAAAATACATTGCATTCAAACTCTTTGAAAAAATTCTACACATAGAAGAATTTTCAAGAGAAAAATTGTACAAATCCTTACCAAAAGTGACTGACCGAACATGGTTGGTTCCGAAGGAGAAAACTGAGAATGGTTTTTTTTTAAGGTACATGTGTAAAGATCTACATTTTCGCCAAAGGGTATTTACTGAACAATGACTCTTCCAAGGGAGAAAACTGAGCATGGTTATTTTTGAAGGAACACTTGTGAAAATAGGCAGTGTTTGCCAAAGATGGTTGCACACCCCCGAACATGGTTAACAATGATAGGGGTTGTTTCCTAAAGTATATAAGTGTGTATACTTAGAAAAATTTTCAAAGGCAAAATTATGCAAAATACCGAAGATGGCAAACCAAATGTTGTCGTTTCCGAAGGACCACGAGTAACTTGTACAAGTTTGCCTAAGGTATATTAGCCAAACATGGTTTGAGCCGATAAAGGTAAACCAAAAGTACAAGTTCACTGAAGGTAGTTGACCGAACAAGGTTGATGCCAAAGGTACTTAACCATTTTTTTTGCTAATTCAACTTGACCGAAGATGGTCGCAAAATCCCTCGGCTTGAAGATAGTTAAGTACTAAAGAATGAAAATAATACTCGAAGGTCAATCAAGGACTTAGCCAAAATTTTGAAGAAAGAAAATTTTCATTGACACTTCAGCACAAAGTATAAGGAGTGAGTTAAAAAAAAAAAGGGAAAGCGAAGAAGAAGGAGACTATTGTTGTGCCTGATAACCTTTGGGGACCTAAGCATCCTCGGTCTGATCACCTCCGGCCTCATCATCCTCGTCTTCACTAACCTCGGGCACCGGAGGAGGAGGGATGGGAAGGTTGAGAAACTCTACCTTTGACCATTCCGAAGAAGGCCCTTTGGGAATATCAAGAGCCGCTAAGAAGGAAAAATCAAGGTCGGGAAACTTGGAAAGGACTTGGTAGCGAGCAAGGCAAAATCCATCTTAGCAGGAGGACTTAGTCGCCTCGTCCAACTTGGCCTTCTCCTCTTTCAAGTCCTCTAGTTCCTTCTTCAAGATCTCTACCTTCTTCTCCAATTTTTTCTTCTTTTTCTTTTTCTTCTTCTTCAGCCGATCAACCTCGGCTTGGAGTTCAGAGTTGAGACCAAATGCCTTTGAGAGATCGGCAATGGCATCCTCCCTCTCCTTTTGGAAAGCCTCATTTGCTGAGGTCAGAGATATCATCTTTGTGCCAAGGTCAGACATCTTTGCAGAAAAATCTTAAATAAGCTCCTCCTGGCTCTTCAGCATCTCCTCCCGAGGGTTGGCCAGCTCCTCTTTGGCTATCTTATTAAGCTCGACGTACTTGACGACTGAGATAGCAAAAAGTTCCTTAGTCTTTGCCAAGGACTCCTTGGACCGAGTTCGGACTGAAAACTACTTGGCCACCTAAGCTCAAAATAATCCACTATATGCCAAGAGCTGCAAAGGGAAAGACAATAAATGAAGTTCAAAAACTAGCAAAAACTTAGAAAATTTTGCGAAGTCCTAAAAGGTTCAGGGCTTACTTGGGCAGCATGTTTGTGACGGCTCTCCTAGTTGATTAATCAAGTAAGTGTTTATTTTACTTTGATTAAGTGTTTATTAAATTAAGTACCTCAAGTTAGCACTTTGATAAGCAAGTAAGGTAAGCTTAATTAAGTAAGTGAGTTCCTAAGTGTGATTTGGCATAGTTAAATCAAGACCATTAGTTATTCTAGCTTTTAGAACCATCCTTGTGAGTTCCAAGGAATCAAGTTTGAGAAGCTTTTAGCATCTTTCAGAGCAAAGGAAAGTTGGTTTTAAGTGTGAGTTAGTGACCCATTTAAAGCATTTGAGAGCTTGTGGACTTAAGTGCAAGAGAGGAAGAAGTTATTAAGTGAAGGGGAAAGAAAGTATAACTTTGCTAAGTCTTCTTCCTTAGCCATTTGTTTTCCAAGCACCATTTTGGTGGCTCCTCTTTCTACACCAAATTCACAGCCCAAAGCTTCATTTTCTTGCAAATTTCCATCAATTTAAGGAAGCCCAAGGTGTTAGTAGGAATCCTCAAGCTCATTTGTTGTTGTTCTAGCTCAAGTTTGCTCTTTGGTGCTAGTTTGGATTCAAATTCATGGGTAAGCTTCTTGGGATCATTTGGATTGATTCTAGGTTGTTTTTAGAGCTAGAAATGGTCTCAGTTTGATTGGGTTGGATGCCAAATTGCATTGGTTTTAGGTGTGGAACTCAAAGAAGCTTGATTGAGCTAAGGATGATTGTGTATCAATGCTTGCTTTTGTGGCTGAATTGAGCTAAGGGTTCAAGTAATTAAGTTCAAATAATGCATGGTTTGGTAGTTTTGTGTGTGGGAATGAGTTAGGAACAAGACCCATTCAGTTTGGATTAGAAATGAGAGAGTTTGAGCAGTTGGTGTGCAAGAACGCAGCTGTCGCGCAACGCAGAAAATGGCGTTGGCGCCGCAGCGCCAGAAGTAAGTGTACTGGCGCCGCAGCGCCCCGCAGAAAACGGCGTTGGTGCCGCAGCGCCAGAAGTAAGTGTACTGGCACCGCAGCGCCCCACAGAAAACGGCATTGGCGCCGCAGCGCCGGAAGTAAGTGACTGGCGCCGCGGCGCCAGGGGGCGATTTTTCACTCAGGAGGTTTTGTTCGCCGGCGCTATGCTTTTGCTCTATGGCGCCGCAGCGCCAGAGGTGACCTTAAGGAATTTTGGGCCAATTTTCCGGGCATCCTAAGGGCAACTTAGACTCTCGGTTTCTATTCCTAGGCTATTCTAAGACGTTCCATAGCCTCGGTTGGGTCTAGAATTCATTCCTAGAGCGGGAATTGTGCATTATTTAAGAGGTAGTCAAGTTGTGTGGTTAAGAACAAAAGTGTGACTTGGTGGCTAAGTTATTCATAGTGCTTAAGTTTTTAGATGAGCATTAAGGGGATTTAAGTGGGTTTTTAGACTCTTTATTGGCCGTATAGAGCGTCATTTACATATGGTCAATGAAGAGAAAAACCTAAGTCGATCCCAACCGAACCATTTGGTTTGGTAAGCAAGCCACTAGTAGTGTTCTGAGTTAAACCTTGAGGGTTTGGCTAGTTAAACCACATAGGAAGACTACCCTGTACAATAAGTTAAGGGTAAAGGCGGGTAAGTTTGAGATAGGTGACGACCTACTCTAGAACCCGTAAGTGGGACTTAAGTGAGGTAAAGTATCCGGGATACGAGGGCCAGTATCTCAAGTACCTCCGCCGTTTGAGCTCACGGCAAAGTTTTAAGGCACCTAGAGTGCAGAAAGTCCCAAGTGTATATATATATTGTGTGCATATCATACCATACATCCATACATTGCATATCTTATATTTTGTTGATTGTTTGAGTTGTTTGTTGGTTGAATTGCTTGTTTGGTTGCTTGGTTGTCATATTTGCATAGTGTTGTTGCATTTTCCTTGCAGGTATTCAAGGGATCCTTACTGAGTACTTTCAAGTACTTGAATTGCTTGTTTGGTTGCTTGGTTGTCATATTTGCATAGTGTTGCTGCATTCCCTTAAGTACTTTAAGTACTCATTCCCTTAAGTCTTATTGTGCAGGTTCTAACTCCGGGCCTAATCACTAGGTGATAGCTAAGGCCTAAGCTTTCTGTTTTGCAGGTATTTCTCTTGAGAATCCTAGTGATTCTAAGTTACTTGTGGTATAAGTTATGTGCTAACCAAGTTGTGCCTTTACAGTGTAGAGGCTAAGAGTACACAAGAACAAGATCTAGTGAAGGGTTTACACTTGGAGCTTGGTATAGCTCAAGGTGGGACTCAAGTAGTTGATCTTAGTTAGTAGTTTTTGTCTCTTGTACATAGTACTTTGTGTACTAAGTAAGTTGCCTCTAATAGGATACATTGTGATGTAAATCCATCTTGTTACTTTTGGGTGCATGCTAGAGGTGTAATGTATGCACAAACTGTTACTTGTAGTTAAAGCAACCAGTATTTTCAAGGTCTTGGCACGTTTTATATATGTTTTAGTGAAATGCTCGAGCAATGTTTTTAATCCACGACTTATAAAATTCGTTTGCATTGCCAGGACAGAAGCATGCATAACTTAAACTGAGTAGGCTAAGAAACTAGTTGCATATAAATTGTTTAATTTATATTGACAAGTAATAGTTAGCCAATAGTAACTAATGGGATTCATAAATCCCTAAGGCCTACAAGGTTATGGGGCACTGGGGCCCCGTTCCGCGACAATGTTCATTCATCTTCGCGGCAAGGACCTCTTCATTAGGACACTCTTTCATGAGGGACTGGAAGGTGGCATTCGTCATAATGCCCTTCGCCATCTGAGGAGCCATTTTCTGGCTATCCTCGAAGAACAAATCCATGTCCTCCGTGAAAGTCCAAAAGGGCCCCCTTGGTACCTTATCCTTTGAAATTTTTGAATCCCAAAAGGCCCTCTTCCAAGAGTGCTCCACTACCCACTAAGCAGGTGCTTGCTCTTCTGCAAAATCACGCTGAAGTTTCATTAACACGTTATCCCTTAACCATTCATCTACAAGGTCTAAAATACTAAAAATTCTGAAACTCATAGACAAATAACTAAGGGACAAACCTGGTGGAAGTTCGGCATCTTCTCCCTCAGAGTCACTGACGTCAAAGACCTCGACGGGAACACCTTTGCCTTTCCTCTTTCGGCGTTCCTCAAGTTCTTCGGCCAAAAGACCCTCGACCGAAGTCCCCAAAATCTCTGCAGCAGTACTAGGACTAACGGGAGTTAAACAAATAGCCGGCTCCAAAGGTGGGTCAGCACGAACAGAAGTTTGGTTCTGCACCTCCACATCGGGCGGAGGCAGAAGGGAGTCCTCCTTGGCCTTCTTCGACTTCGACTCCGAAGACGGTCCCCCCGGTGCCTTCTTCCTCTTCGGCGCCACCTTCTTTCTTTGCTGTTCCCCCTTCTCGGTCTGGCCAAGGAAGAGACTTTTGTAGAAAGCAACAGACTTGTCACCCATCTCTGCAAAAAGAAGAACATCAGTGTAAGTACAGAGGGGTATATATGACAAAATATGGGAAGGAACTTGCTCTCTTTAAGAGCCGGACATATGAGTTCGCCCCAAAGAAGCTTTTACCAACCACGCCTTCTTGCCATTAAAAATGGGCTTTGGCATATCCTTTTCAGTAATGTGTTCCTTGACTACCCCCAGCTCTCAAAGGACCTCTTTGGTCATAAAATTTCACCTAATGGGGAAGGGGTATAAGGAATGCGAAGGGACCTCGGGATCCCAATCCGTGATAGCCCGAATACGGCTGTCAAATTCTTAGAATTGGGCTTCTGACTCCAAAGTTAGTAGCTTCCTAGGATCTACTACATCAATATCAAGAGTCCTCGAAGCCCATTTGGTCGGCACGTGTTTCCATGCTTCAGCCACCTTCAGAAAGAAGAACTTCTTTTGCCACCCTCGTCAACTATCTTTCATTTCGAAGGTGAACGTATATTTCTTGCTCCCAGATCCCCAAGGAAGTAAGAAGTAGAACCCGCCCTTCGGAACCGAGTGGAGTTTGTAGCATTACATGAAAAAAATGAAGTAGGGCTCTATCTTAAAGACCCCACACATGCAAAGGAAGACATTGCAATAAGAATAAGAGTTCAGGGGAAGTTGGTTCACGGCTATGCCATGGAATTGGCAAAAGTCACAAACCGTCTTCGGGGGATACCGGAGTCCCGCCTTCAGCTGTGCCCGAAAGACAGTGATCTCGTTGGATCGAGGGGCATAGCTAGGCATACCTGGACTAGGTAACCTGGTGACAACATAAGAAGGAAGGAAGAATTTAGCTGACCACTTCTTTACTTTTTTCGAAGTGGCACAGCTAGGATAAGAGTTAAGAGGGAGACTCTCGAGGATGGGTTAAGCATCAACTTGGGAGGAAGACATATTCGAAAATGAAAAATTCTGATCCCGAAAAAATGAAGGGGAAAGGAATTGAAACAAAAAAGAGAGAGAAGAATAACATCAAAAGTAAACCCACCTAGTTCGGATCGAAGGTAGTAACTTCGAAAACCACCACAAGCTTGCTAAAAATCGCTCCACCGCTAGCACCACTGCCGAAGAAGGAAAAGGACAAGAGGAAATCAGAGAGTAAAAAAGAGTGAAAGTTGAGAAGTGTGGAGAAATCTGAAGGGAGAATGGTTTATATAGACCGAAGGAGGCAGGCGAAGCGTCGCCATAATGACCTTTTGCAGGTGAAGGGATGTAACTGATGTAACGAACGCGACTGTTCGCCAGTCACCTGACGCGAGAAACAAGGGCGCGCATTCTGACAGCTAGCAGACCTATGCAAGCCTAGCCGAAGTGACTCGTCTATCTGTCCAGAAGATGTGGCAATTCATTAGCAGGTAATAGAAAACTCTGAAGGGAAATATGCACTCTGGTCCGAAGGAACAACTTTGGGAACATCAAAACCTTGGCCAAAAAATGAGGAGTACTACTGAATGCCGAAAAGAACTACCTCGGCCAGGAAAGGCATCTTGAACAGAAGAAGTGCCCTCCCCGAAGAAGGTAACCTCAGTCAGAAATTCAGTCACACCGACTGTCACCTCCCAAAAGTTCCACGATACGCTTGTAAAAGCTTAAGTACCGAAGATACAACTTCGGCTTTCCGAGGGTGGCATGTGATAGTTGAAGGGCTATTACCCCTAGAGAACTCCCAAATTGGTCTGATGAGCACCACCCTCGGTTGGCACAAATGACCAACCTCGGTAAAAGGAGGCCATCACCATTCTCGGAGAGGGCTTAGCACCGACCTCAAGAGACATTCACACCACCCTCGGGAAGTTGACATGACCAACTTCAGGGAAGGGTTTATTTCACCCCCTCAGATTTTATAGACCCACCGACCTCAAAAAAGTGGATCCCCCATCCTCGACAAAGGAAAACATCTTCCGAAGGTGATCTTCCCCTCCGAAAGGCCTTTCCTGATAGCCCTCGATGATAATCTCTAGCCGAAGGGGTCTCCTATTCCTAAGGGGTCTCATACCCCGAATGGAGTTTCGTTACCGGAAGAGGTCTTGCGGAGATATGACAAAAATGGTTAAGGAACCTCCAACAAAGAGACCTCGCACACGCCCCTGCCCTATGGCCAGAACGGCCTACAGCCAGCTAGAAATACCTATTTTCAAAACTACGAATCAAATCTGAACACGTGTCACAATCTGAATAGGCTGTGTCAAACGGCCTCCTCCCTCCACCCTCCTATAAATACTTAGGAAGGACTTTAGTAAGCACAGGACAGAGAGTTCTGGCTATTCTCCCACTTTCTGCTCTTTACTACTTTTACTCTCATAAATACTGACTTGGGCATCGGAGGCTCCTCTCCCGGAAACACATTCCGGGGAGTCTCTAACCCCTATTCTTCAAAGTCTTGCAGACACTTTCTTACCAGGAGTCTCTCATTCAGGCACCTCCACACCGGAAGTCTCTCCCTCAAGCCAGTATATCATACAACAAGGATGCCGCCGGGCATCAGTAGGAAAACTATTATATTGCCAAAATTTATAGTATAAGATAGTACTATAAGCAGGTTATGTCTTTCTTCAAAGCTGATAGCCGAAGGACTATCGCCTCTCCTAGAACGTACCTCCTATCAAAAGCATGCTCGGGAAGCCTGGCACCATCCGAGAGAGGCACTAGTACTGACCTCGGACTAGGCGAATTCCAGTGCCTCGAACTCGGGATTTAGCCTAGTACCCCAGAGAGCTCCAAGGTGCAGACAGCCCCATCGGGGGATTAAATGGATCGCCTTCGGGATAGAAGAATCAGCTACCGCAAGCAAGAGAGGATTTCCCGAAGGCGGCACCTGCGAGCTAGGGAGCGCCCCGAACTGCGAACATAACTCCCGAAGAAGGGTGTTCGTCCCAGGGAGTGACCTCGCCCAAAGGACATCGGGAGTACGGCAGGAGCATTTAAGGAGCCTCTGACACATCGCCCACAGACACACCATGTCACCTCAAACGACGTTCTGACATGCCGACGCCGCCCGGGCCTTGTCACAACCTGTCTCGGACCAAGGCTCGAGGGAGCCTACAAACAGCTACTTGTCCCCTGTGTCCAAAGGTACACAGCAGATCTGACCGAACACGTGTCACGATCTGAACGGGCCAGACACTTCTATAAATACCAAAGAACAGCCCCTTGCAAAGGGTGGGTCAGTCAGTTGAGAGGATACGAACAGGCAAGGCCACTAAACCCCTGAGTGCTCTCTTTCCTTCACCTCTCAGAAAACTAACTTGGGCATCGGAGGCTCCTCCCCGGAAAAACATCCCGGGGACCTCCTAACCTTTCCTTTTGGGCTCCTAACCTCCCCGGAAAAGCATGCTTGGGAAGCCTGGCACCATCCGAGAGAGGCACTAGTACTGACCTCGGACTAGGCGAATTCCAGTGCCTCGAACTCGGGATTTAGCCTAGTACCCCAGAGAGCTCCAAAGGTGCAGACAGCCCCATCGGGGGATTAAACGGATCGCCTTCGGGATAGAAGAATCAGCTACCGCAAGCAAGAGAGGATTTCCTGAAGGCGGCACCTGCGAGCTAGGCAGCGCCCCGAACTGCGAACATAACTCCCGAAGAAGGGTGTTCGTCCCAGGGAGTGACCTCGCCCAAAGGACATCGGGAGTACGCCAGGAGCATTTAAGGAGCCTCTGACACATCGCCCACAGATGCACCATGTCACCTCAAACGACGTTCTGACATGCCGACGCCGCCCGGGCCTTGTCACAACCTGTCTCGGACCAAGGCTCGAGGGAGCCTACAAACAGCTACTTGTCCCCTGTGTCCAAAGGTACAAGGCTCCTCCCCGCCTGGCACTATCCGAGGGAGGCACCAGTACTGACCTCGGACTAGGCGAATTCCAGTGCCTCGAACTCGGGATTTAGCCTAGTACCCCAGAGAGCTCCAAAGGTGCAGACAGCCCCCTCGGGGGATTAAACGGATCGCCTTCGGGATAGAAGAACCAGCTACCGCAAGCAGGAGAGGATTTTCCGAAGGCGGAACCTGCGAGCTAGGCAGCGCCCCGAACTGCGAACATAACTCCCGAAGAAGGGTGTTCGTCCCAGAGAACGACCTCGCCCAAAGGACATCGGGAGTACGGCAGGAGCATTTAAGGAGCCTCTGACACATCGCCCACAGACGCACCATGTCACCTCAAACGACGCTCTGACACGCCGACGCCGCCCAGGCCTTGTCACAACCTGTCTCGGACCAAGGCTCGAGGGAGCCTACAAACAGCTACTTGTCCCCTGTGTCCAAAGGTACACAGCAGATCTGACCGAACACGTGTCACGATCTGAACGGGCCAGACACTTCTATAAATACCAAAGAGCAGCCCCTTGCAAACGGTTGGTCAGTCAGTTGAGAGGATACGAACAGGCAAGGCCACTAAACCCCTGAGTGCTCTCTTTCCTTCACCTCTCAGAAAACTAACTTGGGCGTCGGAGGCTCCTCCCCGGAAAAACATCCCGGGGACCTCCTAACCTTTCCTTTTGGGCTCTTCAGGTACCACTCCCTGGGAAACCTCCACTCCGGGCGTTCTCCTCCTCAGGAAGTCCCTCCAGAAACCACCATGTCCTCCAGCGAAGATGTCTCCGGACATCATTTGGCGCCGTCTGTGGGAACCCACCCTCAGGTTGCCGTCGTTGAGACTCGGCGTTCTAAGGACAAAGGACTCCCGAAGTCCCCGTCCGCGCCTGAAGTCCAACCGGCTGCTGAGCAAACTCTTCCAGGGACTTCCACGCCCGAGGAAGAACGTCCTCTGGTCATAACCATGAGCTTCCTCCGTGACTTCCAACGCTCTGTTGTGGCTGAGATGACACAACAGATAGACAGAAGATGGCCACAACAAGCTCAAACCCAAAGGTCTCCTTCACCGGTACGCCCTCGGGAAAAGAGCCCCAAAGCAGTCCGCCGCAGTTCGGGGAGTGAAGACCCACGTGAGGAGTCTTCAACAGAAAATATGCCCCTCGGGGCACGCCTTCCAGGGCAAACGGGGCCCAACCAACCCAAAATTCGACGCCGAAGGAGCCCTTTGCCCGAGACGAGGTCACCCTCTCCCCGACGACGAAGCCATTCTCCGAAGAGGCGCCGTCAATCTCCTCCACCTGAGGAAGAACCTAGCGCCGCCGCCCTCATGGAGAAAATATTGGCAAGGCTGGACCAAGTCGAGAGGCAGGTGGCTCGCAAGCCAGTTTGGGCCAGACTGTCTGAGTCTTTTTGTGGGGATCAGTCTCCTTTCACCCGAGCTGTGGTCGAGGCAGCTATGCCAGGTGACTTCAGGGTACCTCGGCTAGAGACGTACGATGGTCGGACCGACCCACAGGCCCACCTGACGAAGTACAGACGCAGCATGATGATGCACGGTGCGGACGACGCCACCTTGTGCAAGTGCTTCGAGGTCACCCTCTCTGGGCCAGCAACCGCGTGGTACAACTCCTTGGCTCCAGGAATCATCGGAAAATTCCAGGAGTTATCAACAGCCTTCACCCAACAGTTCATCGGGAGTCGCCCGACGGCGAAGATGCCCGTTCAAATGTTCGACATAGCGCAAAGAAGCGGAGAAACTATACGCGACTATGTCGAGAGGTTCAACAGAGAGGCTTTAAGTGTTCCAGACTTTCGGCCCGAAATACGCATCCTCGCCATGACAAGGGGCCTTCGGAGGGATTCCCAACTCTTCTACGAATTCTCCAAGGACCCTCCAGACACACTGGGCGAATTCTACCGACGGGCCGAACAGCACATGACGGCCGAAGAACTAAGAATGGGCGGACCCAGGCCCGAGCACACCCGTGGCGAGGGGTCCAGCCAGCAGGCACGCTATCCGACCGACCAGCCACCCCGACCCCGGAGAATGCGAGGAAGGAAACCCCCGAACTTCACAGCGCTGAACACCACGAGGACCAACATCCTCATGACTCTGGAGAGGCAGGGAACACAAGTTCAGAGGCCAAGGGCCATGACCGCTGAAAATAGAAAAAACATGAAGAAGTTCTGCCAATTTCATCGCGATCATGGCCACGACACTGAGGATTGCTTCCAGCTGAAGAAGTATATTGAATCGCTGATAAAACAAGGCCAACTTCGGCGGTACCTACGGTTGCCTTCCCCGAAAGGGAGGAAAGAGGAGGAAGGAAAGGTAGAAGATGAGGACTACGACTCCAACAGGCGGAGAAACTGAAGTCCGAAGAGGCGCCCTCCACCCCCTGCGGGAGTCATACAAACAATCACGACGGGGCTCCCATCCTTGGAAAGAAAAAGGAAGGCCAGGGAAATAGCTGTCATGGACTATCAAAGTCCGGCGAAGAAGCTATCCCGAAAAGATGGTTCCACAGTCGTCTTCCCTCACGACGATCCACTCCTGATCATGGCAAGAATTGGAAACTGGGATGTAAAAAGGGTATTACTTGATGACGGATCAAACGCTGACGTCCTATTTTCACAACTGCTACCGAGCTTGGGCATATCCATCAGTGATCTCAGGCCTGTCACTTCACCGACCTTCGGAGTAGGACCGTCTGAGTTATCCGTCCTCGGATGGTTCGACCTTCCCTTAATGATGAAAGGAACCTCGGTCAAAGGACCAGCTGAGTTGTTTGCCTCGACAATGGCGAGGTTCATCGTCATGGATGTCCCCTCATCATACAACGCCATCCTTGGAAGGCAGACGCAGGGAAATCTGCACATTCGCCCTGACGTGAGATATTTGACTGTCACTTTCGCCACCAAGGAAGGAGACGCAGAAATCTTCATAGATCAGGGCGAAGTAAGAAAGGTGTTCGTCAAAGCCCGAAAAGCCCCAGCAAACAATTCCACACAAGCTGTAGAAGCAGGGGCTTCAAAGTCAAAAAATGGCGAGAAAGAAGATTCTGGCAAGGTAGAAATGGAAGAAGTGGAACTTATCCCAGGACGAAGTACCCGAATAGGGAAAAACTTGTCCGAAGGAGATAAGAAAAAACTTGTATCCTTTCTGGTAATGAATAAAGACCTGTTCGCCTACTCGCCGAAAGACATGCCGGGGGTAAATCCGCGCGTAGTACAACATAGCCTCAAAGTAAGTCCGGAAGCAAAGCCTGTCCGGCAAAAGAAACGGGGCATCTCAGCCCATAAAAATGACTTCATCAAAACCGAAGTCCAACGTTTATTGGAGGCAGATGTAATCAGGGAGGTCAAGTACCCCGAATGGCTAAGCAATGTGGTGATCGCCACAAAAGAAGGAAGCAACAAACTTCGGATGTGCATCGACTTCAGAAACCTGAACGATGCTTGCCCAAAAGATTCATATCCTCTCCCGCCAATAGATCAACTGGTAGATTCAACTGCCGAATACGGGCTCCTAAGTTTCCTAGACGCCTTCAGCGGCTACCATCAAATAAAGATGGACCCCGAAGACGAAGAAAAAACAGCCTTCATCACCGAGGGGGGGACGTACTGTTACACCAGGATGCCCTTCGGGCTCAAAAACGCAGGAGCCACCTACCAGAGGTTGATGAGCAAGGTCTTTAATGACCAAATAGGGAGGAACATGGAAGTCTACGTAGATGACATGATAGTCAAAAGCAAGCTGCCTGTTGACCATGTCACAGACCTAAGGGAGACTTTTCACCAGCTCAGAACCTTCGGAATTCGCCTTAACCCCGAGAAGTGCACCTTCGGGGTAACTTCGGGAAAGTTCCTTGGGTACATGGTATCAGAAAGAGGCATTGATGCTAACCCAGAAAAAATTAAGGCTCTGTTGGAATTCCGAACTCCTGCCACAATAAAAGATGTGCAGAGACTTGCTGGAAGAATAACCTCCCTCAGCAGATTTATTTCCAGATATGGAGACCGGTGTCGAGCATTCTTCAAAGTCCTCACTAAGGCAGCAAAAAGGGAGGACGACCTCGGGAGTGATGATCGTCCTTGGAATGAGGACTGCCAAAAAGCTTGGGAAGAACTCAAAATCTACTTGGCTCGCCTGCCCACTTTGCGACAGCCCCGCGAAAGAGAACCTCTTGTGTTGTACCTCGCCGTCACAGAAAAAGCAGTAAGCTCAGTCCTTGTGAAAGAGGAAGGGGCGAAGCAGTGGCCAGTCTACTATGTGAGCAAGTCCCTGCACGGCGCCGAAATCAGGTATCCTTTGTTACAGAAAGCTATATATGCCTTGGTCCTGGCAGGAAGAAGGCTACGACCATATTTTCAGGCTCACCCCATCATCGTCCGAAGTAGTTTACCCCTGCGGGACGTCATGAAGAAGGTTGACCATTCGGGAAGGCTCTCCAAATGGTGTATAGAGCTTGGCGAACACGACATCACTTATGAACCTCGGAAAGCCATAAAAGCTCAAGCCTTGGCAGATTTCATTGCCGAGGTCCCCATTACCGAGGACAGCCACCCAAGTCCCGACGAAAATGAGCCAGAATGGGCCTTGTACGTTGATGGTGCCTCGGGCGCCGAGCACCAAGGAGCAGGGGTGATCATCAGAGGCCCCGAAGGCCTGGAAGTAATGAAGGCCATTAAGTTCAGCTTCAATGTCACCAACAATGTGGCTGAATATGAAGCTCTCATAGCGGGCTTGCGCCTGGCCAGAAAAATTGGTGTCAGAAACTTGAAAGCCCATAGCGATTCCCAGCTAGTAGTTCGGCAAACAGCAGGGGACTACGGGGCGAAGGATCCAACACTGGCAAAATACCATGAATTAGTAACGAAGCTTATTCGAGAATTCGACACCGTGCGAATCGAGAGCGTGCCTCGCAGACATAACGCTGAGGCAGATGAATTGGCAAAATCAAAAGCATATACTGAGGTGCTAAGCCAGCCGAGCATTACAGTGCTGAGCATAATGACTTCGGGAAGAAGCTGGAAAGACCCAATAAGAACATATCTCGAAACCAATACGCTCCCCGAAGACCCCAATGAAGCAGCAAAAGTGCGGAGACGCTCCGGTCGTTTCTTTCTGATTGGAGAAGAGCTATATCGGCAGGGATATGCAAATCCGCTACAGAGGTGTGTTGGCGAAGAGGATATTGAAATAATCCTCCAAGAAGTTCACGAAGGCGCTTGTGGTTCGCACATCGGAACCGACGCCCTGGCAGCGGTGATACTTCGCCAAGGATACTTTTGGCCTACCCTGAGGAAAGACGCCAGGCGGTTCGTCCAGAAATGTGGTAATTGCCAAAGACATGCAAAAATCCAGAGAACACCCTCGGAGCTGGTGACTTCGGCAAACTATCCCTGGCCCTTCGCAGTTTGGGGCATAGACCTTATCGGGCCGCTCCCGACAGCGCCTGGGGGCGTGAAGTTCTGCGTAGTCGCAGTAGACTATTTCTCTAAATGGGTCGAGGCAGAACCTTTGACGACTATCTCGGCAAGAGAAGTGCACAAGTTCGTATGGAAAAACATAGTATGCAGATTCGGTATACCGAGGGTGCTAGTGGCTGATAACGGATCCCAGTTCATAGACAAAGGGTTCCAAGAGTTTATCAGCAACCTCGGAACAAAGATGCACTTCGCCCCGGTAGCTCACCCCCAAAGCAATGGGCAGGTGGAAGTATCTAACAGGACCATAAAAGATGGTCTGAAAAAGAGACTGGGGGAGGCAAAAGGGAAATGGCCAGGAGAACTCCAAAGCGTGCTATGGAGCTACCGAACAACGCCCCGAAGAGCTACAGGGGAAACTCCTTTCTCGCTCGTCTTCGGTACGGAGGCCTTGATCCCAATAGAGGTAGTGCGACCATCAATACGAGTGCAGGTATTTGATGAAAGTGGAAATGACCTCGGCTTAAGAACCAAGCTCGACCTCGTCGGCGAACATAGAGAAATAGCGGAACTAAGAAGGAAAGCTTTCCAGCAAAGAGTGGCCGCCGCTATAAACTTGCGAGCTAGGCCAAAAGGAATAAAAAAGGGTGATCTCGTTCTCCGAAAGGCGGAATTCGCACCCCGGAGGCCATCACACGGCGTACTTCACGCGAATTGGGAGGGACCTTATCTGGTTCTTGCCGAAGTACGAAGAGGGGTGTACAAGCTCGGTGACGCCGAAGGCGTGGAATTAAAAAACACTTGGCATTCAGATGCCTTGAAAAAGTTCTATGCTTAGAATCTTGACGAAAGGGTTTACATTGTACAAAGTTAGAAAAATTTTCTAGCTACACGGGCTTCTGAAAGAAAGATTCTTGAACAAAAGAAATACTAAAATTCCGCGAAGATGGTCGCCAGAATAAGCATGGGTGTGATTTCCTGAAGTCCCTCGAGCGAGCATGTTCGGGACAATAGGAAATGTAAAACCTTGCGAGAATTTCTAAATACAAAGGCTCACAGAGAACCGATCTAATCTTCCGAAGTCTCTTGAGCAAACGCGTTCGGGGCAAAAAGGAATGAACAATCTCACAAAAAAAGACTTAGCCAAAATTTCTTACAGGAAAGAAAAAAGTCTTTATTGACAGACAAGATCGGCTTACAAAGAAGAAGGACTACCAAGAAAGAAAGAGTACAAGGAAGGAGAAAAAGAAGGCAGAAGGGGCCTGAGATAAATTAGGGATTCTCGGCGTCCCGAGAGCCACTAGCCCCTGCATCCTTTTCCGCCACCACCCGCGCCGGAAGAGTCTGAGGCAGGTTCAAGTGCTCGAGCTTGGACCAAGTCCACCGAGGTCCCTCAGGAATATTCAGGGCCTCCAGGAAAGAAAGGTCGAGATCTGGAAACTTCAGAAGAACTTGATGACGAACGAGACAAAACCCGTCTTGAAAACCAACTTTGGTCATCTCGTCGGATTTCCTCTTCTCGACCCCAAGATCATTAAGCTCCTTCTCCAGGTCTTCAACCTTTTTCCTTAATGCCTTCACCTTCTTTTTTCTCGACTCATCCTTCCCCTTCTTCGAAGAATCGACCTCGGCTTGAAGTGCGGCTTTCTCGGCCTCCGCCTTCGCCAGAAGAGCCGCAGAATCCGACTTCTCCTTTTGAAGTGCCTCATTAACCGAAGTCAGCTCCGCCACTTTTCCGCCGAGGTCGGAAATCTTCTGGGAGGAGTCCTTTATAAGTTCTTCTTTTTCCTTCGCAAACTCCTCCCGAAGGGCAGCAATCTCTGACGCCGAAGTCTGGGCCAGCTGAGTGTTTCGAGCAAGCAGGTCCGCGCACTGGGTCTGGTATTGTTCTATAGTCTTTGAAGTGGCGGCCCGGTACATCCCCTACCTCGCCACCCGAACTCTGATGAATCCGGCATATCCCAGCAGCTGCAGAAAAACAGAGGCAGGAATGAGACAAGGCAAAAAAGGGAAAGGCAAATGCTTAGAAGAAATCAGAGACAAAAAAGGGGCAAGGAGAGAAACACACCTGGGCGACGTGCTCGGAAAGCTTCGCGGCGAGGGAGTCATCATCCGGATGAGCCCCCGCAAGGGCCCTGAAAGAAGCTTCAGTCAGGACCCCCTTTGCAATCTCCTTGGCCATGAGCGGGCAGTCCTCGGAGTACATGTCCATGTCCTCCGTAAAGGACCAAAACGGCTCCTTCGGAATCTTCCCCTTCGGGATATGGGCATCCCGAAGGGCCCGCTTCCGGGCATGCTCGGCAACCCAATCCGGAGGAAGAATCTCCTCTGCACGACAAAAGCAGAAAAATTGTCAAACACAAGTAGCTGCCAAAAAATTCAAAAACTAAGTGTCTAAGGCACCAAACCTGGTGGCACTTCGGCAACGTCGTCGCCAGAATCCAGGGCCCCCTCAGAAGAAATCTCCTTCCCTTTCCTCTTGCGGCGATCTTCGGCAGAAGGGGCTTCCACCAAAGCGTCCAGAAGAGCCGCCGAATTAGGGCTTGAAGGAGCAACATCTGCACCGACCTCGGTCGAAGGCGCAGCAACGGTTACCTCGGGCTCCTCACCCACCTCCTCGGAAATCTCCGGCATAGGAGGGGGCACGGTCTTCTTCGATCGTTTGGCCGCCGGAGGCCCCCCGCCAGTCGCCTTCCGTCTTCGGGAGGCAGCCTTCTTTGTTTGTTCACCTTTCTCGGCCTGCCCGATGAAAAGCGATCGGTAATAGGCAGCAGTATCGTCGCCCATCTCTGAAAAAGAGAGAAAACATCAGCGTAAGTCCAAGATGAAATTAAAACAAGGGGACTTGGAGATGACTTACTTTCGAAAAAATCCGCATAAGTAATGTCCTTCTGAAGAAGTTTTACCAGCCAGGAGTCCTTCCCAGCAATGGCAGGAGCCGGCATCTCGAGGTCCGTTTCGTGCTCCTTTACCACCTTCAACTCCCGAAGGACTTCTTCGGTCATCAACTTCCAGTTAATTGGAAAGGGGTAAAGGGGGCGCGGTGGGACCTCGGAATCCCAGTCAGAGACTGCTCGGATGCGCTTGTCAAAGTCCGCAAAAATGGGTGTTAACTGGGGAGTTAACAGCATCTTCGGGTCAACGACATCCATCACGAGCTTTCCCTGAGCCCACTTCGTCGGGACGTGCGACCAGGCCTCCTCCTTCTTCATAAAAAAGAATTTCTGTTGCCACCCTCGCCAGCTGTCCTTGTTGGCAAAGGTGAACTTGTATTTTTTGCTCCCTGACCCCCGAGGTAGCATGAAATAGAAGCCACCCTTTGGGATCACGAAGAGCTTGTAGTACTGCAGAAAAATGACAAAGTGTGGCTCTATACCGAAGACACCACACATACAAAGAAAAGCATTGAAATAGCAGTACGAGTTCGGCGGAAGTTGGTTTACGGCAATGCGATGGAAATCGCAGAAATCGCAAACCTCTTCGGCGGAGGATACCGAAGTCCGGCCTTCAGTTGGGCACGGAAAACAGTAACCTCGTCACTACGGTTTGAAAAGCTATATTGGTCCAAACGAGGCAACCTCGTAGTGACGTAGGAAGGAAGGAATAACTTCTTTTTCCATTTTTTAAGTTTTGCAGGAGTGGTACAGCAGGGGTGAGAAAGAAGGGGTTCCCAGCTTTCGGGAATAGGCATGACTGGCAAAAAACCAAGTTCGGACAAAGGCAAAAAGCTATTTCGAAGAAAAAATTTGGAAAAACAGAAGAAACTAGAAGCTAAAACCCACCAAACGTTTTGCCAAAATCCGGATTTGAGGACGCCGTCGTGAAATGGTGGTCGGAAAACCACTCTGTCAAAAAGCACCGCTGTGAGAGAGCAAGAAAAACACTGCGGCAGTTGAGAGACAGGAAAGAGCGAAAGCAAAAGCAAAAGTGGGGTTATGAAGGATTAAGGGTATATATAGGCCGAGGAAGGGTAGGCGAATCGACGTCATAAGTGCTGGGCGAAGGCGAATCGTCGCCATAATTGCCCATTTTGCATAAAAAGACACGCCCACTGTAACCGATGTAACCCTTTCCAATGACGGCGTGCCACGAGTCAGCAACCACGCCAAATAAGGAACACGCTTTCTGACGAATAGCGCGCCGTCCCAGACTGACACGCCTGGGCATGAGACGAGACGTTTCAGTGACCTACAAAGATTACAGAAAATAGGCTACCTCGGAGACACCAAGAGACAGTCTGTGCTACATCTACAGACAAAAGGTGTATCTTCGGCGCAGGTACCATGCATAAAGCCCCGAAGGGTACCCTCCGAAAGCTGACAAAAGCCAAAGTCCCTACTTCGGCTTCTAGGGGGGGCATGTGATAGCCGAAGGACTATCGCCTCTCCTAGAACGTACCTCCTATCAAAAGCATGCTCGGGAAGCCTGGCACCAACCGAGAGAGGCACTAGCACTGACCTCGGACTAGGCGAATTCCAGTGCCTCAAACTCGGGATTTAGCCTAGTACCCCAGAGAGCTCCAAAGGTGCAGACAGCCCCCTCGGGGGATTAAACGGATCGCCTTCGGGATAGAAGAATCAGCTACCGCAAGCAAGAGAGGATTTCCCGAAGGCGGAACCTGCGAGCTAGGCAGCGCCCCGAACTGCGAACATAACCCCCCAAAGAAGGGTGTTTGTCCTAGGGAGTGACCTCGCCCAAAGAACATCGGGAGTACGGCAGGAGCATTTAATGAGCCTCTGACACATCGCCCACAGACGCACCATGTCACCTCAAACGACGTTCTAACATGCCGACGCCGCCCAGGCCTTGTCACAACCTGTCTCGGACCAAGGCTCGAGGAGCCTACAAACAGCTACTTGTCCCCTGTGTCCAATGGTACACAGCAGATCTGACCGAACACGTGTCACGATCTGAACGGGCCAGACACTTCTATAAATACCAAAGAACAGCCCCTTGCAAAGGGTGGGTCAGTCAGTTGAGAGGATACGAACAGGCAAGGCCACTAAACCCCTGAGTGCTCTCTTTCCTTCACCTCTCAGAAAACTAACTTGGGCGTCGGAGGCTCCTCCCCGGAAAAACATCCCGGGGACCTCCTAACCTTTCCTTTTGGGCTAACCTCCCTCCTCTCCCCGGAAAAGCATGCTCGGGAAGCCTGGCACCATCCGAGAGAGGCACTAGTACTGACCTCGGACTAGGCGAATTCCAGTGCCTCGAACTCGGGATTTAGCCTAGTACCCCAGAGAGCTCCAAAGGTGCAGACAGCCCCATCGGGGGATTAAACGGATCGCCTTCGGGATAGAAGAATCAGCTACCGCAAGCAAGAGAGGATTTCCTGATGGCGGAACCTGCGAGCTAGGCAGCGTCCCGAGCTGCGAACATAACTCTTGAAGAAGCGTGTTCGTCCCAGGGAGTGACCTCGCCCAAAGGACATCGGGAGTACAATCAGTCGCATTTAAGGAGTCCTCTGATACATCCCCCACAGGACTCATCTTTCCATGTCACCGGGTCAAACAACGTTCTGACATGCCGCACGCCGCCCACGGCTTTGGTCCACAACCTGTCTCGGACCAAGGCTCGAGGGAGCCTACATAACAACAGCTAATTGTCCCCTGGTGTGTCAAAGGTACACAACAGATCTAACCGAACACGTGTCAC